>QRFJ01003178.1:0-52275 GCA_006176705.1 Cocos nucifera | reverse complement strand
TTAATGGGTTTTCCAGTTTGTTTTTCTACTTCATGTCTGAATTCTTTGAACTTTTCAAAGGCTTCAGACTTGTGTCTCATAAGATACACATACCCATACCTAGACAGATCATCGGTAAAGGTAATGAAGTAGACAAAATTGCCTCTAGCCGGCACATCAAATGGGCCGCACACATCAGTATGTACTAGGGCAAGGAGATCTGTGGCCCTCTCCCCATGTCCAACAAAAGGGAGTTTAGTCATTTTGCCTTGAAGACAAGATTCACAAGTTGGATATGACTCGAAAAGTCAATGGACTCAATAGCCCATTTTTCTCCAATTTGTTGATCCTATCTTCTGCTATATGACCTAATCTCAGGTGCCATAGATATCTGTCATTTGGACTATCCCTAGGTCGTTTGGCATTCACGTTTTGCTCGATAGTTAGAACAGGTACATCAATATGTAGCTGATAAAGACCATTAATAAGGAAAACCATTTGCAATTTTATTTCTTTCATAAAGAATGTTACAATGGTCCTTAAAGAAGGTAATCACATAGCCTTCTTGTGCTAAGCATGAAATAGAAATCAAATTCCTGCTAGCTGCAGGCACATAATAACAGTCTTTTAAAACTAAGTCTAAACCAGATGGTAATCGAAGAGGGTATGTTCCCACGGCTACTGCAGCAACTCTTGCTCCATTACCGATGCGTAGGATCATGTCTCCATCCCTCAGCCTCCTGCTATCCTTAAGACCCTGCATGGAAGTGCACAGATGAGCACTAGAACCAGAGTCAAGCACCCAACTGGATGCAGAAGAAATCGTAAGGTTAGACTCAATAACGAGCATACCTCCAGAAGGACCTTCCTTCTTGTTCTTCAGGGTGGCCAGGTAAGTAGGGCAGTTCCGCTTTCAATGGCCGTCGCTGTTGCAATGGAAACACTTTCCTTTGGCATCGACCTTTTTCTTCGGTTCTGCCTTCTTCTTCTTTGCTCCTTCCACCTTTTGCTTTTTCACAGACTTCTTTTTCTTTCCATAAGACTTTCTTTTGGAAAGAAGTCCGTTCCATAGCAAGAACTGAGCCTTTAGAACCTTTCATAGAAAAGCTCAGCGGTAACCAGCATATTCATTAATTCGGCCAAGAAATTTTGAAGTTTATGCATGTGGTAATTCATGATGAATTGCCCATATGCATCAGTCAAGGATTGCAGAATAATATCATTCTGCAGATCCAAGTCTAACTTCACACTGAGTTTCTCAAGCTCTTCCATGTCCTTGATCATTGTCAGACAGTGATCTTGGACTGACTGCCCATCACGCATCTTAGCCTTAAAAAGTGTTTCATGACTTGATATTTGGCTGCGCGACTCTGTTCACCAAACATCTCCTACAGGTGAGCCAACATTTGGCAAGCAGTCCTGATATCTTCATGTTGGTGCTGGAGCTCATCAGACATCGAGCCCAACATGTAATATCTGGCCTTATTATCTTCGTCTATCCATTTTTTTAGAGATGCTCTCTGTTCAGTGGATGGACGGGCTGGTAAGGTGGGAGGGTCCTGGTCCAAAACATGGGTTAACTTCTCGAAACCCAAAATAATTTTGTAGTTCCTAAGCCAATCTTTATAATTGGGTCCGGTCAGTCTATGTGTGTCCAGGATACGTGCTAATGGGTTGAACGTAGACATTTTTCTATAGAGAGTCAAAGATTCTAGTTAGATATTATAATTAAGACTTGACCAATTTGTTTAAGGATTTTATTTTATTTTTAAACAAATTAGCTTCCACTATTTTCTTGGATCCCTACACTCCCTCTGTAGAGATGCGAAAATCTCCATGATTAATGATTTCTAGTGGGTGGTGCGGTCTCACCAACTGACTCATCACCTCACCTAACAGTTATTGGTGATGGGTTAGCCAATGAGTGAACAACTCTTGTTCAATGATTCTCTAATCATGGTGCACCCAAACTTGATCTCTAATTCATGAATCTTACCATATCCGAAATATTGATCCACTCCTTAGTTAAGTCAGACCCACCATTTGCATAGACTGGGTTCCTAATTGAGTCTCTCACCGTATCCAAATATTGAGCCCAACTCATCCTCCAGCCCATAGCATCCAATGCCTAATAGACATGGTTGCATCTTCCCGGTGCAACTGAGCCACTGTATCCAGCCGAGAACAATCAACCCCGGGAAGGGCCCGCACATCTACAATGGTGGAAGACCTCAGACTTAATCTTTTCTTAGGGAGAATTGATTCAGGTCTCATTAAACTAGACTTGGCTTAGTCATAACAATTATGACTAACCTAGTGGCATGGGTTAGCTCGGATTATTGACCACCTCAGATCAGAACTGTGTCAACAGATATGGCCAGGTAAGTGAGATCGGTGGAAGGAATATGCCATTAACTCGCACAAGAATGCATTCAGGTCGAGTAGCTTCCAATTAAAAACCAGTCGGTCGTATGTGCCAAACTTACCTTAGACACCAAATTGTTGAGTCAGAACCAATTGGGTTAGCCTACAATCCAGACTCTAACCTCTGAGCCTAATTAGGTCTTGCTTGATCGTGACTCGATCTTGACCCAGACTTAATCCTATTAGGCTGGTCAATTTAAGCATTGTTGATCCCATCTAACCAACTCTTGATTCGGTTTGATCAACCGCTTAGACCTAATTGAGCTACCCAAGCCCGAACCCAGTATTATGAATATGTCTTAGATCTGAAATTCTCAATTTTAGACCTAATTAATATTCCATAAACTTAATTCTTTAATTAAGTAGGGTTCATAAACAAAATATGCACAATAAATCCTAGGGTTTCAGGATCTAGGGTTTTGCAGAAAGTAAGTTTTGGGTTTCTGATTAAGGACGAACACGCAGCACCCCTACACGTCATAAGAACACCCCATCGAATGGGAAAGAGAGGGCCTTTAAACCCTTCTTCATTCTTATGACCGGACGGCCAAGAGGAACGCCTTAATCAGGAACATGTAATACTACAAAACAGTTTTAGATCTATATCATATATCTCATATACAAATTAGATCTAATCATGGCATATTTTGCATACATCTCATGTATCAATCATGCATGTTTTCAGATCTAAATTATCTCATAATAATCTAAAAAATTAGATTTAAATTGATCTAATCAAAATAAATTCTAATCTAGACAATTATGTAGAACTATTCTACAATTAGTCTAGTCATGCATCTATCATATCTCATATGATATTTAAAATTAAATAATTTTTATTTGCTATTTATCAGATGTTATTATAACACTTATAATATCAGAAAATAGTAAATAAGAAGATCTAAAATATGATTTAATCATATTAAATCAAAACATGCAAAACTATTCTATAGAACTATTCTATTCTAGAACTAGTCATGCATATCTTTCATAATCTTAGATCCAAATCATTTAATTTTAATTTTTCTGAATTTCAGATCTGATCACATCTCATGTGACATCTAAAATCACTTTATTTTCTAATTAAAATAAATTTAAAATCAGATCTAAACAATTTAGAACCATTGGCTCTGATACCAGTTGAAGGGAAAATCCTGATTTCCCGGACCAGGTTCGTTCAGATCTGATTAGATCAAGAGATATATTTCAAAAAATTTTCTCTTTGATCTTAATCAGATCTTGGATATGTTTCAGATCTGATTCTTATTATTTTAATAAATTAAAATAAAATAAGATAAATTAAATCAAATTTAATTTACCTTGATTTGGGTAATCCTATTACCCTGTTGATGATCCTGATTGCAGCGGAAGGTTCTGGATCTAGCCACGCAAGCGCCTGGCCTCTACCGGTATCCACTCGGGTTGGATCTAGAGATCTCTTCTTCTCTATCACACCTCCAAAAATCAGATCTGGATCTGATCTGGAGGATCTTCAAAACTCTTTTGAAGATCTGCAGTCGTCCTTTTGCAGCAGCGCAGCCTTCTTGCTTTTGATCGCCTTTCCTTGATCTGAATCGCACCAATCTAAATCCAAAACACTTTTGGACGTGGAGAGCAAGGGGAGAAGATGACTATGGCATGGAGGAAGGAGGGGAGAGGCAGCCTTGGGGCGTGTCTAATTAGCATTGGAATTAGGGTTGGGCGCAGGGTCTTATTTATAGACCTCTTGTGATCCAACTCCTCTTCCTCTCAACCAATCACAACCCTTTGTGAAATCAGATCTAAATCTGATTGGTTGAAATAGAGACCCCTGGATTCCTCCTTAGAGGGCGCCTAAGACCAGTCAAACTTGGATTCTTAGGAGAACTCTGAATTGGAATCCTAAAAGGGAGGTGGAGTCCTTGTCCAACAAGGACTCCTAGGCGCCTCCTACTTGGGCTCACGCCACCCTTGGCGTGCGCCCTTCTCCTTGCCAGGTTCTGGCAGGGGGACAGGCCCCCACCAGCTCTCCAATAGGTGCATGACATGTGGTCAAAAGTCAAAGGATCAATGGTCAACGTTTGACCAGTCAAAGGTAGACTTTTGATCCAAAGTCAAAGAACAAGAAATGGCAGGTGACCAAAAATGGCAAGTAATGTCTTACAAATAAGACAACCTATTCTGACTTGGACAACCTCCAGTCAGACCATATGAAGGCCTCTGATTGAGCACAAACTCCTTTGGCTCAGTCAGGACAACTTATTTATGATAGTAAAAGAAGAACGTTAGGTTCAATCGAGTGCTAGCACGATTTCCTTGAACCTAATTGAATCTCATTCAGATCAATTGAACTAGATCAGTTCAATTGATGATCACCAGATTCAAACCCTTATTTGTGTGACCAGTTAGGTTCAGTTCTGTATGGTAATGGGATATGTCATGATCTCTATCATAGACATCATCGAAACTCCTTTCGATGGATCAGAACTCTTCTGATTCGAACAGCTAGAATGATCGATCATCTAAATCATTCTAATTGCTCCCAAAATCCACCAGTGACACCTAGCAGTATATGGTGGCAACCCATCAGAGCTGAATGCGAACCTCTTGGTGCAGCTACCTGTGTGATTAAGTTCTTCTATCTTGAGCCCCGATCAGATTAGGGTTAAGGTGAACTCGTCAAACCCTAGTCTCTGTCATATGATGTAATCATTCGATTCGAGTCCAATGTGAAAATCTAAATAGAAACTCTTTCTATTATTTCACTCTACCATGGCCATGGATTTCTGGACTTGATTCTCATGATCATCATAGGGCTACTCCTCTACCACCGAGGTAGATAGATCCCATCTTGATGCAATCCAGTTCCTATAATGAACATGCTATAGCCAACATACACCTCAGGGTTCCATATGGCTAGGAGACCGAGTAATGGTGTAGTCAAACTATAACACCCTCAAGGTGAACTGCCGATGCATCTCAGGTCAAAGAACCAGACACACTACTGCAGCATCGAGTCAGTCATTGACGAGAAGGTAGACTTCCTAATGACTACTCGAGGTGGTCACGCTCAGTGCCCTCATTCTCTAACGAGTACCTGTACTCTCACTCCGGTGTCTCCACACCGTAGACTCAAGACTCATCTACTAAAGAGAAGCGATCGTACACCAACCTTTCGGATCAATCACCATCCTCGTGATGATCCTATGGTCGGGAGCTGTTTATGAGTTAATAATGATTATTCATGTCTTAAATTTTCAACTCTTGAAAATATGAATTATCATTACCATTAACTCAAAGGATGTATCACAGACACTAAATACACATGTGTGATAGAAAATAACCCATTTCATTAGTTATAGTCAAAATTATAATTTTGCCCCTAGAAGTGTATTACAAGTGTCAGCCAATTCTGGCTTCTAGGGCACATATATCTAACACTGCCCATGTGTCAAACCATCATAGGAGAGAATATTTGGACCACTCCTACTAAAAGGTAGTAGGATTAGGGGTGCATTCCTAGGGAGGCATGCGCCCATGGATTGTGATGCCTGGAGTCCCAAATAGATGGGACTCTGGGTTGCTTCGGGGATTCTACCTAGGGGTGCCAAAGACTAGACTTTGATCAGTCTTGGCACCATCTAAGGATGATTCAAAGGGGCTCTCATTTGATTGGATCAGATGATGTCATCCCACCAATCAAATTTAGATCTGATTACATAAAAGATCGTGATTGGCCAGGATGATGTGGCATTGCATGGCACAGCAGGATCTATATAAACCCTATCTGTGCATAGGATTAAGATCCCTAGCCCATTGGCCATGCCATAAGACTGCTCCTCTCCCTCCTCCATGCCTTCTTTAGGTCCTCTCTCTCCTATCCATGCTAAAGGACCTTTGGGCTTCAGTTTGGTGCGATCCAAGCAAGAGAAATGCGATGAGAAAGGAAGAAGGCAGCACTGCTGCAAGAGACGACATCCGATCTTCAAAAGGAGTTTTGAAGATCCTCTAAATCAGATCCAGATCTGATACTTGGAGAATTGATAAAGAAGGAGAAGATCTCTAGATCCTATCCGAGTGGATACCGGTAAAGGCCAAGCACTTGCATGGCTAGATCCAAAACCTCAAAAAGACATCAGAATCATCATAGGATAATCTGATTACCCGCTACAAGATAATATTAATTTAGATTTAATTTATCCTTTATTTTTATTTTATTTTCCTTTATAAGATTAATAATATCATATCTAAAAAGTCTTAGATCTAATCTAGGTCCAAGAGAAAAATTTTTGAAATATCTCTCTTGATCCAATCAGATCTAAACGAATCTGATCTAGGAAACATGATTTTTTCTTCATCTTGGACCCCAGTTTAATATGTGTGTTGATAGGGTATCCCAAAGAAAGTAAGGGTTACTATTTCTACCATGCTGATGAACAAAAGGTGTTCGTCAGTCTTAAGGCAATCTTTTTGAAAAAGAAGTTTCTTGGTGATGGAACTGTTGCCTCTAAGGTTGAACTTGATGAAGTTCATTAGGTAGAAAAATCAACACCTATAGCTGAACCTGAGTCGGATCTGATTAGATCAGATTCAGAGACCTGAGTACTTATACCATTAAGGTGATCTGGTAGAGTACCACATCATCCAGATAGATACTATGGTTTCTTGGTCCGAGATGGTGATCCCATTGAACTCGATGAGAACGATGATGACACGATCATTTACATCTGACTCTGAGAAATGGCTAGAAGCCATGAGATCCAAAATGGATTTCATGATGGTCAACGATGTATGGACATTAGTTGAACGACCTAAAGGGGTTAAACCCATTAGGTGTAAATGGATCTTCAAAAGAAAGAGGGGCACAGATGGAAAGATGGAGACCTATAAAGCCCATCTGGTTGCCATGGGGTATCGTCAACATCATGGTATTGACTATGATGAGATGTTCTCTCCTATGGCAATGCTCAAATCCATTCAGATAATGCTTGTGATAGCAGCCCATCTGGACTATGAGATCTGGCAGATGGATGCGAAAATAGCTTTCTTAAATGGAGAGTTGACTAAAGAGGTGTATATAATACAACCTAAGGGGTTCACATCCATAGATGAGTCCAAGGTTTGCAGGCTTCAGAGATCCATCTATGGATTGAAGCAGGCATCTCGAAGTTGGAACATGCATGTTGATAAGGTGATCAAAATGTATGACTTTATTAAGAACGGAGAAGATCCCTACATTTATAAATGGGCAAATGGTCCAGCAATAGTATTTCTTATATTATATGTGGATGACATTCTCTTAATCGAAAATGACATCCCCGTACTCCAAAGAATAAAAGTCTGGTTGTCATCACAGTTCTCCATGAAGGACTTGGGAGAAGCATCCTACATCCTAGGGATAAAGATTTATAGAGATAGATCTAAGAGGATGCTTGGGTTGTCCCAGTCCACATATATAGATACTTTGCTGATGAGGTTCAGCATGGAGAATTCTAAA
Organism: Cocos nucifera; assembly: GCA_006176705.1. Classification (NCBI taxonomy): domain Eukaryota; kingdom Viridiplantae; phylum Streptophyta; class Magnoliopsida; order Arecales; family Arecaceae; genus Cocos; species Cocos nucifera. Next base: position 44,396 of record QRFJ01003178.1, on the reverse strand, counting down.
AAAGGCTATCTTTCGATAGGCCATGAAATTTCTCTCTCTAAGAAGGATTGTCCGACAACTCCTGAAGAGGGAGTGTATGAGTAGAGTCCCATATGCTTCGACAGTGGGATCTATCATGTATGCAATGATATGTACAAGATCAGATGTGGCATACTCATTAAGAGTAGTGACTAGATACCAATCTGATTCTGGAGAAAACCATTGAAAAGTGGTTAAAGCCATACTTAAGTATTTGAGAAATACTAAGGATCAATGATTGGTTTATTACGAGTCAGATCTGAAACTTATGGGGTTTACAGACTCCAGCATTCAATCTGACCATGATGATAGCAGAAGCATGTCAGGATATATCTTTACTCTAAATGATGGAGCCATCTACTGAAAGAGTTCCAAGCAGCATACTATGGCAGACTCTATTTGTGAAGCAGAGTATATGACAGCATCAGATGCTGCAAAAGAAGCTGTGAGACTGGAGAAGTTTATCACCGAGATCGGAGTAGCACCCTTCTTTGATGGTTTGATCCTACTCTATTATGATAGCACTGGTGCCATTACTCAGGTGAAAGAATCGAAGGCACACCAGCGGATGAAGCACATTCTGCGCTGCTTCTACCTGGTCTGAGAGATCATGGATCGAGGTGACATCGACTTTTAGAGGATCAATGGAAAGAAGAACTTGGCCGACTCCTTCACTAAAGCCCTGGCGATAAAGAAGTTTGATAACCATAAGTCGAAGATAGGTATTAGATACTATGCTGAGTGGCTTTAGGACAAGTGGGAGTTGTTGGAAAATTTGTCCCAAAGCTAATCGTCAGTCTATTGATGGTTGAGCCACATTGTATCTATAATTAATTCATTAATAAATAAAATATATTTTTGGCATTTTTCATCATAAGTATTCATCTTCTAATGAACTCCATTGTTGTGATAAAGTCCTTAGGGCTATTTATCTTCGATAAAGAGAGGATTTATCGATTAGTCCTTAAATTTGTTCGTGACCAAATGAAAGGCTGTTAATAAGGATGATAGCATCTATCGAGCATAGGTCGCTATATGCCATATAGGTTGGTTGTCCTCTTAACCAAGAAGTCTGGAGATACTAGTATGACATATAGGTAAGATGTATGGGTACATCATCATTGAATGTGACCAACTCTAGAGCATTTTGCTATCGAGAATATCTCTAATGGGATATAGATATAAGTGTTCTTTAGATCTGAGATCACCTCAGTGACTTGCAAGCAACTCACTGTGCTTTGGTACCGAACTAACTAAATTTTTAATTCAGTAATGGAAGGCTTTAGGGCACAGTCAAGTACTTGCGAAGTCAGAGTGTGATCAAGATGGGATTGACCACCCCAAGATTTGGAGAAGAATGTATCACTATATTTCAATATAGCAAAATCTTAGCTAGGATAATCCATCAGATGGATTTGGTATTTTGAAATACAATAGGGACAATCTGATCAGAGTTGATAGTTGAACTCTGAGATGTCCTACGAGTATTTTAGTCAAGGGGATGAATTATATGGAAACTATATCCATATGGATTTTAAGGATGTTGTTCTACACATTCGACCTATCCGACCACCGGGTATCATTGCTAGATGGTCACTTTGATTGATACAAAAATTTATTTCTATGCTACTGACTTAGGTTCATACCTATGAGGTTACACACATTAGAGCTCATGATCTGATCGGATGGTTAATCAATGATTAAGAATCATTTTAGGGTTAAACAATCAATACGATTGGTATTTAACCTAGTGCAAGTGTTGCAAGAGGATTGATTAGCAATTAGATTGCTAATTAGCTTAATTTGATTAATCCAAAGGGTTGAGATTAAGTTTAATTAAATATGATTTAATTATATTTAGTTTTGACTTGATTGGATCAAGTCCAATTGACTTATTGGATAAGCCAAGTGCAAGGAAAAACTAGTCCTAGTCTAACTTGGACTCTGATCAACCCAATTTTCTAATTTAATTAAAAAATTAAATCAAAATTAAATTTAATTTAATTAAGCCTTTAAATGGATTAGAGTCTTATTTAATTGAGTTGGTTTACTCTTAATTTTATTTGGTTAAAAGATCTTATTTGACCAAGTCAAATTAGGAGTCCTAGTGTGACTAGGACTCCCTAACCTTGCGCCACCTTAGCCCACACCCCCCATACCCACTTTTCTTTGTTTTGTGCATGAGATATCCTCTCCCTGATGTTCATGCATGCCTCTCTCTCCCTCCTTTTCTAATAAGGCAATTTGTTGGATGACCAAGTCAAATGGGAGTTAGTTTTGCTTTAGGATTCTATGAGATAGAATCCTTATTGACCAAAACACCTTCCCTTGAGTGCCGCCCCCTCTTTTATTAAATCATCTCATATTCTATATCAGAAATCTCTTTTTTGTTCACCCTCCTTTACTGGTCCATGCCAATAATTGTGGATGAGGCACCCAAGAGTTGGATGCCCCTTGTCTTATCTTGTTTGACCTTTCCTTATCTAGTTTTCGACCTAGACAAGGACTCTTCTTTTTTCTCTTTTCATTGGATGAATTTTTTGCTAAAATTTTTGTGGAACATAGAGCTTTGGGAGAGGTTTGGAGTGTGCAAAAATTAAAGGAATAGGGTCCTTGGGCATGTGGGTTCCATAGGCACTAAACTAGGTGTCTAGGTGAGAGAAAAGAGAAGAAGAAGAGGATCTTCATTTAGGGCTATTTTATTCTTCATCTGTCCTCCTTCTTTTGAGTTTTTTCTAAGAGAGTCTCAGATCAGTAAACTCTCCTCTTCCTTCTCATATTTTGGAGAGTCCAAATTTTAAAGAAGAAAGCATCGGATCGATCGTTGAAGAAGGATCAGCACGGTACTAGCATGCTGTGCTGATTTCCTACATCGAACTTCAGATCAGAGTTCGTAGGCTCACGCCGATGACTCCTAGAGGCTGGATATGTGTGCGGCTCATGACTTCATCCTCAAACTTGGATCAGCAAATTAGAATGTCTAATTTGCACAGGTAATAGATCTGATCTATTGATTTCATACCTGCATTGGATGTAGTGTAGATCTAGATTGATGTGATCAACCTTCCCTTCCCCTTTATATTTTTAATTTTTGATTTAATGTCATGCCTTAATCATATACATCTAGTCAGCAGTGGGTCTAGGTGTGATTTGACCTAATCAAGCTAGAACTCAACTAAACCGATTTAGGTCAAAACTAGCCTACCCAGTTTGACCAATTAGAACACTTCTCTAATTTAATGATCAAATTAAAATTTTAATTTGATCAAATCCACAAGACATGATTGATGTCTAACAACATATTCTGACTTCCTGGAAGATGCAAAATTTTGATAGAAATATCAAAAATATCCTTCGGTGGAAAGTTATCATGTAACTAGATCCTTTGATCACCCTGCATCTTGAATCTGACTCTGAGTATAGAAATATGTCAAACCTAATATCATATTCATTTCTCTTTCAATCTTATGATGATGCTTCATTTAATGAAATATTAGAAACCATTTCTAATTTTCATCATGCCTTGATCAAAATCTTTCTGAATCATCATTTGTTTGAAGCAGGCAAGATGCTATTTTTTCTTACCAGAAGTCATCGATTCCATGTTAACCTACTTACAACCTTCATATATAATCTACCATATCTAGATCATCCCATACATGACTGAGTCATGAATGAGTATGAACCAAAATATGGATTCATATATATAAGATTCTATGGTAGCTTCAGGTCAAAGGATTATATGCACAATTCCATAATGAGAACCATCTATTGACATGTAGATAAGACTTCATTAGATATTCTCGACTTAGATCAATTCAGTGAACTCAATCTCTAATGAGCATCCACATCCTTGTATTAGTATCATACATAAGTGATTGTGAGATCAATCATCCTCTCAATTGATTATACAAAAGATGTGCTAGTCTTACCGAAAACACTGATCCCCAACTCAATGTTCCATCGATCAGGAATGTTTAAATTAGGATTTTAAGATTTTAGATCTCAGTGGTATGATCTCATCATAATCCTAAAACCATAGCCTTAATTTATGAGATTCATCATAATCTTAAATAAATAATAACACACTACATATGATGAAATAATGCCTTTATTTATTTTAAAATGTCATTACATGAGTTTGGAAGACAAAGAATAGCCCAAAAAATTGATTGGCTTGAGGGCATATTCCTTTCAATCTCCCACTTGCACTAAAGCCAATCGCCCTTAAATTTTAATCCCATACCATCAAGGTGACGATCAAACAATTGCAGCGATAAAGCCTTAGTGAATGGGTCTGCTATGTTGTTCTTTGTGTCAACTCATTCTATGACTACATCTTGTCTTTCAATAATTTTACGAACGAGATAGAAGCATCTCAGAATGTGTTTGGATTTATGATAAGACCTAGGTTCCTTTGCTTGAGCAACAACTCTAGTATTGTCACAGTAAAGTGGTATTGGATTCTTAATTTCAGAAATAACATCTAATTCAGTGATGAACTTCTTCATCCAGATAGCTTCCTTGGTGGCTTCACTTACAACTATATATTCTACCTTAGTAGTTGAATCAGCTACAGTTGGCTGCTTAGAATTCTTTCAACTCACTGCTGCACCGTTCAGAGTAAAGACATACCCTAAAATGGATTTGCTATTATCTGCATCTGATTGAAAACTAGAGTCAGAATATGCTTTTAGTTTAAGATCAGAACCACCATATACTAGAAAAATATCTTTAGTCCTTCTTAAGTACTTAAGAATATTTTTCAAAGCTTTCTAATGATTCTCTCCTGGATCAGCTTGAAATTTACTTACAATGCCTAAGGCATAAGCAATATCAAGCCGTGTACATAACATGGCATACATTATTGATCCAACAGTCGAAGCATAAGGAATAGAACTCATTCTATTTCTCTCTTCAGGTGTCTTTGGAGACATCTTTTTAGAGAGATGTATGCCTTGACTCATGGGTAAGTAACCTCTTTTACTCCCATCCATACTGAATCTTTTCAGTATTAAGTCAATGTACCTAGATTGGGACAAGCCTAGCATCCTCTTAGATCTATCTCTATAGATCTTTATTCCTAGTATATAGGATGCTTCTCCCAAATCTTTCATGGAAAACTTATTTGATAGCCATAATTTGACTGATTGCAACATTGGGATATCATTCCCAATGAGGAGTATGTCATCTACATACAGAACCAAGAAGACTATGGTTCTCCCACTAGTTTTCTTGTACACACATGGTTCATCCACATTCTTGATAAAACCAAACTCTTTTACTGTTACATCAAAATGGATGTTCCAACTCCTTGATGCTTGCTTTAATCCATAAATGGATCTCTTAAGCTTGCATACCTGATTTGGTCTCTCATTTGACTCAAATCCCTCTGGCTGTGACATATAGACCTCCTCCTCAAGGAAACCATTAAGGAAGGCAGTCTTTACATCCATTTATCATATTTCATAATCGTGGTATGCTGCTATAGCAAGCATAATCTGAATAGATTTGAGCATGGCAATAGGTGGAAAATGTTTCATCATAATCAATCCCCTATTTTTGCCTAAAACCCTTAGCCACCAATCTGGCCTTATAGGTTTCAATTTGACCATTTGCTCCAATCTTTTTCTTAAAAATCCATTTGCATCCAATAGGGTTTATATCCTCTGGTGCATCCACCAAAGTCCATACTTTGTTGGTGTGCATGGATTCCATTTTGGATTGCATGGCAGCCAGCCATTTGTCAGAGTCCTTACTTTTGACTGCTTTTGTATAGGTCAGAGGTTCATCATTCTCAATGACTTGGGCTTCATTATTCTCAATAATGAACCCATACCTCACAGGTGTATGTCGTACTCTTTCAGACCTATGGATAGGAGTTATGTGTTCTGGTTCTTTTATGTGATTATTTGGTTGAAAAATTTCTATTTATTTTTCTTGAACTTCACTAAGTTCAATATTTCTGCCACTGCCCTTTTCTAGGATAAATTCTTTTTTCATGAAAGTGGCATGCCTACTTACAAATACCTTTTGTTCAGTAGGATGGTAGAATAAATATCCTATACTATTTCTAGGATATCCGATAAATAGACATCTGTCTGATCTAGCATCAAGCTTATGTCCAAAATTTCTTTTGACATATGCTGGACAACCCCATATCTTAAGATACTTAAGATTAGGGTTTCTTACTTCTCCATATCTCATATGGAGTACTAGATACAGATTTAGAAGGTACTCTATTCAAGATATAAATTGCGGTCTTCAGGACATGATCCCAGAAGAAAATAGGTAATTTAGTGAAGCACATCATGGACCGTACCATATCTAATAAGGTATAATTTTTTCTTTCGACTACATCATTTAATTACAGTGTATAAGAAGGTATCCATTCAGAGAGAATCTCTTTTACTTTAAGATAGTCTAGAAACTCACTAGATAAGTATTCTCCTCTCCGATCAGATCAAAGAATTTTTATATATTGTTTTTCGACCAAAGAATTTTTATATATTGTGATACTCTTTAAATTTATCAAAGGCTTCTGATTTGTATTTCATAAGATATACATATCCAAACCTAGATAAATCACCAGTGAATGTTATGAAATAAGAGTATCCTCCTCTAGCTTGAGTTGTCATAGGACCACATACATCCATATATACAAGTCCTAATAATTCTTTTGTCCTTTCTTCATGTCTACTAAATGGAGTCTTAGTCATTTTACCCATGAAACATGATTCAAAAGTTCCTAATGATTCATAATCAAAAAAATCAAAGAACTTTTCTTTGTATAACTTGTTAATCCTAGCCTCACTAATATGACCTAATCGACAATGCCAAAGTAAAGTATTATTTATGTCATCTCTCTTATGTTTTCTATTTTCATCAATATGAAATATATTGTCATCCAAACATAGAGTCAACAAACCATTGCTAAATATGCCAAAACAAATATTTTCATTAGAATATTTGATCGAGCAACCTTCGCTCGTTACATTAAGACTATAACCTTGTTTTAATAATAAGGGTATAGATATAATATTTCTAATGATCTTAGGCATATAATAATAATTTGTAAGCTCTAAGATCTTTTCATAAGGTAACTTCAATATATTTGTCCCTACAGCTTCTGCTTGGATAGACTCTCCTCCAGCGCCATAGAGCTTGAAGTCACCTTTCTTCAAACTCTTAATTTTCTGCAGCCCCTACAAAGATTTGCAGATATGAAAACCACAGTCGGTATCTAATATCCAAGAATTTAAAATGAAAAAATTTAATGATAATATAGTATGTATCTCATACATATCTTTTGGTGCATTATTTGCACCAGACTTTACGGTTGTAAGGTAAGCCTTGCAATTCCTCTTCCAATGACCTATTTTACCACAATAAAAATACCTCATCTGTCTGGAGACCTTCTTGATAGGAACATGATGCTGTCATTAAAATATCATGTTTATCAGTTTAATTCGACTTCTTAAAATAATTAAAAATATGTAGATAGTAGTGAGTCGGATCGAATTCATAGGAAAGGTAGTGTTTTAGATTTTAAATCTTTAATTTTTGAAAAGAAAAGGAAAAAAATTTGAATTTTGAAATCAAAAGTGAAGTCAAAAATAAAAATTAAAAGATGCAAAAATTTAAATTTGGTACTAAGATCTACTAGTTAGATCTTAGCTTCTATTTGCAATAAAATAAAAAGCAATAATTAAAGTATAGAAATTAAATTATAATAAAAATAAAGAGCATAAATTTAAAGAACATAAAATAAAATTTATATTAATTAAAATTTTTAAATTTAAATATATAAAATTTAAAAATAAAATAAAATAAAATAAAATAGCCTGATCTGATCTTGGATTGGCATGGGTGGAAAGATGGTGTAGAGGCCCAGCTTTTTCTCTTGACACTAATTACCTCGAAGCAGCCATTAACCCAGAGCCTGGCTTCACCCTGTACCAAAGTTTCATCTTGATTGAAGATATTCATTTCTAGAGGCCTGAGGTCCTTTTTATAAAGCTAGGAGGGTTGGAGAGTTTTCTTCTGGGCAATGTGGGACTAAGGAGCTCTTTGATCATCAAAATATTGAGAAATCTAAGTGAAAATTAGATTAAAAGAAGTTCTGGAGGAATTCTATTGCTTTGGATGAAATCTAGCCATTAATAAGAATCCAACAAACCAAAAATCATTAAAGTTGGATGTGTATCAGCTCAGATCAGGTCGGATTAAATTCTAACCATTCGATCATGCATTGATGGAGGAAATCTGATCACTGATCATCCATCGGGAGTCCTAATCACCATCGAGAGTGTTCTGGACCATCGAATCATCCCCTAGATTGAGCGCTGCCATTTGATGGTGATCCGCGTGAAGTCTGATGTAGAAAAACTCCCTCCACCATCCGATCTTGATTGCAAGCTACTGCAACCGTCTGATTGCGCAATTACTATTTCCTTGGACCACGTGGACTGGCTTTACCATACACCACAATCAATTAGTGCCTCCTGTTGCTGAGTGAAAAGTCTAAAATATCCTATGAGCCACGATAGATTTCTATGGACCCTTTAAGGGTCCAAGTCTGCCACATGTCGCACCGTGATTCATCGGTGTCTGCTGAGCTGACGGTCCATGCTTGGATCATGGATTGACTGATGGGTTCCATGGCTGAGTCAGCTTTGATGGCTTGGCTTGGCTTGCGGAGCCGACTGAGCCATCTTTTTTTATTTATTTATTTTTTTTATTTTTTTAGAAATTTATATCATTTTTGTTTTAGCTTCGTTTTGCTTCAAACTTATTTCATTATGATAAAAAAAATGAGCTATTTCCATTGATGATAAAATTTTATTTTTTAATTTTATTATTTTTTAATTAATTTTTTAATTAATAAAAATATTAATTTCTTAAAAATATATATAAATTGATCATTAGTTTTTAAAAATTAATATAAATTAGTTAATAAATTAATACTCTTATTGGTAAATTTATGCTACTTATCACATCCTCCAACTTAAGCTTTGCTCGTCCTCAAGTAAAGAAAAAATTTAATTTTAAATACCTTTTAACTTTAGAATTTCAAATTTTACCTAAATAATTTTCAAAATGGCCATTGATATTCAGTAGAGCTTAAGTGAGACATATCATTGGGATATTAATACTTACCAATAGAAAAATTAAGTAAAAAATATTAAATTTTTTTGAACTTTTTCTAAATTATCTCATCTTTATCTTTGAATTATCTAAACTTTCATATAAATGACTGTATTGCTACTTCCGCCCTTAATTTATTGATTTCTATTTTCTTATTGCCTATTTTTTTGACGTGAATATCATTGCTTACTTAGGCAATGAAACCCGGTTACTCGATGGGAAATTAATATATATATTTTTTTAACGTTGTACCACTATTGAGTGTGTTAACCCCTTAAGCTTTCTATTTGATCCATGTAGTGAGTCTTGGGCCAATGACTCCCAAACCAATTGGCTTTAGGGCACTACATATAGAATATCCCTTGGGCTTACTAGCTCGAATCAAATAGGCTACGAGTTAAGACTAGCTTTACAATGAGCTTCTTTGCTCTTCCCATCTTTTGATGCAAAACTCAATGCTTGCTTAGACAAAGAGGCCTGATTACTCAATGAGAAGTACTTGAAAACTATTTTTTAAAATAAAAAAAAATTTATATGAAGAAATGTATAGTTATCCTATACAAGCCTATAAAAAGTAAACTTTTCTTTGATGCTAGTAGAAATAATTAGAAATGCTCCAAGAAAAAACTTTTTATGCCTAGACTTAACTCTTTATTGAATTTTCTTAATACTTGATTCCTCAATATCTCATAGATTCTCTAATCTTCTGTATCAATTTACTTTTAAAAATGCTTAGTTTAATTTGATTCTTAAGCATAATCAGGTGTCTAAATACTAAATACTAACTTTTTTTAGGACTTAAAATTTTTAAAATTTTTATTTTTCTCTCTCTCCAACTTAATCGACACTGTCCTCAATAGAGAAGAAAAAATAAAGAATGTAATAAAGAACATGAAAGAATACACCTGACTTAATGTATATGGTCCAGCATATACCTTTGAAAATTTAAGATCTTCCTCCAACTTATTCAAATTATCCTAAAAAGAAAATCAATTGAAAAGATAAATTAGACTAAAAAAAACTACATATTGAGTTGCCTCCCAACAAGCGCTAAGTTTACCATCTTCAGCCAGAGACAATGTAACTTACTATCCTGTGTCAAATACTGGATTAACAAATTCCAATGATTTTGAATTACCAATCTCAAAATGTTGATTTGTAATCTCATTATTAATATATTCATTGTTAATTAGGGAAACATAATTTATGACCCCATTCTCAAATCCATGTTTATTAAGAATTTCTCCTATTCGTTCTTCTAAAAGGCTCATGAATGGAGTTTTTGTATTAGGAGTTAAGTTTGATTCAATGGATGCTGGAAGGGTGACTAAAGATGGTTTTAATTCTGAAGGTAAATTAATATGATCTTATTTAAATAACTCCATTGACTCTTCATTACATGCCTCTTGATTCTTGTAAAAGGAACCGACTTCTAGGGTTGAAGGGAATAGGATATTAGTTTTATAAGTTTCGAGTAAATCATCTATTCTCTTTTTCCATATGTTTATCTCATTTAAACTAAAACTAGCATCAGTACTAATTCCTGGCTCAGGTTCTTCTATGTGGTTAGTCTCAGTACTAACCTGTTCCTCTAAATTTTTATTTTGGCTAGCATCAGTACTAACTTCTCTCATCTGATCTTGGTATGGGTCCATAAGAATCCTATAGCTTTTAAGTTCAAAAATTAATTTGGCATTCTCAGATTAGGGATTCTTATGTGAGACATTAAATTGATAAGTTGGTCCAAATGGTTGGTGGACAATAGGTGGGTTGTTTGAAATTAGAAGACTCGATAGTTGATCTAGTTCTCTCCTCGTTAGACTCAACTAATTATCCTATTTGAACTTCTAGCCTGGCGATAGATTGTTATTGAGTCAGAATTAATTATTAAAGTTGGTTAAATCTATCATCAGCTAGATTGGTCTGTTGAGAAGGTGGCTATGATAGCTGGTTGTTATATGATGGCTGGGTAAACTGACTAGGCTGACCATTATTATAGGCATAGTTTTGGTATTGAGGCCTATTTTGATAGTTTTGAATAGATGAAATTTGGGTCTGAGCTTGAGTCTATTGGAATGTCCAAGAAAAATTAGAGTAATTATTTCGATGCTTGTTATATGAATTTGAAAGAAGATTATTAATCGGCTTAGAGTAGCATTGAGTAGCTTGAACTTGTTCTTGGATAAAATATAAAAATTATGTAGCATGATGGATTGGACTAGGTGATGTCAATTGTGCAGGAGATTGTTGACCTAGGGTTAGAAGTTGATCTAATTTCTGAGCAAGAAGGTCAATTTTATCTAATTTTTGGACTATTAGGTTCAAATTAGCTATTTGATTATCAGGTTTAATGTGAATCAACCATTCAATTAAGTTCAACTAAATCAAAAAAAATGATTTCCTACCATGCATGTATTAGTGTAACCCTAATGTATGGTTCAAAATTTTTTAGATTTTTTTAAAAATTTATATATATATATATTTATTATTTTATTATATTATTATTTTTTAATTTTTTAAAATTATTTTTAATTTAATTTAATTATTATTTTTAATATTTTTTTAGTTAGTTTAATTTAATTTTTATTTTATTTTATTTTATTTTATTTTTAGAGGAAAAAGGAGAAGAAAGAAAGAATAGTTCTAAAGAAGTGGTCCTAAGGAGTCCTAGAACTAAGAAGAGAGAGAAGAATTAGGTTTAATTAGGTTTGATGTTGGTTAGCAATCAAGTTGATCAACCAATCCTAACTAATGATTATCCTAGATCTAGATAGCTCATAACTGTCAAGTTCACCTTCAACCTTTCAAGTGTAAGATCAGCCAATCAACTGGCTAGGTAACTATAAAATTGGTGGGAGTCTTCCCGTTGCTTGTCTTAGACACCAATTGTGCTTGGCCAAGTAAGCAAATGAAATCAATTAGAAACCACCTTCCTTCAGGCCCAATCATTTCTGAACCACTTTTCTAGACACCAGTCAAATTGACTAATCCTAATCTGATTCAACTCTTAGGGTTCCTTGTTCTATTGAGCTCGAGTTCCTAGGGATGATGTCTAATTGATTTTAAAATTAAAGGCTTAGGTCAATGCAAGATGCTGATTGGTTGTTTGTGGGCCAAGGTAGGATGATCAAATTCCTACCTTATCTTATTTAATTGGGTGTTGCCTTTAATTTGGTTTAATATGAATATGCATAAAAAGTTTCAATCAAAGGGTTCTATGCAATTTAAACTAGATGCATGCAACTAATTGAATTCTAAAAGGCTTACCTTGCCTCCAGCAATCACCAAAAAAAAAATAAAAATAAAAATAAAACTAATATGATGCATGCTCTAAATAGTTAGGATTTTTAATCTTATCATGAGATTTTAATTAGATTTGAATGAATATTTTTTTAAAAAAATAATTTAAAAATAAAGTAAATAAATAAATAAAATAAAAAAAAGGACTAGGGTTAGGATTGATCTCACCAAGCAAAACTCCTGGTTCATTTTGTTCTTTAATCTCTTTTTTCTACAAAATAATAAAAAAAGTTAGCAAGCAATATTTATAAGAAAATAAAAATTTTATTTATAATTTATTTATAGATCAAAGAGATCAAAAATTTAATGTCCGTATCTTTTCCGACAACGGTGCCAAAAACTTAGAAGGAACGTGATGTTATCGTTAAAACACCGTGATTATTAGTTTAATTCAACTTCTTAAAATAATTAAAAATACGTAGATAGCAGTGAGTTAGATCGAATCCATAGGGCGGATAGTGTTTCAGATTTGAAATCTTTAATTTTTGAAAAGAAAAAGAAAAAGATTTGAATTTTGGAATCAAAAGTGAAGTTGGAAATGAAAATTAAAAGATGCAGAAATTTAAATTTGATACTAAGATCTACTAGTTAGATCTTAGCATCTATTTGCAATAAAATAAAAAGTAATAATTAAACTATAGAAATTAAATTATAATAATAATAAAAAGCATGAATTTAAAGAATATAAAATAAAATATATATTAATTAAAATTTTAAAATTTAAATACATAAAATTTAAAAATAAAATAAAATAAAATAAACTAGCCTGATCTTTGATCTTGGATCGACATGGGTGGAAAGATGGTGTAGAAGTCCAGCTTTTCCTCTCAGCACCAATTGCCTTGAAGCAGCCATTAACCCAGAGCCTAGCTTCAGCTTGTACCAAAGCTTTACCTTGATCGAAGATGTTCATTTCTAGAGGCCTGGGGTCCTTTTTATAGAGCTAGGAGGGCTGGAGAGTTTTCTTCTGGGCAATGTGGGACTAAGGAGCTCTTTGATCATCAAAATATTAAGAAATTGAAGTAAAAATTAGATTAAAAGGAGTCCTAAAGGAATTCTATTGCTTTGGATGAAATCTGGCTATTGACAGAAATCCAACGAACTAAAAATCATTAAAATTAGATGCATATCAGCTCAGATAAGGTTGGATTAAATTCTGGCCATCCAATCATGCATTGATGGAGAAAATCTGATCGTTGATTGTGCATCAGGAGTCGTGATCATCATCGAGAGCATTCTAGACCATCGGATCATCCCCTGGATTGAGCGCTGTCGTTGGATGGCAATCTGCATGAAGTTTGATGTAGAAAAACTCCCTCCATCGTTCGATCTTGACCGCAAGCTACTGCAACCATCTGATTGTGAATTACTATTCCCATGGACTACGTGGACCGGCTTCACCATACACCACAACTAATCAGCACCTCCTGTTGTTGACTGAAAAGTCCAAAATACCTTATGAGCTACGATAGATTTTTGTAGACTCTTTAAGGGTCCAGGTCCGCCATGTATCGCACCATGATTCACCGGTGTCTGCTGAGCTAGCGGTCCACGCCTGGATCATAGACCGACTAACGACTTCCACGGCTGAGTCGGCTTTGATGGCTTGGCTTGGCTTGTGGAGCCGGTTGAGCCATTTTTCTTTTTTTATTTAATTTTTTTTATTTTTTTAGAAATTTATATCTTTTTTGTTTTAGCTTCATTTTGCTTCAAACTTATTTTGTTATGATCAAAAAAATGAGCTCTTTCCATTGATAATAAAATTTTATTTTTTAATATTTATTATTTTTTAATTAATAAAAATATTAATTTCTTAAAAATATATATAAATTGATCATTAATTCTTAAAGATTAATATAAATTAATTAATGAATTAATACTTTTATTGGTGAATTTATGGTACTTATCACTTCTTCTCCTTTTTCTTCTTATTTATACCATCTTTTGGGTTCAACCTTTTCTTTGAACCCTTTTTGCCTGTCTTTTTTTGGAGATCCCATCCACAAGAAGAAGAGAAGCCTTATTCTTCTTGATATGACTTTTTGCTATCTTAAGCATATTAAACAGCTTAGGCAAGGAAGAATTTAGTTTATTCATTAATAGTTTATGATAAACTGAGAAAATAATTCAGGGAGTGATTACAGGATCAAATCCTGACTTAACTCTCCATCCATAACAAAACCTAATTGACTTAATCGAGTGATTAGGTCAATTACCTTCAAAACATGATTTTGTATGGATGTTCCTTCTATCATTCTTGCACGAAATAATTGCTTAGATATCTCATATCTAGCAGTTCTACTTTGCTCTCCATAAAGTTCTTTTAAATTGAGCAATATGGAATGAGTGTCCATGCCATCATGCTGCCTCTATAATTCCTTATTCATAGAGGCAAGTATGATGCATTTGATAGTAAGAGAATCATTTTGCCACATCTTGTATGTGGACTTATCTTCATTTGTGGTATCTTTCTCTAATGGTTTAGGATCAGGGGCATTAAGAATATAGGAGAATTTTTTTTGACTGAGTACTATTTTTAGGTTTCTCAACCAGTCCACATAATTTTAACTAGTCAATTTATTTGAATCCAAAATTGAACGCAATGAAAGTGAAGAAGCCATTTAATCTACATAATAAGAAACAATACATAAGCAAACAACTCATGATGACAAACATAATTAAAAAATAGGATTTTAATTTAATTATGTCTCCCACTAATAAAAAAACCATAACCCTCTAATTGATTTTCTTAGTGAGAATAAGACCCTAATTTCTTATAAAAGGTCTTATGGTTGCACAACAAACCTATTATAAGTTCAAAGGTAGGAAACTCTTTCCAATTGCATTTTATGCAACTCTCAAAAAAAAAAAAAATTTTTGCCTCTAAAACATTAATAGCCTTGTGTTAGCACAACAAACTTTAATGTTTTAGTTTAAATAGAACCCTTCATTTCTATACAGTCAAAATGAAATATAACTTCTTTTGTGGTTACACAACAAAGCGGTATATTCAAAATATTGTAAGCATCTCAATGCACTAGATTAATATTACATCATTCCCCATGATAGATCTTATGGTTACACAACAAAACTAATATGGTTTTGGATATAATAAGAACCCAGTATGAAGGAAGGCCTTAATGTAGTGAATATAATACTAAGCATTTTAATCTAGAATTAAATTAATCGAATTGACCAGGTTAGTAGGAGAGAAGTGGGAGTTCCTCCCATTGCTTTTCTTAGACACCAATAAATTGATCAGGTCAGATAATGGAATCAATTAAAAAATCACGTTCTCTGTACCAATCATGAACCATTTATCCTAGACATCGATTGATCAATTAGACATCCCAACTGATTCAGCTATAGATTCATTACACTACAACTTAATATAATTTTAAAGAGGGATTTAAAAGGTCTCGATGCACATTTTAAATCAAACTAAATGCATAAAAGCATCAATTATGATAAAATATATATTAACATATATAATTATTCTAGGACAATCATCATTACATAGTGAATACTTTCCACTATGTCAGGGTAACCTTTACAGAATAATATATACATCATAATCTTATTATGATAAATAAAAATATGATCTCATCATTTAAATAAGATGTTAATAAAAAGATTATATCATATTTTTTATTTATGCCATTATATTATAAGCAAAGTATTATTTGATTTAACCCAGTAAAGCTTGCTCTGATACCACTAATAGGAATGCTATACAGGGTGAAAGCACGGATTTCAAAGTAAAATTATGAAATCATACAAACTAAACTCGAACCCTAGGACCATCTTATTAGTAATTAAATCATATAACATGTATATATAATATAAAAGAAAGTATTAGAACATACCTCTTATCGCAAAATCCTAAATTATTCCTAATTATCGATAGTAGTCTGTCAGGGATTCCACCAGGTGCCCACGTGTTCACACTCCAATGTTGATCCACATGGAGACTTGATCAAGACACCAGCATCTCTGATTTATATATAATTAAAATTTTAATAATAAGAACTTTAATTAAATAGGCAAAACCTTCCTTAGCCTTTATGTCACCTTCCTTGCCTCTCCTTATTTATCTTTCTTTTTTCTTATCTTCTTAATTTTTTCTTCTAATCTCTTAGTCTTAAGATGAGTTTTTGTCCTTATAAGGATAAGATCTAGATAAGAGAAGGGAAGAAAAAAAATTGGATAAAGAGGAAACTCTTGTCAGAAAGAAAGATCAATTTCACCCCTCCTGGACTCTTGGTGCGCACCCTTATTTATAATGTACGTAAGGGTGCCAACACATTTTCTCATGCCCTTTCAAAATATTATCTCATATCCCTTTAGCCAATCTCATGCCTCGTCAGATAATAACAATGTGTAGACTTAGTCCAAGAGGTGCCTTAAGGCAGAAGGACTCTCGGACTGATTCTATGTAAGTTATTTATGAAGAGTCTCGGGCTTTCATTCTTGGCGCCATCATTTTCATCCATTAGATTAGATAAAAAGGCCATCCAATGGCTTTAAAATGGGACACCCATTCAGCAAGAAGGCATGGAGATAATCTTTGAATAGTCAAAGTCCCAAAGCACTTTGACTTGGTCCAAGAGGCACCAAGGAAGAGAGGGCGGCAAGGAGTCTAGGGCGGCAAGGAGTCTTGGACGACAAAGAGTCCTGGGCAACAAAAATTAAAATGAAAATAGAGTTTTTACCTACAGAAGGACCATTTTGCACCCCATATCTGATGTCCACACTCATTTAAAAAAATATGCGACATGAAGAAAGAGGAAAAGTCAAAGAAGGTAGGCGCCAACTTAATCCCATGCGCCAAAAACTCTTTGCGCATGAAAGACTTCCCATGCATAAGAGAGAGACTCTCTAGTGCATGGGATTCTAGTATGTGATGTCCCAACTAAAGCCCAATCAGTCTAGGTTAATCCAATTCAAGAACAAATCCAATCTGGCTCAAATTGATCCTTAATTAGCCCAAATCGAAAGCCGATTCGAATCCAATTCGAATCTGGGTGCTAGGGTTTGCTACATGTGCTAGCGTGTTCATTTTGCAAACATGGTCTAATCCAATTAGATCCTTAATCAATTTTCTTTGTGTGTGACCCATTGGATTCCACATCTAGCCAGCAGTGGGTCTGGGTGTGATTTGACCTAATCAGGTTAGATCTCAACTAAATCGATTTAGGTCAAAACTAGCTTACCCAGTTTGACCAATTAGAACACTTTCTAATTTAATGATCAAATTAAAATTTTAATTTGATCAAACCCAAAAGACAGGATTGATGTCTAGCAACATATCGTGACTTCTCGAAAGACAAAATTTTGATGGAAATACCAAAAATACCCTTCAGTGGAAAATTATCATGAAACTAGATCCTTCGATCACCCTGCATCCTGAATCTGACTCTGGGTATGAAAATATGTCAAACCCAATATCATATTTATTGGAGATAAACCCCACTCCCACCAAAGTCCAATCAGATACTCAGCTGATAATGCAACCGATAGTCACGGGAAAGCTTCAGCGGACGAGCCTTAGCTAAGCTCTTTAGCGACCGAGCTCCTTGCGGACTCCTCCAGCGGCTGGACTTCTACATAAGCCAAGCTCCTTACGGACACCTCCAGCGGTCGGGCTTCTATGGAAGCTGAACTCCTTGCGGACTCTTCTAGGGGTCGGGCTTCTATGGAATCCGATCTTCTTGCGGACTCCTCCAGCGGTCGGGCTTCTACGGAAGTCGAGCTCCTTATGGACTCCTCCAGCGGTCGGGCTTCTAAAGAAGTCGGACTCCTTGTGGACTCCTCCAGCAGTCGGGCTTCTACGAAAGACTCCTCCAGCAGCCGAACTTCTATGGAAGCCGAACTCCTCCAGCGCTGGGCTTCTACGAAAGCCGAGCTCCTTGCGGAACCCTCCAGTAGTCGGGCTTCTATGGAATTTGGACTCGTTGCGGACTCCTCTAGCGGTTGGGCTTCTATGAAAGCTGGATTCCTTGCAGACTCCTCCAACGATCGAACTTCTTAGTGGCCGAACTTCTATGGAAGCTGAGCTCCTTGCGGACTCCTCCAGCGACCGGGCTTCTATGAAAGTCGGATTCCTTGCGGACTCCTCCAGCAGTCGGGCTTCTACGAAAGTCGAGCTCCTTGCGGACCCCTCCAGCGAGCGGGCTTCTATGAAAGTCGGACTCCTCCAGCGATCGGACTTCTATGGAAGTTGAATTTCTTACGGACTCCTCCAGTGGTCGAACTTCTCAGTGGCCAAACTTCTACAAAAGCCGAACTTCTTACAGACTATCGATGGATTCCTGCCGACGATCCCACTACTAAATGGTTACACGACAATAATGATAGGCATTTATCAAGTTAGTAATGATCAGCATTTATCAAGTCAATAATGATCGGCATTGATCAGGATAGTTACGATAATCAATAATCAAGGTAGTTACAACAAGCTCCGTCTATAAAAAGGGACCCTCCAGATATGCTTAGGCTAGGTTCAAAAAAACTCTTCTCTCCTCCTTGAAACTCTACCGAACTCCATACTGAGCACTCCATTTCTATTGGCTAGAGCTAACTTGAGCTTCGGTGGGTCCTATCGGAGCCACTCCCACTAGCTTCGGATGGGACGTTGTTTTGCAGGTCATCGACGGCGACCTCGTCCTCCTCCACTCCAGTTCAATCCAACGTCAATCAGTTTCTACACCAATAGATTTGGCGCTAGAGGAAGGGCACCTCTGTTCTTGAGGTTCCCTCGATCTTAAAGGAGTGCTCAGCGATGATCTCTCTCTAGAGATCTCCCTCCTTCCTCTCTAGAGTTCTTTCCTAAGAGAAGATGCCTCCCAGGAGAGCTTCAACCTGATGATTAACGGCCTCCGTAGCTCGATCCCGCTCAGATCCATTTGCTCCCACTCCAACACTGGCAACCCAGGTTTCATCTGTAGCTGCGGTGGATGCGGAGCAGTTCAACCTGCTTGTCCAGTAAGTTCGTGGCCTCACGGAGGCAATGCAGGCGGTGCAGGCCATACACCAGCAGGCCCCGACACTGGCTCAACCGATGTGGGATTCTCTAGAGCCCTATGGTCTGGGCCAGGAATGGTCGACTTGGGCTACCCAGCCTCCGATCCTTGGAAGGAAGAAGCAGAGGAGGGAAGGCCCCTGCTCGGACCACGACTCGACCCAGGGGGAAGCTTCGCATCCATTCTACTAGAAAACCTTGGAGATCAAAGACTGTGAAGATCTCTTGGATCAACGGCTCTTAGAAATGAGCCGACGGATCGAAGAACTCCATCACAATCCCTCCTCTCATGGTAATGATGTTTGTGCTGACCCTTCCTTTTCATAGAAAATTATGTAGGAACCGATCCCGTCGAACTTCAAGCTCCCATAGTTTGAGAGTTACGATGGGACCACCAATCCAGTCGACCATCTGAAAGCCTTTTGGACGATGATGTTGCTCCATGGTGCATCAGATGCTATTTTATGTCGGGCTTTCCCCTCGTCCCTTAAGGGAGCCATCAGGAATTGATACTCGGTGCTTAAGCCGAGTACCATCTTATCATTTGATTAGATGAGCCAGCAGTTCACAGCCCACTTCATTAGTAGTCGGCATCCATGCCGAAGTTTGGATTCCTTGATGAATGTCAAGCAGAAGCAAGGGGAATCCATCCGAACTTATGTCACCCGATTTAACGCTGTGGCATTGGAGGTTCGGAACCTAGACTAGTCTATTGCGATGGCCGCACTCAAGGGCAGCCTTCAAAAGAACGACTTGATATTCTTCCTGAAAAAAAAATATCCTAGAGATTTTGCTGACGTGCTAGCTCGGGCTGAAGGTTATGCCCGAGCTGAGAAGGCCTTCAAGACCAAGGATGATGAAGTCGAAGGTGAGCGGTAAGTCGGCGAGTTGGGTAATCCCATAGAAGCAAGAAAGCCGAGTAAAGTTCGGCCGCATTCCCAAACTCCTTCTGGGCATAGGCGAGCCTGAACTCCCCTTTGAGCCTAGAGGTGGGGAAGCCCCGATGGAAGGACACACCGAGGTTCTTTCCAATGTCGAGGTTCTCCCCAGCATCGAGGTTCTCCCCAACAATAGCTCACCCAAAATTGGGAAGGTCCGTATGAAGTGGTGGAGGTCGTCCGATCCGAAACTTATCGCCTGAAGGAGCTTAGAGGAATAATGCTTTCCCGATCTTGGAACTCAAAAAACCTGAGGATGTATTACCAATAAACTGCCTTTAATAAGACTCCTTCATTCAGCATTATTATTTTCTGGTGCAAGAATTACATGATGACAGGAGAGAAACGAGCGAAAGTGGCCCGTTAGGAACAGGAGGAGAACCTCATCCTAATCTGAGCAAAGTCGAAGGCCTCATTCACTTTAGATGAGATGGAGGGAGAGGCCCTGACAATGGTCCTTATGTGCTCCCACAGTCCGTTAGGAATAGGAGGAGAACCTCATCCTAACACGAGCAAAGTCGAAGGCCTCATTCACTTTAGACGAGATGGAGGGAGAGGCCCTAACAACAGTCCTTACGTGCCCCCACAGCCTATTAGGAATAGGAGGAGAACCTTATCTAACGTGAGTGATGTCGAAGGCCTCATTCACTTTAGACGAGATGGGGGGAGAGTTCCTGACAACGGCCCTTATGTGCCCCCACAGCCCATTAAGAATAGGAGGAGAACCTCATCCTAACGCGAGCAAAGTCGAAGGCCTCATTCACTTTAGACGAGATGGGGGAGAGGCCCTGACAACAGGCCCTTGCGTATCCCCCACAGCCCGTTAGGAATAGGAGGAGAACCTCATCCTGACACGAGCAAAGTCAAAGGCCTCATTCACTTTAGACGAGATGGGGGTAGAGGCCCTAACAACGGCCCTTGCGTGCCACCATAGCCCATTAGGAATAGGAGGAAAACCTCATCCTAACACAAGCAATGTCGAAGGCCTCGTTCACTTTAGACGAGATGGGGGGAGAATCCTTGATAGTGGCCCTTACGTACCCCCATAGCCTGTTAGGAACAGGAGGAGAACCTTGTCCAAACATGAGCAAAGTCCAAGTCTGAGCTCCGAAGTCTACAGAAGATAGGATCTCCATCAACTTTGGCTGCAAGATGAGATTTTCCTTGAGGTAACCTCTGGGGTAGGAGATATGATCCCCCGAACTTCAACTTAATTAGGTGCGGAGCTCGGAAAAGGACTTCGGCAGTCATCTATTTTGGTACTCTCTTCTTTCAAATTTCAAACTCAGAAGTGGAGGAACTATTGTTGGGGATAAACGCCGCTCCTATCGAAGTCCAATCAGATGCTCAGTCGATAATGCAATCGATAGTCATGGGAAAGCTTCAACGGACGAGCCTTAATTGAGCTCTTTAGCGGTTGAGCCCTTTGTGGACTCCTCTAGCGGTCGGGCTTCTACGGAAGTTGAGCTCCTTATGGACTCCTCCAGCGGTCGGGCTTCTACGGAAGCTGAGCTTCTTGCGTACTCCTCCAGCGGTCGGGCTTTTACGAAAGTCAAACTCCTTGCGGACTCCTCCAAGGGCCGGGCTTCTACGGAATCCGATCTCCTTGCAAACTCCTCCAGCGGCCGGGCTTCTATAGAAGCCGAGCTCCTTGCGGACTCCTCTAGCAGCTGGGCTTCTACGGTAGCCAAACTCCTTGTGAACTCCTCCAGCGGCCAGGATTCTATGGAAGCCGAGCTCCTTGCGGACTCCTCCAGCGATCGGGCTTCTATGAAAGTCGGACTCCTTGCGGACTCCTCCAACGATCGGGCTTCTATGAAAGCCGAACTTCTTACGGACCCCTCCAGCGGTCGGGCTTCTATGGAAGCCTAACTCCTTGCGGACTCCGCCAGTGGTCGGGCTTTATTGGAAGCCAGATTCCTTGCAGACTCCTCCAGCGGTCGAATTTCTATGGAAGCCGAGCTCCTTGTGGACTCCTCCAGCAGTCGGGCTTCTACAGAAGTCGAGCTCCTTGCGGACTCCTCTAGCGGTCGGGCTTCTACGAAAGTTCAATTCCTTGTGGACTCCTCCAGCGGCCGAACTTCTCAATGGCTGAACTTCTACGAAAGCCAAACTTCTTACACCCTATTAATTTTAGAAAGGAAATAACCTTAATCTAATAGCATCATTCGACACCCTATTAATTTTAAAAATATCACAAAGTTTATGAAAGCTAGAAATATGGGTATTTGGATCATCATGCATGTGTCCGCTGAATTGGATAGTTGATTGAATCATCTGGATCATCGTCGATTTTATTTTGAAGTTATTTGTTCGCACAGGCGGTCTCTTGATGCTCAAAGCTGCATCGGCTATAGATGGTGTGATGTAATCATTTAATGGATGATGTGCTGCTCGAATAGCTTTATGCTATCCCTTGGTTGCCATATCCAATCCTAGATTGACGTCGTTAGGATCTTTTGCTGCCATGTTCCTTTCTTGTTGTAGTCTTCTGATGGTTCTTTCAAATTCTGGACCTAAAGATAGTAAGTTACTATGTCCAGTACGTGTCATGCACTAAACAAATTTAAAATATAAAACAAAAATAAAAATAAAAAAAATAAAATTCTAAAATAAATCTAGGATCAAAATTTTAATATTATTTTAGACATAATTTTCGATAACAGTGCCAAAAAACTTGATGCATGCTAATCTATAGCTATGGCAAGTGCACCAGTCGATCAAGTAATAAAGTAAGTGACTAGAGTATCGTTCCTAGAGGATTAGAAAATAAGTACTGAAAAGCTCTTTTCTATGCTTTATTTAGAAGACTGATTTATGAGAATTAAAAAAATAAAAAATAAAATAAATAAATAAATAAAAATTATTAGAAAATAGAGAGAGTGTAATTATTAGGATTTTAAACTTAAGAGTAATAGGTTACTAAGGCAATCGGTTCACCAACTCAGTCAATACAATATTCAGATTATTAGGTTAATTTTATTTCATGTGATGGTGGAGTCTCCTAGTTTATTCACTACCCTTTGGTCCAGGCGTAGTAAAACTATCGATATTTATTAATTATCCTTTGGTCTAGGTGTAATTTAAATAAATATTAGTGCATTAAATTTTGTGAAACTCTCTAATTAAAATATGCTGTGTCCAAAGCGCACTAAAATTTCTGCATGCATATAAATTCTAATTCGATTCATAATACAAGGTATATGATCAGCAAGCAATAACATAGATATACTTAGTCCATATCATCTATGTTCATCAGATCAATTAGAAGATGGCCAGTAATCTAAAAGCATTAAGATTAGATCTATATACTCCTCATGAATAAAATTTATAATTAAAAATAAATTATGCTAAATATTGCATCAAAAGAGTGTCTATAACCTAGCCTTAGCAAAAGAAAATTTAGTTCATGATAACAAGTTGAAAAACAACAAATAAAATAAAAAGCATGAAGAAATTAGACTATTTATTCGCTAAAATTAGTTGTCTGTTACTCTTGGTGTGGAGAACTCGATGAAGAAGAAAGTTGCTTTGTGTACCGATCTTCGAAAGAAGAAAAGAAGAGGAAAGAAAAATAACATGAATAAAAACTCTTTCTCTTCTCTCCTAAACCCCTCTCTCTTTCTCTAATCTATCTATTTCTCTATATTTTCTCTTTATTTTCAACTCTCTATTTTTGGTCTCTGCCTTCTCCCTTCGGCAACAGCAGGCAGCCCCTTTTAAATAGACTAAGAGATGGATTTTTGGAAGAAATCCTAACCAAATTGGGTTTAAAACTCTTAACACAAGTCAAATTAAAATTTTGGATGATTCTGGCCTTCAGATCAGCATTCAATGGATCAAAAACCATATAAAAATTCTTTTTGAAAATCCAATTCAAGTCAGAATTAACCTCAGCCATCAAATTTTCTTGATGATTAAATTGAGACCATTGGATCGTGTACAGGAGTCTTCCAATTCCTAGTTAAAATCGATAACACATCTCCACCATTGGATCTCGATCAGGAGCTGCATCCGACATTCGTCAGCATACAGATTTCCATCGTTCGATCAAATTCTAGCGAATAGCATCTGTCAGATCCAACAAAATTTCTAGAATACCCTCTATAGACCGTGCATAAGTCCGACGTTGCATGGACCGCTGCTTTTTTAGCCAATCGAAGCGCGGTCATCCCCATGAAATCTCCAAAATACCCTTGCCTGGTTACTTTAGCGGTCCACCGTGCACCACAAAAAATCCTGACATCAGCGCAGCATAAGCTGGCGATCGGTCTGGTTCTGAGCGCGGTAGGGCCGGGCAGTTTGCTGAGTCAATTTGAATTGGACCGGCCAGCATTTAAAATTATTATTATTATTTCCTTTGTAATTCAATTTTAGGCTCGTTTGAAGTCCGTTTTGCTTGAAATTTATTTCATCTGAACCAAAAAAATAAGATCTTCATATGTATAGTCTTTTTTCCTATATAAGATTAATAAAAGTATCAATTTCTTAAAAATAAATTAATTTATTTTATAATTTAATACTTTTATTAGTATATTTTTACCACTTATCAGAGCTTGTCTAAATGAAATCTGCAAGATCTTCGTATATTCTGAGGTTATCTGAGAAAGTTGATGATCCAAAAATGAAAGGTCGGCCAACAAGTCCAAGTCAAAGGTCCGCGATCTTGGTGTTAGATAGAAATTCCATGCTGCTCGAAGTTAGCCATGGTTATCATCGCCAGATGAGGTCACCCCAAGATATGGTGTCATGTTGAACTTTTGCAGGTGAGGGTTTGCCCTAAACACAAGTCTTCCTACTTCCGAGTTCGAAATTCAAAGGAAGGGAGTAAAGAGATGTGAATTTCAAAGTGCCGAAGTCCTTTTCCTCTTTTTGCACCCACCAAAAAGGAGGTTTTGGCATTTACTATGCTGGCGCCAAAACTTCTTTTCTATGAGGTGATCTGAAAAGATAAATTTTAAAACTTCCATCGAAGCGCTGCTCTAGGTATGATGCAATTAAGGTTTCGTCTGCTGCCAGCCTTCTGCCATCATGAGTAGGACACACGTTAGGCTAAGATCAACCAAAGAAGACTTGCAATCATAATTGCTCCAAGCTCCTGTGGTTATTTAAGCTCATCTTTTTCCTCTTGGGTTCCAGCTTTCCCTGGTTCCTTCTTTTTTCCCTTTGGTCATCATCTTCCTCCTGCCCTAGTATACCAAAGCCTTCCATTATCTTCTTCAATCCTTAGGGGCTTTCTCGCTCGATTTTCATCAAGCTCACCATCTCTCCATTCTCCTTCATCGACATAGGTTAGTCCCTAAACCCACCTCCTTTTTGATTATTCCTATCTTTTAGCATTTTTGTCAGTTCAGTTTCTTTGCGAGAGTCTCAAATCTTATTTTTCTTGATTTTTTGGGAGAGTTTCTTCACTTTAGTTTGATCCACATGTCCTCCAAAGGATCTTGATTGACCTATTCTGGAAGCTTGGCTCACTTGGTATTAATGGACCTTTCTTATAAGGCTCCCGAACCTATAGAAGTATCTCGGCCATCTTTTATCCCTGATACCATCCATAGTAAACTTCGGCTTGAAGACCTTTCGTTGATTAGGATCTAGTTCGAAATCCCTTCTAAGTATGAGCATGAGCTACCTGAACCCAGCAATCGAGCCTACTCCCCTCCTTCTGGCTGAACTTGTTTGTATACCGAATCCCTCCATGCAGGACTTCGACTGTCAATACCTTCTTTTGTAGTCCATTGTTTAAATTCTTGAACATTTCCTTTGCCGCTATGGCACCAAATTTATTTAGGTTCATTATAGGGTTTCTCTCTTTATGTACCATGGCCGATGTCTGACCTTCCATCTTCTTATTTCATAACTTCTTTACTTTCAAACACCATCCGACCATCAAAGATTGGTGGTATGTATTCCCTCAATTTGGAAAGAAGGGGTAGTTGAAGGAGAAATCCTGATTTTCCATGTTAGGTTCGTTCAGATTTAATCAGATCAAGAGAGATATTTCAAAAATTTCTCTCATGTATCTAGATCAGATCTGAGATGTTTCAGATCTAATTTTATAGATCTAATAAAATAAAATAAAAATAAATTAAATCTAATTTACTTTATATCTTTTGTTGGGTAATCAGATTATCCTATGATGATCCTGCTAATTGCCTGAGATTCTGAATCTAGCCATGCAAGCACCTGGCCTATATCGATATCTACTCAGGCTAGATCTAGAGATTTTCTCCTTCTTTTTGACTTCTCCAAATATCAGATCTAGATCTGATTTGGAGGATCTTCAAAACTCCTTCTAAAGATCAGCAACCATCTCTATAGCAGTGCTGCTTTCTTCCTTTCTCGTCAGCTTTCTCTTACCTGGATCGTACCAAACTGGAGCCCAACTTCCCTTGGGCATGGAGAGGAGAAAGAGAACCAAAAAATGGCATGGAGGAGGGAGAGGGGCAGCCTTGCGATGTCGTCTAAGAGAGAACTCTATAAAAGTTGGGTGCAGATAGGATTTATATAGACCTTGCTGTGCCATGCAGTGCCACATCATCCCAGCCAATCATATTACTTCATGCAATCAGATATAAATCTGATTGGTGGGATGACATCACTTGATCTAATTAGATGAGAGCCCCTTCAACTCATCCTTAGGTGGCACCAAGACTGGTCAAAGCTGAGTCTTAGGTGCCTTCCTAAGTTGATTCAATGAAGCAACCTGGAGTTCCATCCGTATGGGACTTCAGTCATCCCTATCCACGAATGCACGACTCCCTAGGCAGGCACCCCCTCCTTTCCAATTTCTAGCAAAGGGACAAGCCCCTATCTGCTCTCCTATGGGTGCATGACACATGGGCAGATATCCAAGGATCAAAGGTCAATGTTTGACCAAAGTCAAAAGACAAGAATTAGCAGGTGATAGAAAATGATAGGTGTTGTCTCAAATTTATCTTATAAATTAAGACAATCCTTTTCTGACTTGAACAAGCTTAAGTCAGACCAAGTAAAGGTACCCGAGTGACCACAAACATATTTGGCTCAGTCAAGATAATTTTTAATGATAGTAGAAGAAGAACGTTAGGCTCAATCGTGTGCTAGCATGATTTTCTAGAACCTAATTAAATCTAATTTAAATCAATTGAACTGGATTAGTCCAATTGATGATATCCAGATCCAATTTCTTGTTTGTGTGACCTAGTTAGGTTCAGTTTTGTATGGTAATAGGATATGTCATGATCTCTATCATCGACATCATCGAAACTTCTTTCGATGGATTAGAATTCTAGAATGATCAATCATCTAAATCTTTCTAATTGCTCCCAAAATCCACCAGTGACACCTAGCAGTATATGGTGGTAATCCATCAAAATTAAAAATGAACCTCTTGGTGCAGCTACCCATGTGATTAGGTTCTTCTATCTTGAGCCCCGATCAGATTAGGGTTAAGGTGAACTCGTCAAACCCTAATTTCTATCATATGATTTAATCATTCGATTCAAGTCTGATGTGAAATCCTTAATAGAAACCTTTTTTATTATTTCACTCTGCCATGGCCATGGGCTTATGGACTTGATTCTTATAATTATCATAGGACTGCTCCTCATCCACCGAGGTAGATAGATTCCTTCTTGGTGCAATCCAATTTCTACAATGAACATGCTATAGCCAACATACACCTCAGGATTCTGAATGGCTAGAAGATCAAGTCATGGTGTAGTCAAACTATAACACCTCAAGTTGAACTGTCAATGCACCTTAGGTCAAAGAACTAAATATACCACTATAGCTTTGAGTCAGTCATTGACGAGAAGGTAGACTTCCTTATGACTACTCGAGGTGGTCATGCTCAGTGCCCTCATTCTCTAACGAGTATCTATACTCTCGCTTCGGTGTCTTTACACTGTAGACTCAAGACTCATCTACTATAAAGAAGCGATTGTACACCAACCTTTCAGATCAATCATCATCCTCATGATAATCCTACGGTGGGAGCATTTTATGAATTAATAAATAAAAATTCATATCTTAAATTTTTAACTCTTGACAATATGAATTATCATGACCATTAACTTAAGGAATATATCACAGACACTAAATACACATTTATGATAGAAAATAATCTATTTTATTATTTATAGTCAAAATTATAATTTTATCCTTAGAAGTGTATTACAAGTGTCAGCCAATTCTGACTTCTAGGGCACACATATCTAATAGGGGTTGCTTAAGGGCACCCCTTCCTTCATTCATAATTGGAAGAAGTTCTTCTTCATCTCGTGTTCTTCTTTAGAGCTAGGACTTCCTTCTTAGGGAGATATGATGGATTCAATCCATTGAGCTCTTGAACTTGAGAAAGAGGATTGAGACTTAGCTGATGAACTAAAGAATTACTGAGTTCCCCCAATCTTCGAGTTGCTAGATGATCATACCTTATTCAACTTCGATCTCAACCCTCTTAATCTGGCAGGTAGTCCTTTGCGACCAGCCCATTGTGCATGGCCCGCTTTCTTTTTCCTGACTTTAACTCTTTCTTTATTTTTTTTACTACAGTGATGACTCTTGAGGAGCGAAACCATCTATCGAAGGAGATCAAGTCATTGAAGAGAAAGGGGAGCACCATTGAGGAGCCATCGATGAAGGCTCGCATTGAAGAGCCAATCTCAACCATGCCGATCCAGGCCGCGCTCATCCTAGAATCTACCATAATAGTACCGAGCCTGACCTTACCCTATGAGAACACCATCCCTACACCTCTTGGTCAGGGTGAGGTCACTGAGATGAAGAAGGGGAAAAAGAAGGTCATCAGAAAGAGGACCAGGAGGATAGCTGGGAACTCTGGTGGTGAAGGCTCTATCTAGGAGCAAGCTTTTATGGATGATTGAAAGGTCATTCAAACTCTGATGAGGGGCAGCATCCTCCTGCACATCATTGATAAGATGGTTTGGACGGAGGATGTAGAGAGGTTCTACGAATCCTTCGCTGCCTATCCTGAGGTAACCATCTCACCTGAACTTATTCAAATGAAGGATGCACTTCCAATGTTCTGACTCAAAAATTTTTTGTCCCACAGCTAGGGCATTACATGTTCACCCATTCAAAGGTAGCCGATCTCTGCCAGGAGGAGGCTTCCAAAGCCCTTCAGGAGGCTCAGGCAGAGAATGAAAGGGTTCGGGCAGAGGTTAATTATTTGAAGGTTGCCTCGGAGATATAGACTATAGAGGTCGAGCGCCTTTGGGAGTTATTGCAAAAAGAAATGGAGGCTTCTGTGGGGTTGAGGGCAGCCTTGACCCTTTCTGAGGATAAAAGGAGGAAGGCCGAAGAGGAGGTCGACATCAACAAGAAGTGGGCTGTCGAGGTCTTTAAGTCCTCCAAAGCAATAGAGGACATTAAGATTTCTTTCATCCAGGAAGCATTCTTAGAGGGGTTCAAGATCTGCATGAAGAGGGTTGCGAAGAACTTTCCTGAGATGGACCTCAACCTCCTGATTGATAAACCTCATGAGGAAGTCGGTCCTTCCAATGCTGGTGCTACTTCTTCCATCATCGAATCTCTTGTGTGCTCCCGAACCTACAGTCAGAGCTCTTGAGTCCATTCTCAAACCTGAAGCCACGACGAATACACCGACCTCACCCACCTCTAAACCGATCGAGGTCTAAAAATTCTTGTCAACTTGTACCCCTTTTTTTTTTGATTTATGCTAAATACTTTTGTGAAATAAAAATGAACTTTCTTTCCTTTACACTTGTGTTGTGATGGATGCTATTCAAAACCCTTCTAGCGATCACAGTCAAGGCCAATCATCTCCAAATGATGTCGAGCCATTGCCTCAAGGCATCCCTCTAAAACCCATAATCAAAAGTTTAAAGAGGGAGATTCATCACCTGAAGAATAAGTTATAGAAGATCAAAGATGAACTTCGAAGATCCAGGAAGAATGCTTTAGAGGCGATGATCGAGGTCACTCACCTTGGCAAGCTACACATGAAGGATTCTGTGAGCTTCAACATTAGGAAAGGCAACTTTGAGAAAGAGCTGGCCAAGCTTAGAAAAAATGCTAATGATAACTCATGGGTGTTGACTACAAAGATCAGCTCCCTCGAAGTTGAACTCAAGGCGGCAGGAGAGAAGATTCAACTATTGGAGGAGAGTTTGCCATGGTCCTTCGACAAAGTTCGGTATGAATGGAATTGGTCTCAAAGATTCTCTGTGCTCCAGAAGCAGCGATTTGATACCGAGTCTGCCTACGAGACCTATCGGTTAGGCTAGTGTGAGAGAATATCTAAACTTGGGCAATAGCTCCGAGCTGCCAACAACGAGGTGGCTCGGCTTCAACAGTAGCTCGTCGATAGTTATCGATCTTGCACAAGTAGGTTGTCGAAAGAGATTGCCTCCTTAAAGAGGATCGCATGCAAACTTTCAGAGTCAATTAGGATCAAGAAGGTCGAAGTTCAACAATTGAAGCTTTATTTAATTTGCGAACAGCAAGCTATCAAAGATGCCGAGGCCGAATCTAAGGTTCTAAGGAAAGACTACGGGCATCAAAAGAGAACTACCAAAGAGCTGATAGGATGTTTCGTGATAACTTGATAAGAAGAAAGGAGCTTGAGGAAGAAATCATCAGCTTAAAAGAATCCTTGGTGATGGCCAGTAGTCCAAAATTCGAGGAATCAGATCCCTCTTAGGTCTTCGGCTTTTTCTTTCTTTCTTTTGTAACAAATCTTGTAGACCTTTATTTTGTACTTGACTTTGACTTTAATAAAATGATATCTTTCCTCATTTTTGTTCTATGTGGATTGAATATCTATAGATAGCTCTATTTCTTTTTTTTTTTTTATGGGATCAATCTTTACTCTATTTCCTTCTTAAGAAGAGGTCTTCCTCTTATCCCGGGCGAGGTAGGTTATTATTTCTATTAGGTTGAGGTCTTCCTCCCATCTTGGGAGTCAGGATGAGGTTCTCCTCTCATTCCTGGCATGGTTAGCATTCACTTATGTTAGGATGAGGTTCTTCTCCTGTTCCTACCAGAATGGTAGAGGCATAGAAGGGCCATTTGAGGGGCCTCTTCCCTCATCCTATCTTAGATAATGGGGTCTTCGTCTTGCTCATGTTAAGACGAAGTTCTCCTCTTGTTCCTAATAGGATGGTAGGGGCATAGAAGGGCCATTGGAAGTGCCTCTTTTCTCATCCCATCTTAGATAATGGGTCTTCATCTTGCTCAAGTTAGGATGAGGTTCTCTTTCTATTCCTAACAAGTGGTAGGGGCATAGAAGGGACTGTTGGAATGGCTCTTCTCCTATCCCATCTTAGACAACGGGATCTTCGTCTTGGTCAGGTTAAGACGACGTTCTCCTCCTATTCCTAAAAGAGCTATAGGGGCACAGAAGGGCCATTGGAAGGGCCTCTTTCCTCATTCCGTCTTAGATAACGGGATCTTCATTTTGCTCAAGTTTGGACGAGGTTCTTCTCCTGTTCCTAATAAGATGGTAGGGGCATAGAAGGATCGTTGGAAGGGCCTCTCCCCTCATCCTATCATAGACAATGGGGTCTTCATCTTCATTTTTTTTTTAAAATAAAGTTTAGTTGAATTATTTCCTATCATTATGTGATTTTGCACCAAAAGATAGAGATATTGGAAGAAGAAATTTTTATTAAAATAAAATTACTGGTAATATATCTACAAATTCTCTAAATTTCAGGATCATGAAAGTATTGTTCCTCCGAACTCCTTCAAATAATATATTTTGGGTTGGACAACCTCTTTGACTTCATATGGACCTTTCCAATTTGGCACGAGCTTTCCCTGGTTCTGAGATTATGAAATAGCCACTCACCGAAGCACCAAGTCTCCTACTTTGAATACTTTATCTCTGATTAGCGAGCTACCCTCTGTTTATAGGCTGCCATCCGAACTCGAGCTTCTTTTCTCTTTTTTTCTAGTAGGTCAAGATTAGCCATAAGATCTTGTGAGTTCTGCTGCTCATTAAATGCCATGACTTTCACTGATGGAAGTTTGAGTTTTATCGAGATGACTGCCTCTGTTCCAAAGGCCAAGGCGAACGGTGTCTCCCTAATTGGCAATCTTTGGATAGTTTGGTATACCCACAGTACATGATAGAGTTCATCTACCCAAATCCTTCTCATTTTCTCAAGTCTTTCCTTGATACCCTGAAGCAGGGTTCTATTGGTCACCTCGACTTCGCCATTTGCCTATGGGTGAGCCACTGATGTAAAATTATAAGAAATATTTAGGTCCTTGCAAAACTCGATAAATTTTGTTCTAACAAATTATCATCCATTTTCTATTATGAGAGTGGGAGGCAAGCCAAACCTGCAAAGAATCAACTTTCAAATAAAGTCCTGCACTTTGGCTTCAATAATCTTTGCCAGGTGTTTGGCTTCAATCTATTTTGTGAAGTAATCAATCGCCACCAAGAGAAACTTCCTCTATCTCGGTGCTATGGGAAAGGGCCCAAGTATGTCCATCCCCCACTGCACGAATGGCCATGGGATGCTTAGGAGGGTAAGCTCAAATGTCGGTTGTCTTTGAATATTTGCATTTCTTTGGCATCGATCACACTTTCTAACATACTCGATAGTCAATCGCCACTCGATGTGCTTGAATTTTTGGTGAGACCTCAGCTCCTTAGCAAGGGCTATGGCGCCATTGTTGTTGTAGTATAGAGGAATGACATCCGATGGCATCACTTCGATCTCTATGGCAAATTACTTATACCAGAATGCCTCCTTCGTAGCTTCTGATGCAACAATGTATTTTGCTTCCATGGTGGAATCTACTATCACTGTCTGCTTGGAACTCTTCCAACTGATAGTACCACCATTACACAAAAACAGACTCTCAGATGTCAACTTTTGATCATCTATATCAGACATAAAATCTGAGTCTGTATACCCCTGGACTTCGAGTTCTCTATTACCAAAAATCATTAATATATCATTAGTTTTTCTCAAGTACTTAAGGATACATTTTACAAAAGTTTAGTGTTCTTCATCTAGATTTGATTGATATCTACTCATGACACTCACAGCATGGGCTATATCAGGTTGTGTACATAAAATGGCATACATGAGTCTCCCTATTGCAGAAGCATAAGAGATCTTGCTCATGCATTCAATCTCCTCGGGTGTGTTGGGACACATTTTCTTAGAGAGATAAATGCCATGTTTGAAGGATACTAATTCCCTCTTGAAGTTTTCCATGCTAAACCTCGTTAGCACTTCCTCTATGTACATCTTCTATAAAAGACCTAGCATCCTATTCAGTCTATCTCTATAGACTTTGATTCCTAGAATGAAGGATGTTTCTCTTAGGTTTTTCATGGAAAATTCTTTAGATAACCACATTTTAATTATGGTCAACATGGGAATATCATTCCTAATAAGGAGGATATCATCTACGTATAGTACGAGGAAGACAATAGCACTCCTATTGACCTTTTTGAAAATACATGGTTCCTCCTCATTTTTGGTAAAATCAAATAATTTGATCACATTATTAAAATATGTATTCTAGCTCTGAGATGCTTGCTTAAGTCTATATATGAATCTTTGCAGCTTGCATACTTTATGATCAACATCACTAGATGTGAAACCTAGCAGCTGTTTCATATAGATATCTTCCTCTAGGTATCCATTTAAGAATGCTGTTTTTACATCCATTTGCCATATTTTATAATCAGAATAGGCTGCAACAGCAAGCAATGTGTAGACGGATTTTAGCGTAGCTATTGGCAAAATGGTATCCTGATAGTCAATGCCTTTGCATTGACTATAACCTTTTGCCATTAATCTAGCTTTAAATGTCTCTACATTCCCATCTGCACCAATCTTTTTATTGTAGATCCATTTACACGCAATAGGTACTATACCTTTAGGTGGATCTACTAAGGTCCAGACTTGGTTTGAGTGCATCGAGTCAATTTCTGACTGCATTGCCTCTAACCACTTTTCGGAGTCGATATCCGATATCGTCTCATCATAGGTTTTAGGATCACCATGAATCCAATTACCTACGAGAAATATTTCCTCTACTTCCTCTGAAATAGTACTTAAGTACCTCTCAGGGAGATAGGAAATTCTTTTCGATCTATGAGGTGGAGGAGGTAGTGATTGTATTAGCTCAACCTAATTTGGTTCTATGGGGTCCTTAGCTTATTGCTCTTAGGAGACTTTCTCCTCTAGCTTGATCTACTTTCCAACACCTCTATCTTGAATAAACTATTTTTCAAGAAAAATGGCATGCCGACTCACAATCATATTGTAGTCTTTTAGAATGTAGAAATAATATCCTAATGACTCTTTAGGATATCCTATGAATCGAGCTCTAAAAGACCTATAGTCTAACTTATTCTCTTATTGTCTTTTGACATGAGCCGGACAACCCCAAATTCTGAGATGACTCAGACTTGGTTTCTTACCACGCCATATCTTAAATAGTGTGGTAGGAATGATTTTAGAGGAAACCCTATTTAGTAAATATATTATAGTTAATAGACTATATGCCCAAAAAAAATCAGGGAGGTCTGTAAAGCTCATCATGGATCGGACCATATCTAATAGGATCCGATTTCTCCATTCTAAAATTTCGTTGAGTTGAGGTGTTCTAGGTAGAGTGCATTGTGAGACTATACCATTTTGCTTGAGATAGTCCAAGAATTTCTGACTAAGGTATTTACCTCCTCGATCTGATCGAAGAATCCTTAATGGATTTTTTAGTTTGCTTTTTCTAACTTCATGTCTGAATTCCTTTGAACTTTTCAAAGGCTTCAGACTTGTGTCTCATAAGATACACATACCCATACCTAGATAAATCATCAATAAAGGTTAATGAAGTAGACCAAAATTGCCTCTAGTTCGGCACATCAAATAAGGCCGCACACATCAATATGTACTAGGGCAAGTAGATTCTGTGGCCCTCTCCCCATGTCCTAACAAAAGGGAGCTTTAGTCATTTTGCCATTGAAGACATAATTCACAAGTTGGATATGACTCGAAAGTCAATGGACTCAATAGCCCATGATTTCCTTCCAATTTGTTGATCCTATCTTCTGCTATATGACCTAGCCTCAGGTGCCATAGATATCTATCGTTTGGACTATCCCTGGGTCATTTTACGACATTCACATTTTGCTCGATAGTTAAAGATAGATACATCAATATGTAGCTGATAGAAGACCGTTAATGAAGAAAACCACTTTGCAATTTTATTTCTTTCATAAAGAATAATTACAATGGTCCTTAAGAAAACTAATTACATAGCCTTCTTGTGCTAAGCATGAAACAGAAATCAAATTTTTGCTAGCTGCGTAGGCACATAATAACAATCCCTAAGTACTAAATCTAAACCAGATGATAATCGAAAGAGGGTATGATTCTCCATGGCCACTAGCAGCAATCTCTTGCTCCATTTTCGATGCATAGGATCATCTCACCATCTCCTCAGCCTCCTGCTATCCTCAAGATCCCTACATAGAAGTGCACAAATGAGCACTAGAACCAGAGTCAAGCACCCAACTGGATGCAGAAGAAATTATAAGGTTAGACTCAATAACGAGCATACCTCCAGAAGGACCTTCCTTCTTGTTCTTTAGGGTGGCCAGGTAAGTAGGGCAGTTCCGCTTCCAATGGCCGTCGCTGTTGCAATGAAAATACTTTTCCTTTGACATCGGCCTTCTTTCTTCGGCTCTGCCTTCTTCTTCTTTTCATCCTTCCACCTTTTGCTTTTTCACAGACTTCTTTTTCTTTCCATAAGACTTTCTTTTGGAAGAAGTCCGTTCCATAGCAAGAACTGAGCCTTTAGAACCTTTCATAGAAAGCTCAGCGGTAACCAGCATATTCATTAACTCGGCCAAGGAGTATTCTGAAGTTTATGCATATGGTAGTTCATGATGAACTGCCCATATGCATCAGTCAAGGATTGCAGAATTATATCATTCTATAGATCCTGATCTAACATCACTCCGAGCTTCTCAAGCTCTACCAAATTCTTGATCATCATTAGATAATGATCTTGGACTGACTATCCATCATGCATTTTAGTCTTAAAAAGTCATTTAGTAACCTGATATTTGGCCGCATGACTCTGTTCACTAAACAACTCTTGCAGGTGAGCCAACATTTGATGGATAGTTTTGATATCTTCATGTTGGCACTGAAGCTCATTAGACATCGAGCCCAACATGTAGTATCTAATCTTGTTATCTTCATCCATCCATTTATCAAGAGACGCTTTCTATTCAGTGGATGGATGGGTTGGTAAGATGGGGAGATCCTGGTCCAATACACGAGTTAACTTCTTGAAATCCAAAATGATTTTAAAGTTCTAGAGCCAATCCTTATAATTAGATTCGGTCAGTCTATGGGTGTCCAGGATATGAGCTAGTGGATTGGATGCAAATATTTTTTTTTTCTATAGAGAGTCAAAGTTTCTAGTTAGATTTTGTAATTAAGACTTGACCAATTTGTTTAGGAATTTGATTTTCAAACAAATTAGCTTCTATTATTTTCTTTGGATCCCTACACTCCCTCTATAGAGATGCAAAAATCTCCATGATTAATGATTTTTAGTGGATGGTGCAGTCCCACCAACTGACTCATCACCTAACCTAACAGTTATTGGTGATGGGTTAGCCAATGAGTGAATAACTCCTGTCCAATGATTCTCTAATCATGGTGCACCCAGGCTTGGTCTTTAATTCATGAATCTCACCATGCCCAGAATATTGATCCACTTTTTAGTTAAGTCAGACCCACCATTTGCATAGATTGGATTTCTAATTGGGTCTCTCACCGTATCCAAAATATTGAGTCCAATCCATCCTCCAGCCCATAGCATCTAATGCCTAATAGATATGGTTGCATCTTTTCGATGCAACTAAACCACTGTGACCAGCTGAGAATAATCAATCTCGGAAAGGGCCCACATATCTACAATGGTGGAAGACCTTAGACTTAATCTTTTCGTAGGAAGATTTCATTTAGGTCTCTTTAAACTTGACTTGACATAGTCATAACCATTATGACTAACCTAATGGCATGGGTTAGCTTGGATTATTAGCCACTCAGATCAGGACTGAGCCAACAAATATGGCTAGATAAGTGAGATCGGTGGAAGGGATATACCATTAACTCGATAAGAATGCATTCGAGTCAAATAGCTCCCAATTTAAAACTAGTCGGTCGTATCTATCAAACTTACCTTAGACACCAAATTATTGAGCCAGAACCAATCGAGTTAGCCTACAATCCAGACTCTAACCATGAAGCCTAATTAGGTCTTAACTTGATCGATCACTCATGTGACTCAACCTTGACTCAGACTAAATCCTATTAGGCTAGTCAATTTAAGCACTCTTGATCCCATCTAACCAACTCTTGATTTGGTTTGATCAACCGCTAGACCTAATTAAGCTACCCAAGCCCAAACCCAATTTTATGAATATATCTTAGATCTAAAAATTCTCAATTTTAGACCTAATATATTTCATAATCTTAATTGTTAATTAAGTTTAGGATTCATAAATAAAACATATAAATAAAATCCTAGGGTTTCATGATCCAGGGTTTTGTTGAAAATAAGCTTTTGATTTTTGATTAAGGATGAAAATGCAGCACCCCTACACATCATAAGAATGCCCTATCGAATGGAAGGAGAGGGCCTTTAAACCCTTCTTTGTTCTTATGACCTGACGGCCAAGGAGAATGCCTTAATCAAAAACATGATGAATCTACAAAACTAGTTAGATCTACATCATATATCACATATAAAAATTGATCTAACTTAGAAACATATTTTGCATATATCTCAAGTATCATATTATGCATATTTTTAGATCTAAATTATCTTATAAACATCTAAAAAAGAAAATTTAAATTTAATCATATCAAATTAAATTTATTCAAGATAACTTTGTAGAACTATTCTACAATAAGTCTAAACAATCATCTATTATATCTCATATGAACAAAATTAAATAACTTTATTTTTTTTAGATTTAATTATAATATTTATAGTATCAAAAAATAGTAAATAAATAAATCTAAAAATTATAACTAATCAAATTAAAATTATGATTATGCTAGACTACATATAGAATAATTCTATTCCTAGTCTAGTCATGCATCTCATACATCTTAGATCTAGATTATTTATTTTTTTTAATTTTTGATTTCAGATCTAATTATATCTCATGTGATATCTAAAATCATCTAATTATTAAATCAAAATTAAAATAAAATTAGATCAAATATATTTTGAAAAACCTGGGTCTGATGCTAGTGGAAGGAAAAAATCTTATTTCTCAGATCAGATTCTTTAGATCTAATTTGATCAAGAGAGATATTTAAAAAAAAAAATTTCTTAGATCTAAATTAGACCTAAGACTCTTCAGATCTAATTTTATCAATTTAATAAAATAAAATAAATTAAATTAAATCTAATTTAATCATACCTTTGTTATGGGTAATCCTATTATCCTGTGATGATCCAAATGTTTGCCTGAGGTTCTGGATGTAGCCATGCAAGTGCCTGACCTCTACCGATATCCACTTAGGCAGGATCTAGAGATCTTCTCTTTCTCAATCTATGCTCCAAAAATCAAATTTAGATCTGATCTTGATGGTCTTCAAAATGCTTTTTGAAGATCAGCTATGGTCTCTTGCAGCAGTGCTGTCTTCTTCCTTTTCTGTCGCCTTTCTCTTGCTTGGATCGCACCAAACTCGAGTCCAAAAAATCTTGGACATGGATAAGAGAGAGAGGACCTAAAGGTGGCATGGACAGGGAGGGACAGTAGCCTTGTGGCATGGGCAAAGGGTAGAACATCTCAATCCTAGGCACAGACAGGGTTTATATAGACCCTACTGCACCATGTAGTGCCACATCATCCCGACCAATCATCACTCTTTGTGCAGTCAAATCTAAATCTGATTGATGAAATTACATCATCTAATCCAATCAGATTAGAGTCCCTCACAAACCTCCTTAGGTGGTGCCAAGATTGGTCAAAGAGGACTCTTTGGTGCCACCCAAGTTGAAAGCAAGAAGCAACTTGGAGTCCCATCTGTATGGGACTCCAGGCGTGATCCTCATGGGGTGCAAGCCTCCTTAAGCATGCACCCCCTCCCTTTTTGCTTTTTAGCAGGAGGACAAAGCCCCATGTTCTCTCTTATGGATGCATGACACATGGGCAGATGTCTAAGTGTCAAAAGTCAACATTTGACCAAAGTCGAAAGACAAGATTTAGCAGGTGACGAAAAATGGCAGATGTTGTCTCAAATTTATCTCATAAATTAAGACAATCCTTTTCTAACCCGGACAAGCTCCAGTCAAATCAAGTAAAGGTTCTTGAGTGAGCTAAAATATATTTGGCTCGGTCGAGACAACCTTTAATGATTGTTGAAGGAGAACATTAGGCTCAATCATGTGCTAGCATGATTTTCTTGAACCTAATTGAATCTTATTCAAATCAATTGAACTGGATCAATCTAATTGATGATATCTAGATCCAAATTCTTATTTGTGTGACCCAATTAGGTTC
Organism: Cocos nucifera; assembly: GCA_006176705.1. NCBI lineage: Eukaryota > Viridiplantae > Streptophyta > Magnoliopsida > Arecales > Arecaceae > Cocos > Cocos nucifera. The sequence goes on along the minus strand of QRFJ01003178.1, from coordinate 4,432 downwards.
AATTTTGTATGGTAATGGGATACGTCATGATCTCTATCATCGACATCATCAAAACACCTTCCGATGGATCAGAATTTTTTTGATTCAGACAACTAGTATGATCGATCATCCAAATCATTCTAATTGCTCCCAAAATCCACCAGTGACACCTAGCAGCATATGGTGGCAACCCATCAGAACTAAAAAAAAATCTTTTAATGTAGTTACCTATGTGATTAAGTTCCTCTATCTTGAGCCCTGATCGGATTAGTGTTAAGGTGATCTCGTCAAACCCTAATTTTCTGTCATATGAATTAATCATTCGATTGAAGTCTAATGTGAAAACCCTAATAGAAATTCTTTCATTGCTTCACTCTACCATGGCTATGGCCTTATGGACTTGATTCTCATGATCATTGTTGAGCTGCTTCTCATCTACCGAGGTAGATAGATCTCCTATTGGTGCAATCTAATTCCTACAATGAACATGCTATAGCCAACATATAATAACACTCTCAAGATGAACTGTCGATCCACCTTAGGTCAAAGAACTAGACACACCACTGCAGCTTTGAACCAGTCATTGATAAGAAGGTAGACTTCCTCATGACTGCTCGAGATGGTCATGCTCAGTGCCCTCATTCTCTAACGAGTATCTATACTCTTACTCCGATGTCTCTACACCATAGACTTAAGACTCATCTATTCTAAAGAAGTGATCGTACACCAACCTTCTGGATCAATCACCATTCTCATTATGATCCTACGGTCAGGAGCATTTTATGAGTTAATAATGAAAATTTATGTCTTAAATTTTCAACTCTTGAAAATATGAACTATCATTACCACTAACTCAAGGGATGTATCACAGACACTTTCAAATATGCATTATGATAGAAAATAATCTATTTTATTATTCATAGCAAAAATTATAATTTTGCCCTTAGATGTGTATTACCAGTGTCAGCTAATTCTGGCTTCTAGGACATACATATCTAACAGCCGCTACACTTTCGCCTCTTCCTTGATTAGGACTGCTATAAGAGCCACTGGGGAGACCACCAAATACAAAAATAATTCTTCTCCTAGTTCGGGCTTGGCTAATAGGGGAGGTGAGCCAAGATAGCTCTTGAGTCCTTCAAAGGCCTACTGACATTCAGCATCCCAATAGAAGTTCATCGGCTATTTTAGAACTCAGAAGAAAGGCATACATCATTCAACCGACCGTGAGATGAAGTGGTTTAGGGCTGCCACCATTCCAGTCAGGCACTGAACTTCTTTGATTGATTTTGAGGTAGTCATCTCTTGAATGGCTCGAATCTTCTTCGGATTTGCTTTAATCCTGCACCTTGACACCATAAAATCCAAAAACTTCTCCAAAGTCATGCTGAAGGCGCACTTGGTTGGGTTCAATTTCATCTTATATCTTCGAAAAGCATTGAAGGTCTCCTCAAGGTCAGCTATGTGATTTGTTGAAGTTCTAGTCTTGACAAGCATATCATCTACGTACATCTCTATATTACGATTGATCTACTTCTTGAAGATCTTATTGACCAGATGCTGGTATGTTGCTCTTACATTTTTTAATCCGAAAGGCATGATCCTGTAACAATAGAGACCATGATCAGTAATAAAAGCGATTTTCTCCTCGTCCTCGGGCACCATTTGGATTTGGTTATAACCGAAGAAGGCATCCATAATGGTGAGGAGCTCGTGGCCTGAAGTTGCATCCACCAGTTGATCAATTCTAGATAAGGGGTAACTATCTTTTGGGCAAACCTTATTTAGCTTCTTAAAGTCTATACACATCCTCCATTTTCCATTGGCCTTCTTGACAAGGACCATATTAGAAACCTAGTTCAGATAGGAGACTTCTCAGATGAATCCGATCTTGAGGAGCTTATCAACTTCTTCTGTAATAGCCTTCCATCTCTCCGAGGCATGGCTGTGTACCTTTTCTTTCACTAGCTGATACTTCGAATCAACACCCAGTCGATGTTCCATGACTTTAGCATCAATTCCTGGCATGTCTGTGGGAACCCAAGCAAGGACATCAACATTTCTCCATAGAAATTCGACAAGCTGCTTTCGCATACTTGCTCCCAAATTGGAGCTGATCTGCACCGTGTGCTCTTTATTTCCATCATTCAAAGAAATTGAGACAAGATCTTTCATTGGTTCTCCTCTTTCTTCCATGAGGTCATCCCGGACGTCCAACCCATCAATTAGGCAAGGGTCGGACTGCTCCATAGCTAGAATGATTCTCCTTGAACTTTTCAAGGTACTTTCAGATGTTACCAACATGTTTAATAATTCAGGTAAAGAGCTATCAATCTTATTCATATTGTAGTTTATGATGAACTGCCCATATAAATCAAGAAGGGATTGCAAGGTCATATCTACCTATAATTCTTTATCCATATTCATGCCTAGCTTCTGAAGCTCTTCAATATCCTTGATCATCGTCAAACAATGATCATTGATGGACTGTCCATCATACATCTTTGCTTTGAAAAGTCTCCAAGAGATCTCAAAGCGAATCGTGGGACTCTGCACACCATACAACTTTTGTAGGTGAGTCAGCATGTCCCTGGTAGTCCTCATGTCTTCATGCTGTCGCTGAAGATCATTGGACATGGATGCAAGAATATAGCACTTCATCTTATTGTCTTCATCCATCCACTTCTCAAGTGCAGCTCGTTAATCTGGGGATGGACGAGCTGGCAACATAAGTGCATCCTGATCGAGGACATGGTTCAGCTTCTCGGAACTAAGAACGATTCTCAAATTTTAAAGCCAGTCCTTATAATTAGTTTCGATCAACCTATTGGTGTCAAGGATTTAGGCTAATGGGTTTGAACTCGACATGGTTAATTGTAGAGAGAAACAAATTTTAATTAGATATTTTGAACTTGTAGATGTTTATTATTGGAACTTTAAAAACAAACAAGAGCTTCCACTATTTCTATGGAGCTCCCACACTCCTTGGGTGGAGAAAATGGAAACCTATACGTGATCAGTTTCTAGTGGATACTACAATCCCATTGATTTATGTGCACCTCACCTAATAATTATTAGTAACACACAAACCAATGAGTGGACAGCTCTTTATCCATCACTACATTAAGCAAGATGTAGCTGATTCGGTCTCTAAGTCCTATGGCGTCAGCTCACAGTTATTGGAACATTTCTTAGTTAAGTCAGATTCACCGTACACCAGTAGGTGTAAAGTCATCATTGGGATCCTCACCTAACAGTTATTGGGCCCAACCCCATCTCTACCTCAGAGCATCTAATGCCATAGAGTGGTTGTACCTACCTAATGCAACCAAACCAGTGTGACCAACCGAGAATGATCAACACCAGGTAGGCACCCGCATTCTCTACAATGGTGGAAAACCACTAGACATAATATTAATTAAGAAGATTTAGGCTCAGGTCTCATCCTTATTTAGTCATATCAGATATGACTAACCTAGTGGCATGGGTTAGCTTGAATCATTAGCAACTTAAGTCAAGACTTAATCAACCATATTGGCCAGATAAGTGAGATCGATGGGAGGGTATGCCATTAACTCAATCTATGCAAGTTGCTCCCAATTAAAGACCACCGATCGAATTGCCAAACTTACCTTAGACACCAATCGATCAATAAACATTGATCAGGTCAGCTAATTAATTCAGACTCGAACTATAGAGCCAAATTAGGTCTTTTGATTTGATCGACAACATGTGGTTGTTAGTCGATCTGACCAAACTTATATCTATTTAGGTTAGACATGAGAGATTAAACTTAAACCTAACCAACTATTGATTTGATTTGATCAACTGCTCAAACTAGCTAGACCTAATTGAGCTACCCAACCCATTAACCCATGTTTTATGTAGTAAATCTCAGATATTAAATTCTGAATTTTAGATCTTTAAATTTACTTCATAATTCTTAATTAAGATATTATGATCATGGGTTTAGTTTAGATGTCAAAATATTTTCAGATCTAAACTACACTAGGTTTACATTTCAAACAACATGAAATATAGCATTGTTTCAGATCTAAATTAAAATCACATATCATATATATGAAAATAAAATGTAAAACTAATTAATCATGTATCATATCCATGAAAAATTAAGATCTATAGAAAGATCAAATATGATTGAAAACTATTTTCAAAAATTATTTATTAAAAATCAGATCTAGATTTTTTTTTTTGGATCAACGATCTAAAATATCTATGTATCTCATACATGATTCAATAATTTTAGATCTGAATAAAACTAAAATATATTATTTAAATAAAAAACTAACTTTCATATCTAAGATTAAAATCAGATTAAATATCTCTCTTATAACCGAATGGCCATAGAGATCAATCAAATCTAAATACTATGCACATGGAATACAGATCTATGTATTTCATACATGATTCAATAATCTCATATCTGATAAAA
>QRFJ01003177.1:64603-173792 GCA_006176705.1 Cocos nucifera | reverse complement strand
TGAAGGGAAATCCTGATTTTCCCGGTCCAGGTTCGTCCAGATCTGATTCAGATCAAGAGATATATTTCAAAAATTTTTCTCTTGATCTCAATCAGATCTTGATATGTTTCAGATCTGATTCTTATTATTTTAATAAATAAAATAAAATAAGATAAATTAAATCAAATTTAATTTACCTGATTTGGGTAATCCTATTACCCTGTAGATGATCCTGATTGCAGCGGAAGGTTCTGGATCTTAGCCACGCAAGCGCCTGGCCTCTACCGGTATCCACTCGGGTTGGATCTGGAGATCCTCTTCTTCTCTATCACACCTCCAAAAATCAGATCTGGATCTGATCTGGAGGATCTTCAAAACTCTTTTGAAGATCTGCAGTCGTCCTTTTGCAGCAGCGCAGCCTTCTTGCTTTTGATCGCCTTTCCTTGATCTGAATCGCACCAACCTAAGTCCAAAACACCTTTTGGACGTGGAGAGCAAGGGGAGAAGAGACTATGGCATGGAGAAGGAGGGGAGAGGCAGCCTTGGGGCGTGGGGTTTCTCAATTGAATTGCATTAGAATTAGGGTTGGGCGCAGGGTCTTATTTATAGACCTCTTGTGATCCAACTCCTCTTCCTCTCAACCAATCACAACCCTTTGTGAAATCAGATCTAAATCTGATTGGTTGGAATAGAGACCCCTGGATTCCTCCTTAGAGGGCGCCTAAGACCAGTCAAACTGGATTCTTAGTAGAACTCTGATTGGAATCCAAAAGGGAGGTGGAGTCCTTGTCCAACAAGGACTCCTAGGCGCCTCCTACTTGGGCTCACGCCACCCTTGGCGTGCGCCCTTCTCCTTGCCAGGTTCTGGCAGGGGGACAGGCCCCCACCAGCTCTCCAATAGGTGCATGACATGTGGTCAAAAGTCAAAGGGTCAATGGTCAACGTTTGACCAGTCAAAGGTAGACTTTTGACCAAAGTCAAAGAACAAGAAATGGCAGGTGACCAAAAATGGCAGGTAATGTCTTACAAATAAGACAACCTATTCTGACTTGGACAACCTCCAGTCAGACCATATGAAGGCCTCTGATTGAGCACAAACTCCTTTGGCTCAGTCAGGACAACTTATTTATGATAGTAAAAGAAGAACGTTAGGTTCAATCGAGTGCTAGCACGATTTCCTTGAACCTAATTGAATCTCATTCAGATCAATTGAACTAGATCAGTTCAATTGATGATCACCAGATTCAAACCCTTGTTTGTGTGACCCAGTTAGGTTCAGTTCTGTATGGTAATGGGATATGTCATGATCTCTATCATAGACATCATCGAAACTCCTTTCGATGGATCAGAACTCTTCTGATTCGAACAGCTAGAATGATCGATCATCTAAATCATTCTAATTGCTCCCAAAATCCACCAGTGACACCTAGCAGTATATGGTGGCAACCCATCAGAGCTGAATGCGAACCTCTTGGTGCAGCTACCTGTGTGATTAAGTTCTTCTATCTTGAGCCCCGATCAGATTAGGGTTAAGGTGAACTCGTCAAACCCTAGTCTCTGTCATATGATGTAATCATTCGATTCGAGTCCAATGTGAAAATCTAAATAGAAACTCTTTCTATTATTTCACTCTACCATGGCCATGGGCTTCTGGACTTGATTCTCATGATCATCATAGGGCTACTCCTCTACCACCGAGGTAGATAGATCCCATCTTGATGCAATCCAGTTCCTACAATGAACATGCTATAGCCAACATACACCTCAGGGTTCCATATGGCTAGGAGACCGAGTAATGGTGTAGTCAAACTATAACACCCTCAAGGTGAACTGCCGATGCATCTCAGGTCAAAGAACCAGACACACTACTGCAGCATCGAGTCAGTCATTGACGAGAAGGTAGACTTCCTAATGACTACTCGAGGTGGTCACGCTCAGTGCCCTCGTTCTCTAACGAGTACCTGTACTCTCGCTCCGGTGTCTCCACACCGTAGACTCAAGACTCATCTACTAAAGAGAAGCGATCGTACACCAACCTTCCGGATCAATCACCATCCTCGTGATGATCCTATGGTCGGGAGCTGTTTATGAGTTAATAATGATTATTCATGTCTTAAATTTTCAACTCTTGAAAATATGAATTATCATTACCATTAACTCAAAGGATGTATCACAGACACTAAATACACATGTGTGATAGAAAATAACCCATTTCATTAATTATAGTCAAAATTATAATTTTGCCCCTAGAAGTGTATTACAAGTGTCAGCCAATTCTGGCTTCTAGGGCACATATATCTAACAATCTCCCACTTGTCCTAAAGCCAATTGGCTACAAGTCTAAGTCCCATCTTCTCAAGGTGGGCTTCGATCTTCTGCTGGCCCAACGGCTTTGTAAGTGGGTCTGCCACATTATCTGCGGAGTTGACTCTCTTGACCTCAACGTAACCTTTCTCAAGGTAATCGCGGATGAGATGGTATCACCGTTTGCTCCGTTTGCTTGGAACTCTTCCAGCACAAACAGTCTGCCAGATGTCGACTTTCGATCATCTATATCGGACATGAAGTCCGAGTCTGTGTATCCCTGGACTAGGAGTTCTCCGTTACCAAAGACCAACATCATATCCTTAGTTCTTCTCAAGTACTTAAGGATACATTTCACAGAAGTCCAGTGTTCTTCACCTGGATTTGACTGATATCTGCTTGTGACACTCACAGCATGGGCTATATCAGGTCGTGTACATAGCATGGCATACATGAGGCTCCCTATTGCAGAAGCATAAGGGATCTTGCTCATGCGTTCTATTTCCTCAGGTGTGCTGGGGCACATCTTCTTGGAAAGATGAATACCATGTCTGAAGGGTATTAATCCCCTCTTAGAGTTTTCCATACTAAACCTCTTTAGTACTTCCTCTATGTACATCTTCTGTGAAAGTCCTAGCATCCTATTCGGTCTATCCCTATAGACCTTAATTCCTAGAATAAAGGATGCTTCACCTAGGTCTTTCATGGAGAATTCCTTGGACAACCACATCTTGACTGATGTCAACATGGGAATATCATTCCCAATAAGGAGGATGTCATCCACGTACAATACGAGGAAGACAACAGCGCTCCCACTGACCCTTTTGAAAACACATGGTTCCTCTTCATTTTTGATGAAACCAAACTTTTTGATCACATCATTGAAACGAGTGTTCCAGCTCCGAGATGCTTGCTTAAGTCCATATATGGACCTTTGCAGCTTGCAAACCTTGTGATCAGTATCACTGGATGTGAAACCTAGCGGCTGTTCCATATAGATATCTTCCTCAAGATATCCATTTAGGAATGCCGTTTTCACGTCCATTTGCCATATTTCATAATCGAAATAGGCTGCAACAGCAAGCAATGTGCGGATGGATTTTAGCATAGCTACCGGGGAAAAGGTATCCTGATAGTCAATGCCTTCACGTTGACTATAACCTTTTGCCACCAGTCTAGCCTTGAATGTCTCCACATTCCCATCTGCACCAATCTTTCTCTTGAAGATCCATTTACACCCAATAGGTACTATACCTTCTGGTGGATCTACCAAGGTCCAGACTTGGTTTGAGTGCATCGAGTCGATCTCTGACTTCATTGCCTCAAGCCATTTCTCGGAGTCGATATCTGATATCGCCTCGTTGTAGGTTTTGGGATCATCACCATGAGCACCATTACCTATGAGGAACATTTCCTCTACATCCTCTGAAATAATACCTAAGTATCTTTCAGGGGGACGGGAAACTCTTTCCGATCTACGAGGTGGAGGAGGTAGTGTTCTTATTGGCTCAACCTGATTTGGTTCCACTTGGTCCTTAGCTCGTTCTGCTTGTGAGACTTTCTCATCAAGCTTAATCTGCTTTCCAATGCCACTATCTTGAATAAACTATTTTTCAAGAAATATGGCATGTCGACTCACAATCACATTGTGGTCTTCTGGAATGTAGAAATAGTATCCTAATGACTCTTTAGGATATCCTATGAATCGAGCTCTAAAGGACCTAAACTCTAACTTGTCCGCTTGTTGTCTTTTGACATAAGCCGGACAACCCCAAATTCTGAGATGACTCAGACTTGGTTTCTTACCGTGCCATATCTCATACGGTGTGGTAGGAACGGTTTTAGAGGGAACCCTATTCAGTAAATAGATTGAAGTTAATAATGAATGTCCCCAAAGAAAATCTGGGAGGTCTGTGAAGCTCATCATGGATCGAACCATATCCAATAGAGTCCGATTTCTCCGTTCTGAAACCCCGTTGAGTTGAGGTGTTCCTGGTGGAGTCCATTGAGAGACTATGCCATTTTCCTTAAGATAGTCTAGGAATTCCCGGCTAAGGTATTCACCTCCTCGATCTGATCGAAGAACCTTAATGGGTTTTCCAGTTTGTTTTTCTACTTCATGTCTGAATTCTTTGAACTTTTCAAAGGCTTCAGACTTGTGTCTCATAAGATACACATACCCATACCTAGACAGATCATCGGTAAAGGTAATGAAGTAGACAAAATTGCCTCTAGCCGGCACATCGAATGGGCCGCACACATCAGTATGTACTAGGGCAAGGAGATCTGTGGCCCTCTCCCCATGTCCAACAAAAGGGAGTTTAGTCATTTTGCCTTGAAGACAAGATTCACAAGTTGGATATGACTCAAAAGTCAATGGACTCAATAGCCCATTTTTCTCCAATTTGTTAATCCTATCTTCTGCTATATGACCTAATCTCAGGTGCCATAGATATCTGTCGTTTGGACTATCCCTAGGTCGTTTGGCATTCACGTTTTGCTCGATAGTTAAAATAGGTACATCAATATGCAACTGATAAAGACCATTAACAAGGAAACCATTTGCAATTTTATTTCTTTCATAAAGAATGTTACAATGGTCCTTAAAGAAGGTGATCACATAACCTTCTTGTGCTAAGCATGAAACAGAAATCAAATTCCTGCTAGCTGCAGGCACATAATAACAGTCTTTTAAAACTAAGTCTAAACCAGATGGTAATCGCAGAGGGTATGTTCCCACGGCTACTGCAGCAACTCTTGCTCCATTACCGACGCGTAGGATCATGTCTCCATCCCTCAGCCTCCTGCTATCCTCAAGACCCTGCATAGAAGTGCACAGATGAGCACTAGAACCAGAGTCAAGCACCCAACTGGATGCAGAAGAAACCGTAAGGTTAGACTCAATAACGAGCATACCTCCAGAAGGACCTTCCTTCTTGTTCTTCAGGGTGGCCAGGTAAGTAGGGCAGTTCCGCTTCCAATGGCCGTCGCTGTTGCAATGGAAACACTTTCCTTTGCCATCGACCTTCTTCTTCGGTTCTGCCTTCTTCTTCTTTGATCCTTCTACCTTTTGCTTTTTCACAGACTTCTTTTTCTTTCCATAAGACTTTCTTTTGGAAGAAGTCCGTTCCATAGCAAGAACTGAGCCTTTAGAACCTTTCATAGAAAGCTCAGCGGTAACCAGCATATTCATCAACTCGGCCAAGGAATTTTGAAGTTTATGCATGTGGTAATTCATGATGAATTGCCCATATGCATCAGTCAAGGATTGCAGAATAATATCGTTCTGCAAGTCCAAGTCCAACTTCACACCGAGCTTCTCAAGCTCTTCCATGTCCTTGATCATTGTCAGACAGTGATCTTGGACTGACTGCCCATCACGCATCTTAGCCTTAAAAAGTCATTTTCGTGACTTGATATTTGGCTGCGCGACTCTGTTCACCAAACATCTCCTGCAGGTGAGCCAACATTTGGCGAGCAGTCCCGATATCTTCATGTTGGCGCTGGAGCTCATCAGACATCGAGCCCAACATGTAGTATCTGGCCTTATTGTCTTCGTCAATCCATTTTTCCAGAGACGCTCTCTGTTCAGTGGATGGACGAGCTGGTAAGGTGGGAGGGTCCTGGTCCAAAACATGTGTTAACTTCTCTGAACCCAAAACAATTTTGTAGTTCCTGAGCCAATCTTTATAATTGGGTCCAGTCAGTCTATGTGTGTCTAGGATACGTGCCAGTGGGTTGGACGCAGACATTTTCCTGTAGAGAGTCAAAGATTCTAGTTAGATACTGTAATTTTGACTTGACCAATTTGTTTAGGGATTTTATTTTTAAACAAATTAGCTCCCACTATTTTCTCGGATCCCTACACTCCCTCTGTAGAGATGCGAAAATCTCCGCGATTGATGATTTCTAGTGGGTGGTGCGGTCTCACCAACTGACTCATCACCTCACCTAACAGTTATTGGTGATGGGTTAGCCAATGAGTGAACAACTCTTGTTCAATGATTCTCTAATCATGGTGCACCCAAACTTGGTCTCTAATTCATGAATCTCACCGTATCCGGAATATTGATCCACTCCTTAGTTAAGTCAGACCCACCATTTGCATAGACTGGGTTCCTAATTGGGTCTCTCACCGTATCCGGAATATTGAGCCCAACTCATCCTCCAGCCCATAGCATCCAATGCCTAATAGACATGGTTGCGTCTTCCCGGTGCAACTGAGCCACTGTATCCAGCCGAGAACAATCAACCCCGGGAAGGGCCCGCACGTCTACAATGGTGGAAGACCTCGGACTTAATCTTTTCTTAGGGAGAATTGATTCAGGTCTCATTAAACTAGACTTGGCTTAGTCATAACAATTATGACTAACCTAGTGGCATGGGTCAGCTCGGATTATTGACCACCTCAGATCAGAACTGTGTCAACAGATATGGCCAGGTAAGTGAGACCGGTGGAAGGAATATGCCGTTAACTCGCACAAGAACGCATTCAGGTCGAGTAGCTTCCAATTAAAAACCAGTCGGTCGTCTGTGCCAAACTTACCTTAGACACCAAATTGTTGAGTCAGAACCAATTGGGTTAGCCTACAATCCAGACTCTAACCTCTGAGCCTAATTAGGTCTTGCTTGATCGTGACTCGATCTTGACCCAGACTTAATCCTATTAGGCTGGTCAATTTAAGCATTGTTGATCCCATCTAACCAACTCTTGATTCGGTTTGATCAACCGCTTAGACCTAATTGAGCTACCCAAGCCCGAACCCAGTATTATGAATATGTCTTAGATCTGAAATTCTCAATTTTAGACCTAATTAATATTCCATAAACTTAATTCTTAATTAAGTTGGGTTCATAAACAAAATATGCACAATAAATCCTAGGGTTTCAGGATCTAGGGTTTTGCAGAAAGTAAGTTTTGGGTTTCTGATTAAGGACGAACACGCAGCACCCCTACACGTCATAAGAACACCCCATCGAATGGGAAGAGAGGGCCTTTAAACCCTTCTTCGTTCTTATGACCGGACGGCCAAGAGGAACGCCTTAATCAGGAACATGTAAATCTACAAAACAGTTATAGATCTATATCATATATCTCATATACAAATTTAGATCTAATCAAGGCATATTTTGCATACATCTCATGTATCAAATCATGCATGTTTTCAGATCTAAATTATCACATAATAATCTAAAAAATTAGATTTAAATTGATCTAATCAAAATAAATTCTAATCTAGACAATTATGTAGAACTATTCTACAACTAGTCTAGTCATGCATCTATCATATCTCATATGATATTTAAAATTAAATAATTTTTATTTGCTGTTTATCAGATGTTATTATAACACTTATAATATCAGAAAATAGTAAATAAGAAGATCTAAAATATGATTTAATCAGATTAAATCAAAGACATGCAAAACTATTCTATAGAACTATTCTATTCTAGAACTAGTCATGCATATCTTCATGTTCTTAGATCCAAATCATTTAATTTTAATTTTTCTGATTTCAGATCTGATCACATCTCATGTGACATCTGAAATCACTTTATTTTCTAATTAAAATAAAATTAAAATCAGATCTAAACAATTTAGAACCATGGCTCTGATACCAGTTGAAGGGAAATCCTGATTTCCCGGTCCAGGTTCGTCCAGATCTGATTAGATCAAGAGATATATTTCAAAAATTTTCTCTTGATCTCAATCAGATCTTGATATGTTTCAGATCTGATTCTTATTATTTTAATAAATAAAATAAAATAAGATAAATTAAATCAAATTTAATTTACCTGATTTGGGTAATCCTATTACCCTGTAGATGATCCTGATTGCAGCGGAAGGTTCTGGATCTTAGCCACGCAAGCGCCTGGCCTCTACCGGTATCCACTCGGGTTGGATCTGGAGATCCTCTTCTTCTCTATCACACCTCCAAAAATCAGATCTGGATCTGATCTGGAGGATCTTCAAAACTCTTTTGAAGATCTGCAGTCGTCCTTTTGCAGCAGCGCAGCCTTCTTGCTTTTGATCGCCTTTCCTTGATCTGAATCGCACCAAACTAAGTCCAAAACACCTTTTGGACGTGGAGAGCAAGAGGAGAAGAGACTATGGCATGGAGAAGGAGGGGAGAGGCAGCCTTGGGGCGTATCTAATAGCATTGGAATTAGGGTTGGGCGCAGGGTCTTATTTATAGACCTCTTGTGATCCAACTCCTCTTCCTCTCAACCAATCACAACCCTTTGTGAAATCAGATCTAAATCTGATTGGTTGGAATAGAGACCCCTGGATTCCTCCTTAGAGGGCGCCTAAGACCAGTCAAACTGGATTCTTAGTAGAACTCTGATTGGAATCCAAAAGGGAGGTGGAGTCCTTGTCCAACAAGGACTCCTAGGCGCCTCCTACTTGGGCTCACGCCACCCTTGGCGTGCGCCCTTCTCCTTGCCAGGTTCTGGCAGGGGGACAGGCCCCCACCAGCTCTCCAATAGGTGCATGACATGTGGTCAAAAGTCAAAGGGTCAATGGTCAACGTTTGACCAGTCAAAGGTAGACTTTTGACCAAAGTCAAAGAACAAGAAATGGCAGGTGACCAAAAATGGCAGGTAATGTCTTACAAATAAGACAACCTATTCTGACTTGGACAACCTCCAGTCAGACCATATGAAGGCCTCTGATTGAGCACAAACTCCTTTGGCTCAGTCAGGACAACTTATTTATGATAGTAAAAGAAGAACGTTAGGTTCAATCGAGTGCTAGCACGATTTCCTTGAACCTAATTGAATCTCATTCAGATCAATTGAACTAGATCAGTTCAATTGATGATCACCAGATTCAAACCCTTGTTTGTGTGACCCAGTTAGGTTCAGTTCTGTATGGTAATGGGATATGTCATGATCTCTATCATAGACATCATCGAAACTCCTTTCGATGGATCAGAACTCTTCTGATTCGAACAGCTAGAATGATCGATCATCTAAATCATTCTAATTGCTCCCAAAATCCACCAGTGACACCTAGCAGTATATGGTGGCAACCCATCAGAGCTGAATGCGAACCTCTTGGTGCAGCTACCTGTGTGATTAAGTTCTTCTATCTTGAGCCCCGATCAGATTAGGGTTAAGGTGAACTCGTCAAACCCTAGTCTCTGTCATATGATGTAATCATTCGATTCGAGTCCAATGTGAAAATCTAAATAGAAACTCTTTCTATTATTTCACTCTGCCATGGCCATGGGATTTCTCAGGACTTGATTCTCATGATCATCATAGGGCTACTCCTCTACCACCGAGGTAGATAGATCCCATCTTGATGCAATCCAGTTCCTACAATGAACATGTCATAGCCAACATACACCTCAGGGTTCCATATGGCTAGGAGACCGAGTAATGGTGTAGTCAAACTATAACACCCTCAAGGTGAACTGCCGATGCATCTCAGGTCAAAGAACCAGACACACTACTGCAGCATCGAGTCAGTCATTGACGAGAAGGTAGACTTCCTAATGACTACTCGAGGTGGTCACGCTCAGTGCCCTCGTTCTCTAACGAGTACCTGTACTCTCGCTCCGGTGTCTCCACACCGTAGACTCAAGACTCATCTACTAAAGAGAAGCGATCGTACACCAACCTTCCGGATCAATCACCATCCTCGTGATGATCCTATGGTCGGGAGCTGTTTATGAGTTAATAATGATTATTCATGTCTTAAATTTTCAACTCTTGAAAATATGAATTATCATTACCATTAACTCAAAGGATGTATCACAGACACTAAATACACATGTGTGATAGAAAATAACCCATTTCATTAATTATAGTCAAAATTACAATTTTGCCCCTAGAAGTGTATTACAAGTGTCAGCCAATTCTGGCTTCTAGGGCACATATATCTAACAACAATTGAGAAAAAGTGGTGATAAGGATAGCCATCCTTCCAAGAGTTGCTGCAGTGGTGTGGAAACATACCCTCTTCGATTACCATCTGGTTTAGACTTAGTTTTGAAAGACTGTTATTATGTGCCTGCAGCTAGCAGGAATTTGATTTCTGTTTCATGCTTAGCACTAGAAGGCTATGTGATTACCTTCTTTAAGGACCATTGTAACATTCTTTATGAAAGAAATAAAATTGCAAATGGTTTCCTTATTAACGGTCTTTATCAGCTACATATTGATGTACCTATTCTAACTATCGAGCAAAATGTGAATGCCAAACGACCTAGGGATAGTCCAAATGATAGATATCTATGGCACCTGAGATTAGGTCATATAGCAGAAGATAGGATCAACAAATTGGAGAAAAATGGGCTATTGAGTCCATTGACTTTCGAGTCATATCCAACTTGTGAATCTTGTCTTCAAGGCAAAATGACTAAACTCCCTTTTGTTGGACATGGGGAAAGGGCCACAGATCTCCTTGCCCTAGTACATACTGATGTGTGCGGCCCATTTGATGTGCCGGCTAGAGGCAATTTTGTCTACTTCATTACCTTTACCGATGATCTGTCTAGGTATGGGTATGTGTATCTTATGAGACATAAGTCTGAAGCTTTTGAAAAGTTCAAAGAATTCAGACATGAAGTAGAAAAACAAACTGAAAAACCCATTAAGGTTCTTCGATCAGATCGAGGAGGTGAATACCTTAGCCAAAAATTCCTAGACTATCTCAAGGAAAATGGCATAGTCTCTCAATGGACTCCACCAGGAACACCTCAACTCAACGGGGTTTCAGAATGGAGAAATCGGACTCTATTGGATATGGTTCTGATCCATGATGAGCTTCACAGACCTCCCTGATTTTCTTTGGGGACACTCATTGTTAACTTCAATTTATCTACTGAATAGGGTTTCCCTCTAAAACCGTTCCTACCACACCGTATGAGATATGGCATGGTAAGAAACCAAGTCTGAGTCATCTCAGAATTTGGGGTTGTCCAGCTCATGTCAAAAGACAACAAGCGGACAAGTTAGAGTTTAGGTCCTTCAGAGCTCGATTCATAGGATATCCTAAAGAGTCATTAGGATACTATTTCTACATTCCAGAAGACCACAATGTGATTGTGAGTCGACATGCCATCTTTCTTGAAAAATAGTTTATTCAAGATAGCGGCATTGGAAAGCAGATTAAGCTTGATGAGAAAGTCTCACAAGTACAACGAGCTAAGGACCAATTGGAACCAAATCAGGTTGAGCCAATAAGAACACTACCTCCTCCACCTCGTAGATCGGAAAGAGTTTTCCATCCCCCTGAAAGATACTTAGGTATTATTTCAGAGGAAGTAGAGAAAATGTTCCTCGTAGGTAATGGTGCTCATGGTGATGATCCCAAAACCTACAACGAGGCGATATCAGATATCGACTCCGAGAAATGGCTAGAGGCAATGCAGTCAGAAATTGACTCGATGCACTCAAACCAAGTCTGGACCTTGGTAGATCCACCAGAAGGTATAGTACCTATTGGGTGTAAATGGATCTTCAAGAGAAAGATTGGTGCAGATGGGAATGTGGAGACATTCAAGGCTAGACTAGTGGCAAAAGGTTATAGTCAATGCGAAGGCATTGACTATCAGGATACCTTTTCTCAGTGGCTATGCTAAAATCCATCCGCACATTGCTTGCCGTTGCAGCCTATTTCGATTATGAAATATGGCAAATGGACGTGAAAATGGCATTCTTAAATGGATATCTTGAGGAAGATATCTATATGGAACAGCCGCTAGGTTTCACATCCAGTGATACTGATCACAAGGTTTGCAAGCTGCAAAGGTCCATATATGGACTTAAGCAAGCATCTCGGAGCTGGAACACTCATTTCAATGATGTGATCAAAATGTTTGGTTTCATCAAAAATGAAGAGGAACCATGTGTCTTCAAAAAGGTCAGTGGGAGCGCTGTTGTCTTCCTCGTATTGTACGTGGATGACATCCTCCTTATTGGGAATGATATTCCCATGTTGACAACAGTCAAAATTATGGTTGTCCAAGGAATTCTCCATGAAAGACCTAGGTGAAGCATCCTTTATTCTAGGAATTAAGGTCTATAGGGATAGACCGAATAGGATGCTAGGACTTTCACAGAAGATGTACATAGAGAAAGTACTAAAGAGGTTTAGTATGGAAAACTCTAAGAGGGGATTAATACCCTTCAGACATGGTATTCATCTTTCCAAGAAGATGTGCCCTAGCACACCTGAGGAAATAGAATGCATGAGCAAGATCCCTTATGCTTCTGCAATAGGGAGCCTCATGTATGCCATGCTATGTACACGACCTGATATAGCCCATGCTGTGAGTGTCACAAGCAGATATCAGTCAAATCCAGGTGAAGAACACTGGACTTCTGTGAAATGTATCCTTAAGTACTTGAGAAGAACTAAGGATATGATGTTGGTCTTTGGTAATGGAGAACTCCAAGTCCAGGGATACACAGACTCGGATTTCATGTCCGATGTAGATGATCGAAAGTCGACATCTGGGAGTCTGTTTGTGTGCAATGGTGGTGCTGTCAGCTGGAAGAGTTTCAAGCAAACTGTGATAGCAGATTCCACCATGGAAGCAGAATATATCGCTGCATCAGAGGCTGCGAAGGAAGCATTCTGGTATAAGAAGTTTGCTGCAGAAATTGGAGTAATGCCATCAGATGCCATTCCTCTATACTGCGACAACAATGGCGCCATAGCCCTTGCTAAGGAGCCGAGGTCTCACCAAAAATCCAAGCACATTGAGCGGCGATACCACCTCATCCGTGATTACCTCGAGAAGGGTTACGTCGAGGTCAAGAGAGTCAACTCCACAGATAATGTGGCAGACCCACTTACAAAGCCGTTGGGCCAGCAGAAGATCGAAGCCCACCTTGAGAAGATGGGACTTAGACTTGTAGCCAATTGGCTTTAGGACAAGTGGGAGATTGTTAGATATATGTGCCCTAGAAGCCAGAATTGGCTGACACTTGTAATACACTTCTAGGGGCAAAATTATAATTTTGACTAAAATCAATAAAATGGGTTATTTTCTATCACATATGTGTATTTAGTGTCTGTGATACATCCTTTGAGTTAATGGTAATGATAATTCATATTTTCAAGAGTTGAAAATTTAAGACATGAATAATCATTATTAACTCATAAAATGCTTCCGACCATAGGATCATCACGAGGATGGTGATTGATCCGGAAGGTTGGTGTACAATCGCTTCTCTTTAGTAGATGAGTCTTGAGTCTACGGTGTGGAGACACCGGAGCGAGAGTATAGGTACTCGTTAGAGAACGAGGGCACTGAGCGTGACCACCTCGAGTAGTCATTAGGGAAGTCTACCTTCTCGTCAATGACTGACTCGATGCTGCAGTAGTGTGTCTGGTTCTTTGACCTGAGATGCATCGGTAGTTCACCTTGAGGGTGTTATAGTTTGACTACACCATTACTCGATCTCCTAGCCATATGGAATCCTGAGGTGTATGTTGGCTATAGCATGTTCATTGTAGGAACTGGATTGCATCAAGATGGAATCTATCTACCTCGGTGGTAGAGGAGCAGCCCTATGATGATCATGAGAATCAAGTCCAGAAGCCCATGGCCATGGCAGAGTGAAATAATAGAAAGAGTTTCTATTTAGATTTTCACATCGGACTTGAATCGAATGATTACATCATATGACAGAGACTAGGGTTTGACGAGTTCACCTTAACCCTAATCTGATCGGGGCTCAAGATAGAAGAACTTAATCACACAGGTAGCTGCACCAAGAGGTTCGCATTCAGCTCTGATGGGTTGCCACCATATACTGCTAGGTGTCACTGGTGGATTTTGGGAGCAATTAGAATGATTTAGATGATCGATCATTCTAGCTGTTCGAATCAGAAGAGTTCTGATCCATCGAAAGGAGTTTCGATGATGTCGATGATAGAGATCATGACATATCCCATTACCATACAGAACTGAACCTAACTAGGTCACACAAACAAGGGTTTGAATCTGGTGATCATCAATTGAACTGATCCAGTTCAATTGATCTGAATGAGATTCAATTAGGTTCAAGAAAATCGTGCTAGCACTCGATTGAACCTAACGTTCTTCTTTTACTATCATAAATAGTTGTCCTGACTGAGCCAAAGGAGTTTGTGCTCATTCAGAGGCCTTCACTTGGTCTGACTGGAGCCTTGTCCAAGTCAGAAAAGGGTTGTCTTATTTTGTAAGATAATACCTACCATTTTTGGTCACCTGCCATTTCTCGTCCTTTGACTTTGGTCAAAAGTTGACCTTTGACTGGTCAAACATTGACCATTGATACTTTGACTTCTGTCCACGTGTCACGCACCTATTGGAGAGCTGGTGGGGGCTTGTCCCCCTACCAGAACCTGGCAAGGAGGAGGGCGCACGCCACCCTTGGCGTGTGCCCAAGCTGGAGGCGCCCAGGAGTCCCTGTTGGACAGGGACTCCATCTCCTTTTTGGATTTCCGATTAGAGTTCTCCTAAGAACCAAGTTTGACTGGTCTTAGGCGCCATCTAAGGAGGAATCCAAGGGACTCTATTCCCACCAATCAGATTTAGATCTGATTTCACAAAGGAGTTGTGATTGGTTGGGAAGAAGAGGAGTTGGATCATGCTTAGTCTATAAATAAGACCCTGCGCCCAACTCAAAGAGCAATTGAGATTTCCATGCCCCAAGGCTGCCTCTCCTCTCCTCCTCCATGCCAAAGCATCTTCTCCCTCTCCTCTCCACATCCAAAAGTGTTTTGGGTTCTTGGTTGGTGCAATCCAGATGAGAGAAAGGTGACTGAAAGCTAGAAGGCTGCGCTGCTGCAAAGGACAACTACTGATCTTTGAAAGAAGTTTTGAAGATTCTCCAGATCAGATCCAGATCTAATTTTTGGAGATGTGATAGAGAAGAAGAGGATCTTCAGATCCAGCCTGAGTAGATACTAATAGAGGCCAGGCACTTGCATGGCTAGATCCAGAACCTTTCGCTGCTTACAGGATCATCAACGGTTAATAGGATTACCCACTTCAAGGTAAATTAAATTTGATTTAATTTATCTAAATTTATTTTAATTACTAAAATAATAAGAATTAGATCTAAAATATTTTAGATCTAATTTAGATTAAAGAAAAAAAATTTTAAAATATATCTCTTGATTCGATCAGATCTGAACGAACCTGGTCCAAAAAATCAGGATTTCCCTTCATATCCCTTGCCCTAAGGTCCTTTTTTTTGGTTGGTTCAGACTTCATCAACTTTTCATTGGTTTTGGTCTTTTTAATTTTACTGGGTTGTTTTATGACCTTACCATTCTTAAGGGTCATAATAGATTTGGCTTGTTCGAAAAAGGTTTCATGGGCATTAAAATTCTCAACCCTATGTTGACCTCTAAGATTAATCTCGAGTTGACTGGGCAGTTTTTCCCCCTCCCTCTTACTGAAGGTAGTAGCTAATTGACCTATTTGGGTCTCTAGCTTTGCTATCGACTGCATGTGAGAATGAAGAGTCTGGAAGTGGGTTCTATCCTTGCTAAAGCTTGTAGAACCTTTTCCTCAAAATTAGAACTATAGTTGCTAGGAGAAGGTTGAGGGACATCCTGATACTAAGAGTATGATGTGTTCTTGAATTGCATCCCCTAGTAATTAGGTCTGTGGGAAGCTGGATTGATCATAGGTTATGGTTTTCAAGAGAAGTTTGGGTGATTCCTCCAGCCAGAATTGTACGTGTTGGAATATAGGTCATTTCCTGGTCTAGAAATAGTATGAGTCTGGACTTGGTGGGCTTGCTTCTGTACATGCTCAAAAAACTGATGGGCTGTCGGGCAATCACCAATAGTATGATTAAGACTTGAGCAGATTATACAAATATCTTATGACTGTACAAATGGGAAAGAGGTGTGACCAACTTGTAGTAGTCGATCGAGCTTTTGAGATAGTGCATCCACCTTGCTGTGGATATCTATGGAGTGGTTTACCTCATACATTCCACCTTTTTTGGATCCTAACCTAGGAGCTTCTCTAAACATGGCAGATATATAATGTAAAGAATTTTTGCTCAGAATCTCGAATAACTACCAAGCCTCCTGCTCACTTTTAAGCATGAATGTCCCACCATAGAAAGAATCAACCATTTATCTATGTTTTTTTGATAATCCATCATAAAAGCACTGGACCAGTTGCCATTTGGGTATAGCATGGTGTGGACAGTTGCGGATGAGGTCTTTAAGCCTTTTCCAAGTTTCATGGAACATCTCTCCTTCCAATAGGGCAAAACTAGTTATGGCTTTTCTAATTTGGTTTGTTTTTCTAATTGAAAAATATTTCTTAAGAAATTCTTTTTGTAATTGATCCCAGGTTGAAATAATCATGGAATCTATTGGGGATAAATCCGCACCAGCCAAAGTTCGGCTAAGACTCTGACTGTTGATCAATTCCGTCCGATTGCAACTATGACAATTGAACCTCAACCCATGGGAGTATTCGAACTCTGAATCATTCTGAGATGGCCGACCTTCGATACTACAGTCAGATAATCTGATTGGCTGGGAAGACCAATTTTGGATTCAACGGGATGTTGCAGATTCCTTCTCTAGACAAACTTCAGTGCTTTATCATTATTTGCCGATGAGCAACCCTGGGAATGGCCGAACCTCGAAAGAACAATAGAGGCATCAATGTTTTAGTCTCCCTTGCTTGTTGCAGCCATCGATCAATACTTGATCCAAGCAGATCCCTCGTAACTAGACTCCTTTCGGTTGGACGTCTTCCAGGCCTCTTCGTCGATCGAACCCCTACCAAACTTCTCTTCTGGCCAAATTCCTTCCAGCCGCCTAAAAGGACCACGACGTATACCTTCAACATAACAAATAAAAGCCAATGCACGATCAATCTTGAGAACCTCCAAACTCCTTCGGAATAACAACGTCCAAGAGCTCTTCATCGCTTGTAACCACCCCATTGGAACTACAATTGTTAGGTCTACAACAGACTAGCGCATCATGACAATGGACATCACCCTCCGTAACAAACCCCATGTGACCCTGAATGGCCTACTACCAAGTGATTACGACGATCACTATCAGTTTATTATAGACTCTGAGGCTACAAAAGTGATCCTCTAGATATGTTTTCTTCAGACTCTCTTCTTCTCGAAACTTTCTAACTTTCTTGACTGAGCACTCCATTTCTGTTGGCCGAAAGAGCTAACTTGATCGTTGAAGGATCTTGTCGGAGCCACCACCCCGAGCTCTGGATGAGACTTATTTTGTAGATCACCGACGGCGATCTCGTCTTCTCCAACTCTAGCACTTCTCTGATGACAACTAGATTTCACACCAACAGTATTGGCACTAGAGGAAGGGCCCTCATCTCTACCTTTTGAGGTTTTCTTATTCTTAAAGAAATGCTCGGTAGAGATCTCTACTTCTTTAGAGTCCTCGAAAAAGATGCCTCCCAAAAAATCTTCAACCCGATGGTCAACGGCCTCTATGACCAGATCTCATCTAGATCTATCCACTCCTATTCCATCCCCAGCAACACAAGCTTCATCTACAGCAATGGTGGATACAGAGCAGTTCAACCTACTAGTCCAGCAGGTTTGCAGCCTCACGAAAATAGTACAAGCCATGCCACAGCAGCAGCCTCCGATGCCAATTCGATCGGAACATGCTTCTTCGAAGCCTCATGATCCAGTCTAGGGACAGTCGATGACCTTCAAAAAAAAAATGTAGAGAGCCGAGAGCCCCTGCTCTGATCATGATTCTACCTCTGGAGGAACTTTGCCTCCATTTAGTCAGAAGACCTTGGAGACCCACGATCGAGAGGATCTCCTGAATCAAAAACTACAAGAGATGAACCGATGGATCGAGGAACTCCACCGTGCTCCTTCCTCTCATGGTAATGATATCTATACTGATCCTCCTTTCTCTCACTACATCATGTAGGAACCTATCTAGCCGAACTTCAAGCTCCCTCAATTTGAGAGCTATGATGGGACTACCAATCCGATCGACTATCTGGAAGGCTTTCGAACCATAATGCTGCTCCATGGTGCACCAAACGCCATCCTCCATCATGCCTTCCTATCCACTTTGAAGGAAGTAGCCAAAAATTAGTATTCAGCCCTTAAGCCAGATACCATCTTTTTCTTTGATCAAATGAGCTATCAGCTCGCAACTCATTTCATCAGCTGCTAACGCCCCCACCGAGGTTCTGACTTCCTCATGAACATCAAGCAGTAAAAGGAAGAATCCATCCAAGCTTATGTCAACCGCTTCAATACAGCTGCCCTAGAAGTCCAAAATTTGGACCAATCTATCGCTATGGCCACACTAAAAGGCGGTCTTCAAAAGAACAACCTACTGTTCTCCCTGGAGAAGAAGTATCTCAGAGATTTTGCTGATATGTTAGCTCAAATTGAAGACTATGCCCAAGCAGAAGAGGTCTTCAAGGCCAAGGATAATGAAGTCATAGAAGAATGGCAAATGGGCAAGCCAAATAGGCCCGCATCTAAAGAAAAGTTGAACGAGGTTCGACCATGCTTCCAAACTCTCCTTGAGCAAAAGCAAGCCCGAACCCCTACCCGGGCTTGGAGGTAGGGAAGCCCTCATAGAAGGGTGTGATGGGACTCTTCCCTCCAAAGGTTCCACAACTATGTCACCCCTCAATGCTCCAAAAATACAAGTACTGATGGAGATCAAGGAGCAACTGCTTAGATCGGAGAGGATGCACTCTCATCCCAGTAAGTGCAATCCTAATAAGTATTGTCTCTATCATCATGACTATGATCATGATACAGAAGAATGTATCCAACTCCAAGACGAGATCAAGGAGCTTATCAGGCAAGGCAGGCTCGATTGATTTCTACGACATCAGTCCGAAGAAAAAAAGGATCGACCAAGGGCACTGCCATAACTTGAGCCATCGAGGGAGGAGGAGCGATAGGTAGATCGGCCACCTCTCGACATCATCAACACCATCTCTGGAGAACCTCGATGAGGTGAGGCTAGCAGACCAGTAGAGTCTGAGAAGAGATAGAGAACTGAGGAGTCCATCGCTTTCACTAATGAGGATGTCTAGGAAGTTCAGTTTCTGCATAATGATGCGATTGTAATTACTTTAAATATCACAGTCTATGATGTACATCATGTTCTTATTGATAATGAAAGTTCGGCAGATATCTTATTTTATGATGCTTTCTCCAAAATATCTATACCTGATGGTTGGTTGGGGTCGATAAGCTCCCGTTGGTGGGCTTTATCGATGACACAGTACCGTTTGAGGGCATAATAACTTTGGTTGTGGCTGCAAGATAATATCCAAGGCATAGGTGGATTTCTGGTAGTGAAAGCCCCATCAGCTTATAACATGATCCTCGGTCGATCTGATCTAAACACACTTCGGACAGTAGTGTCAACATATTATTTGAAGGTGAAGTTTTTAATAAGCTATGGGATCGAAGAGATCAGAGGAGATTAGACCTTGGCGAGGCACTGTTACTCCATGGCCCTATAGAAAAATACCCAGTCCGACCTTTATCTTGTTGATGGACTGGATGTCCACGATGACCTTACGGAGGAGTAGGGAGAGCCTATGGAAGATCTCATTTTCATCCCATTAAACGACGAGCATGAGGAGCACACTATGCAGATCGGCTCCAACTTGGGGGATGGGGTCCGAGAGCAACTCATTACCTTCCTTCAGAGAAATGCAGACATCTTTGCCTGGATCCCAATGGATATACTGAGGATTGATGCTGAGATCATAGAACATCGACTGGCTGCTGATCCTAAGTGTCGGCCAATAAAAGAGAAGATGCATAGCCATGCTTCGGAGAGGTAGAAAGCAATTGCAGAAGAAGTTGACAAGCTCCTCAAGGCTAGATTTATCCAAAAGCTTAACTACCAGAGCTGGATCTCAAATGTGGTGCTCGTCAAAAAGACAAACGGCAAGTGGAGGATATGTATAGATTTTAAAAAGCTGAACAAAACTTGCCCAAAAGATAGCTATCTCCTACTCAAAATTGATCAACTAGTGGATGCAACCTCGGGCCACAAGCTCCTCACCCTTATGGATGCCTTTTTCGACTATAATCAAATTTGGATGGTGCTAGAGAATGAAGAGAAAACTGCTTTTGTTACTGACTGTGGTCTTTACTATTACAGTGTTATGCCTTTCAAACTTAAGAATGTAGGGGCCACATACCAGCGCTTGGTCAACTAAATCTTTAGAAAGCAGATTGATCAAAACTTAGAGTGCATGTGGATGACATGCTCATCAAGAGTCGAGCTTCAATAAATCACATCATCGATCTCAAAGAGACTTTCAGTGCACTTAAAAAGTATAAGATGAAGCTGAACCTAACCAAGTGCGCCTTCAGTGTGACCTCGAAAATGTTTTTGGGATTCATGGTATTGAGGCGCAGGATTGAGGTGAATCCGAAGAAAATTCAGACTATTTAGAAGATGACCACTCTAAAAATGATTAAAGAAGTTCAACACTTGATTGAAAAAGAAGCATTCTTAAATTACTTCATCTCGAGATCGGTCGAACGATGCATGCACTTCTTTTAAGTTCTCAAGTAGTTGAAAAGCTTTTGCTGGATGGAGAAATGCCAACAGACATTCGAGGAGCTTAAAAACTACCTCCGCTCATCCCCACTACTGGCAAAGCCTGAACCTAAAAAAAAATTATTCTTGTACCTAGTAGTCAACCCAGCAGTCCTGATCAAGAAGGAAATAAAAGTGCAGCGACCGATCTACTACATAAGCCGAGTCCTGAGGGATGCAGAGATTAGGTACTCTAAGTTAGAAAAATTGACTTACTCTCTTCTAATTACTGTCAGGAGACTCTGACCTTACTCTCAGGGGTGCACTATGTGAGCTCAGAAGTGGCACTCCCAAGTCTTGAAAACATGATAAGATAGGTCATGGAAAGACGGAAGCGAGTCGAAAGAGAAATCAGCTCTCCTAACAAAGTTCAAAAACTAGGCCGGCTCATCCTAAGACTAAGCTGACTAAGTTGGAAACTGGGTCGGCTAAGTCTAGGACTGGATTGGTTAGATCTCGGAGAAAAATTTAGATAGAAAGCAGCATTTTTGGACTGCTGGCATGGTACACAACTGGGTCGGCTCAATCATCTCAGAGAAAAATTTAGATAGAAAGTAGCATTTTTGGATTGTTGGTATGGTACACAACTGAGTCAGCTCAATCCTGACCCAGTCGCAAGTTAGTTGGCTCAGTCTGAAACTGGATCAGCACAGTTTTTATGGGTTATTATTTTATGTACATGGATTATTTGGGTCTGAAGAGTTTTTCTATGAGCTTGGGCTTGACCCTTTATAAAGTATATATACTGAAAATAGGTCAAGATTATAATAAGGCTGAGATATACTTAATAAAAGCTTTTTTCTTTCGAAAATATCTTCTTCTCTTCTTCTATATTCCTTGAATTATTTGATCATGCTTCCGCATTAATCTCTGAGAGGTTCTTTCTTGTTGCTTGGCTAATCACTAGTGACCACGTCAATCCGTATGGAAAGAGGGCATATTTTCAATAATTGATATCAGAGCTAGGTGATGCCTGGGATGTTATGGATGATAATTGGTATCAGAGCGGTGTTGCATGGAAGGAAGAAAGACACCTAGGATTTTCTACATCCAAGATCTATTGCACTAGGTTTTATCCTAAAATTTCTAGTTTACTTCGTGGTTGTCTCTAGATTGAGGTGGAGATTATTTATATGGAGGAACGGTGATACAAAAATTTGAAAAGAGGATCTAAGGCTAGTTAAATCTTTTCTAAAGGATAGTTTTGTTGGTGTGTGATCGTGAAAGGTGTTAGGGATCTATTCTTAATTTGTTTGAAGTCATGGGATCAAGTGGATTCAAGGTAGATTTTGAGAAGTTCGATGGTAAAGAGAACTTTATCCTATGGCAGCAAACAGTAAAGGACTTGTTGGTTTAGTAGAAGATCTACAAGATCTTAACAAAAAAAAGGCCAGAAAAGATCAGTGCTAAGGATTGGAAAAAGTTGGAGAAAATTACTTTTAGCACAATCCGGATGTGCTTGGTCAATTAGGTTTTGCCCGAGGTTTGCACAGAAATTATGGCAAAGGGGCTCTAGGAGAGATTGAAGAACACATACATGAGAAAGATATGATGAATAAGCTATGGTTGAAGAAACAGTTCTATAGTCTGAGGATGCCCAAAGGCAGAGATCTTATTGCACATATCCAAAGATTCAATCAGGTATATTCTGAGGTGATGAGTTTGGATGTGAAGATCAATGAGGAGGATCGGGCATTGCTTCTATTATGTTCTCTCCTAGG
Organism: Cocos nucifera; assembly: GCA_006176705.1. Lineage (NCBI taxonomy): Eukaryota > Viridiplantae > Streptophyta > Magnoliopsida > Arecales > Arecaceae > Cocos > Cocos nucifera. Next base: position 151,211 of record QRFJ01003177.1, on the reverse strand, counting down.
TTCGTATGATGGTTTTATAACAACTTTAGTTTATGAGAAGGAGATCCTAAACTATGAAGAGGTTGTTGGTATGCTCAGATCAAATGAGCAAAGGAAAAAGATCTGCAAGGAAGACCCTAAGTCTGAGATCTTGGCTGTGAATGAAAGATGGGGAAGATCAAAGAAGAAGATAAGAGAAAAATCTAAGGATAGATCAAAGTCTCACGATCAGAGAAAGATGATATTGAAAATTGTAAATATCATCAGTCTGAACATCTGAGGAGAGATTGTCCCCTTTTGAGATCAAAAAAAGGGAAGACTAGCAAGAAAGATGATACAGCTTCTATGAGCAGTGGAGAAGACCTGCTAGTTATATCAGATGGATCCACAAAGTGTGATACTATGTAGATATTGGATTTAGCATGCTCGCACAACTATACTTCTCATCAAAAGTGGTTTGCTACCTACCAGAAGATCGATGGTGGAAGTGTCAGCCTTGAAGATGATCACCCATGCAAAGTAGCTAGAATTGACTCTTTCAGGATGAGGATGTATGACGGGATCATTCGTACATTATTAATTATCAGGCATATACCGAAGTTGAAAAAGAATTTGATTTCTTTGGGCTACTTGGAGGAGCAGGGTTATGCTTTTAGTAGCCAGGCTGGGAGTGGATGTCTGAAAATTTTCAAAAAAGCTTTGGTGGTGATGAGAGGTAGAAGACTGAGCAACAATCTTTATAAAATGGAAGGCTCAGTGATAAATGATAGTGCAGAGGTGCTAGCAATGGCACAGGAGGAGCATATTTTATATCAGCTATGGCACTATCGGATGGGTCATATGAGTGACCATGGGCTCACTGAACTAAGTAGAAGAGGTATGATCCTAGCCTTGAAGAAGGAGGGCACAGATCTTTGTGAGCCGTGCATCTTTGGCAAATAGCATAGGATAAAGTTTGCCAAAAGTACCAAGCGCAGCGAGGGAGTGCTGGATTTAGTGCACTCGGATGTGTAGGGGCCAGCTCCTGATCAGCTAGAGGTGGGGCAAAATACTTTGTCACTTTCATTAATGATTTCTTAAGGAAGGTGTGGGTTTATCTGATCAGGAAAAAATTAGAGGTGTTTGCCTAGTTTAGAGCCTAGAGAGCTAAAGTAGAGGAGTCAGGAAGACAGGTGAAGTATCTTAGGTCGAACAATGGAGAGAAGTATACTAGCCTGGAGTCCAAAAGATACTATGAGGAAAATAGCATCAAACGCCATTACACGGTGAAGATGAGTCTCCAGTAGAATGGTGTCATGGAGAGAATGAACCAAACATTGATCAAGAAGGCATGGAATTTGAGGCTGCAAACATCACTTCCAAAGTCCTTTCGGGGTGATGCTCTAATTTTTTCTTATTTTCTTGTGAACATGTCCCCTCATCATAAGCTGAATGGAGGCATTTCAGAGAAGGTCTAGAGTAGAAAGAAGGTAGAGCTTTGCTACCTAAAAGTCTTCGATTGCATAGCCTATGCACATGTGGAGGCAATCGAGAAATGCAAATTGGATCAGAAATCTCAAAAGATGACATTCATAGGATATCCATAAGGAGTCAAGGGGTACCTTCTGTGGCTCTCAGGCACTGAAGTTAGTGATTAGCAGGAACATTATCTTTGATGAGAAGAGCATCTAGAGGAGATCTGGGATAGATGAAACTAGGAAAACAAAGGTGAACAGCGGTGGCCAATCAGAGAATGATGGCATGCATGTTATATCTACTTACAGGAGTATTCCTGTTAAGGTGGAGCTAGATAGAAAAGTATTGTCTCAGATTGAAAATCAGCATGAAGGGCCGACAGTTCAGACAGATGTGTAGGAGTAGCCATAGACATCAGGTAGAGATGTGCCAGTGAGAGTGGCTTTGTGCAAGCCCCAGCGTATTATTAGAAGATTGGTCAGATATGGCATTGATGAGGTTATCTTCTATGCACTCATCACTACTAATGGAGATCCAAAGAATTATGCAGAGACTATGGAGAGTGAGGATCATGATTCATGGATACAGGCCATGATGGAGGAGATGGAATCACTTGAAAAGAATTAGACATGGCGGCTGGTGGATCTTCTAGAGGATACTCAACCTATTGGCTTAAAGTGAGTGTTCATAGAGAAAGAAGCACCTTCAGAATAAGGTGGAGTCAGATTCAAAGTAAGGCTGGTAGCAAAGGAATACTCACAAAGGAAAGAAATTGACTACATAGAAATTTTTTTTTCTATAGTGCGTCATACATCTATTCGAGTTTTGCTATCACTGGTGGCACAGCATGACATGAAATTAGAATAGATGGACGTGAAGATGAACTTCCTTCATGGGACTTTGAAGGAAAGAATCCACATGAAGCAACCGGATGATTTCATGAAGATGGGATAGAAAGAAAAGGTGTGTTTACTCAGAAAGTCTTTGTATGGCTTGAAAAAATCCCCTTGTCAGTGGTATCAAAGGTTTGATAGGTTTGTTATGAGCCTAGGTTTTAGCAGATGTGAACATGATTGTTGTATCTACGTCAAGGATGTAGATGAGGAGGATGCCCTGTACCTATTATTGTATGTAGATGATATGCTCATAGCCAGTAGAAGCATGGATGCTGTGAAAAGATTGAAAAGAGCATTATCATCTGAGTTTGAGATGAAGGATTTGAGTCCAACTGAGAAAATCCTTGGAATGGAGATTTGTAGAGATAGGTGCAAAGGAGTGCTCCATTTGTCATAAGAAAAGTATGTCCAAAAGGTTCTAGAGAGGTTTGGGATGGAGAAGGCCAAACCTATAGAGACGCCATTGCCAAGCCATATGTCTCTCTACAAGTTATAGAGCCCCCAATCAAAAGAGAAGAGAGAGTACATGGAACGATTTTCTTATGCAAATATTGTAGGCAGTGTGCTGTACACTATGGTGTGGTGTAGATCAGATATAGCACATGCAGTGAGCACGATTAGTAGATACATGGCTAACCCTAGAAAAGAATACTGAAAAGCATTGAAATGGATATTGAGATATCTGCATGAAACAAGGGATTATGGTTTGGTGCTTGGTAGATAGTCGAGAGAATTTGGAGAACAATCTGTGAAGATGTGTGAAGGTTCAGATCCTCTAGAAGGATTTGTTGATGCAAATTATACTGGTGATCTTAATATAAGGTGGTCTACTACTGGATACCTCTTTTACGTATATGGTAGATCGGTGTCTTAGAGATCAATCCTTCAGCCAATCACGATCTTGTCTACCACAGAGGCTGAGTACATTAGGATAACAGAGGCTGCAAAGAAAGTTCTTCGACTTAGGAGGTTGATTGATGAGTTGGGGGTGGAGTGGAGCATGGTTACACTGTTCAATGATAATCAGAGTGCTCTATTGTTGGCATAGAATCCAGTCTATCATGTGCGCACAAAGCATATAGATGTGAGGTACCATAGGATAAGAGAGCTGATGGAGGAAGGTGAAGTGGAATCGATAAAGGTCCATACCAAAGAGAATCAGTCTGATGCACTCATGAAGGTACTCTCCAGAGATAGCTTTCAGAGATGTATGGTACAGATGGGTCTGTTGAGAAGAGATGAGTTCATAAGAACTTGAAAGCACCAAGATGGAGAATGTGAGCTCAGAAGTGGCACTCCCAAATCTTGAAAATATGAGAAGATAGGTCATGGAAATATAGGAGCGAGTCAGAAGAGAAATCAGCTCTCCTAGCAAAGTTCAAAAATTAGGCTAGCTCACCCTGAGTCTAAGCCAGCTAAGTTGGGAACTGGATCGGTTCAGTCCGGAACTAGATCGGTTCAGTCCAGGACTAGGTCAGCTAAGTCTCAGAGGAAAATCTAGATAGAAAAAAGTATTTTTGGATTGTTGGCATGGTACACAACTGGGTCGGCTCAGTCTTCTCAGAGAAAAATCTAGATAGAAAGCAGTATTTTTGGACTGTTGGCATGGTACACAACTAGATCAGCTCAGTCCCAGACTGAGCCGACCCAGTCGCAGGTTAGTCGGCTCAGTCTGAAACTGGGCTGGCTCAGTTTTTGCGGATTATTATTTTATGTACATGGGTTGTTTGGATTTGGAAAGCTTTTCTATAAGCTTGGGCTTGATCCTTTGTAAAGTATATATACTAAAAATATGTCAAGATTGTAATGAGGCTAGGATATACTTAATAAAAGCTCTTTTCTCTCAGAAATCTCTTCTTCTCTTCTTCTCTATTCCTTCAATTATTTGATCATGCTTTGGCATTAATCTCTGAGAGGTTCTTTCTTATTACTTAGCTAATCACCAGAGGCCATGTCGATCCATGTGGAAAGAGCACGTATTTCCAACACACAATAACTGTCCTCATGGATCAACCAATTAAAGCAGTTCTTTATCGAATGGATGCATCCGAAAGAATCACAAAATAGACAATCGAGCTTACAGAATTTGATATCAACTACCGATCTTTGTCATCGATCAAAGCCTAGATATTAATAGATTTTATAATGGAATGCACCATTTCAGATAAAGTCAAGCTTGAACAGAATGAAACCGGCATCCCATGGTTGCAACCGAGCCCCCTTGAAGAGAGTGCTGACATTTCTGAAGGTTTTTGGACCCTGTACGTGGATGGTTCATCCAACGTTGCTAGAGCAGAAGTAGGGTTGGTCTTGGTTATCCCCGAGGAAGTCGTCGTCGAATATGCACTATGCTTTGAATTTTCTGCAACTAATAATGGGGCCGAATATGAAGCTCTAATCGCTGGATTAAAAATAGCAAAAGAGTTAGAGGCAAATTAGCTCCAAGTTTTTAGTGATTCCCAACTGGTGGTTGAATAGGTTAGTGGCAACTATGAAGCTCAGGAGGAAAGCATGATGAAATATCTTGAGAAAGTAAAGAACTTGAATTTGACCTTCAATAGTTTTAGCATTCAACGGATTCTGAGGGTAGAAAATATAAGAGCCAAAATTCTCTCTAAATTGGCCACTTTAGCCCCGACCGAATTGCCTAAAGAAGTATTTTTTGAAATTTTAAAGTGCCCAAGTTTAGAGAAGTTGCACCCCATTATGCAGGTTGAGCATGAGCTAAGTTGGATCGATCCACTAGTTGCCTACCTCAAGGATGGAGTTCTTCCTCATGATCCGAAAGAAGCTTGAAAACTCAAGAATCAAGCTTCCCAGTATATTCTGTATGAAGGCAAGCTATATAAAAGATTGTATTCTCTACCACTCTTAAGATGTCTTCGACCTTCAGAGGTCGACTTTGTATTATGGAAAGTGCATGAGAAAATTTACGAAAGTCATGTAGGAGCCAGATCCCTATCATAAAGACTGCTTTGGCAGAAGTACTATTGGCCGACCTTGTACCATGACTCTATAGAGTATGTCAAGAAATGTGAACGCTATTAGAGAAATACAAACATACAAAGACAGCCGACCTCTGAGCTTACACCACTAAGCACACCTTGGTCATTCGCGCAGTGGGGAATGGATATACTTGGCCCTTTCCAATGACATCCGGACAACAAAAGTTTTCCCAGATTGCGATCAACTACTTTACCAAATGGGTCGAGATCGAACCATTAGCAAAAATTACTGAGGCTAAGGTATAGGACTTCATCTGAAAGTCAATCATCTGTCTGTTTGGTCTGCACCGAACTCTCATAATGGATAATAGATGACTATTCGCTGGGATGAGGTTCACTGAGTTTTGTGAAGATCTAAATATCTTCCATCATTTTACGTCAGTGATCCATCCACAGACAAATGGTGAAGCAGAGGTGACTAACAGAATTTTACTGTAGGACATCAGGGTAAGGCTTGAAAGAGCAACGGAGACTTAGGTGGATGAACTTTACCATATCCTCTGAGCATGTCGAACTACTCAAAGACTATCAATTGAGAAAACAACGTTCGTCATGGCCTTTGGAGCAGAGGCTGTCATCTCAATCGAGCTTAAACTTCCATCAGTATGGATTATGGCCTTCAATAAGCAGCGTAACTCACAAGATCTTAGAGTCAACCTCAATCTACTAGAGAAAAAAATAGAAAAAATCAAAGTTCGGATGATAGCCTACAGACAAAGAATAGCCAGATACTATAATTCCAAAGTAAAAAGCAAAGCATTCAGGATGGGAGACTTGGTGCTCCGGCGAGCATCCATTTTGCAACCTCAGAATCAAGAAAAGCTCATCCTAAATTGGGAAGGTCCATATAAAGAAGAGAAGTAACTTTCCTTCAATAAATCTTTTTTATTTTAACATCATTATCGTCAAAAATTGTGTGATGACAAATCCCAAAACTTATTACTTAAAGAAGCTCGGAGGAGCAACGCTATCGTGGCCTTGAAATTCAGAGAACCTAGGAATGTACTATCAGTAACTTTCCTTCAATAAATCTTTTTTATTTTAACATCATTACTTCTTAGTGCAAAAATTGTGTGATGACAAATAACTCTTCGAAGCAACCTAAGGTGGCCCATTGGGAATAGGAGGAGAACCTCATCCTAATATGAGCAAAGTTGAAGGCCTCATTGAACTAAGATAAGATGAGAGAAGAGGTCCTACCAACAGCCCTAATGTACTCTTACAGCCCATTGGGAACAGGAGGAGAACCTCATCCTAACGTGAGCAAAGTTGAAGGCCTCGTTGAACTAAGATAAGATGAGGAGAGAGATCCTACCAACGGCCCTAATGTGCCCCTACAGCTCATTTGAGAACAGGAGGAGAACCTCATCCTAACGTGAGCAAAGTCGAAGACCTCATTGAACTAAGACGAGATGAGGGGAGAGATCCTACCAATAGTCCTAATATGCCCCTACAGTCCATTGAAAATAGGAGAAAAACCTCGTCCTAACATGAGCAAAGTCAAAAGCCTCGTCGAACTAAGATGAGATGAGAAAAGAGGCCCTACCAACGGCCCTAATATGCTTCTACTGTCCGTTAGGAATAGAAGGATAACCTCATTCTAACGTGAGCAAAGTTGAAGGTTCCGTTAAATCAAGATGAGATGAAGGAAGAGATCCCACCGACAGACCTGACGAACCTATATGATCGTGCAAAGGGTGGAGGGCTGAGGCCTTGCTAATCTAAAATAAGAAAAAGGCCAAGGCCCTACTAATGATTGCCATACACATCTCGCTACGGCCATGCCAAATTTCAAAGATAAAACCCCATCTTGATTTGTGGAACGGATCTCTAGCCTAACGTCCATGATAAGCATTTCATTAGAAATAAAGTAAAAGAAAAATGAGGCATCCAGAATCGCGTCTACAAGAGATGACAGCAAAAAAAAAAGAGAAAAAAAAGGGGGTACCATTTCATTATGGAGTTGTGTTCATTATAAATAAAAGTTAATAAGATTGATTACACAAATGGGCACACCATAAGCAAAATGAAGGTCGACAAGGACCAACTGTGCGAAAGAACAAATGCATTACGGATGAAATAAAGATCGATGAAATTGATAACATAAAAAAAAAAAAAGAAAGAAGATGAAGTCCTAAGGTGGCCCGAACTCTTCAAACATCGGGCTATTAGCTCTGGCCATCATTAAAGCTTCCTTTAGTCTGAAGATTTTCTTCTCGAGCTCTTTCTTCTTATATAGACCTTTGATGTACATCCTGTTGGTGTACTCAAATTTGGCTTCGAGCTCTCACCGCTGCTTCCTAAAGACTTTGGATTCAGCTTCAGCATCCTTGATGGCTCGATGCTCGTTGGTCAACTGGAGCTTCAGCTATTGAACTTTTGTTTTCTCCATCCCGACGGTCTCTGAGAGCTCACCGACTGTCCTCCTTAGGAAGGTGAGCTCCTCAGATTTGCCATCTAATCTAGCCTACTGGATGCTATAAAACTTTCTCTAAAAATAGGTTGCCTCATCCCTGGCAGCCCTCAGCTCTCCCTCAAGCCTGGACATCTTCCCTGCCCAGGCCATCCGGTAACTATTGTGCCGGTCCTCAGTATCCTGCAGCTGCTTTTGAAGCTAGGAGAACTTTTTCGACCAATCCCAATTATACCAGGCTTTATCGGTGGACCACGGAGAGCTCTCTCCTAAGAGATGGATCTTTTCTTTTACCTTCTTAAGATCAACTTCAAGAGAGCCGATCTTCACTGTCAATGCCCAAGACTAGTCGCTCGCATTCTTCCAGAGTTCAGCAAGCTCTTTCTCGAAATTTTTTTTTGGATGTTGAAACTCACATAATTCTTTATGTGTAAGCTTCGGAGGTGAGTAACTTCTTTAGTCGCCTCTGAAGCATTCTTCCGAGAGGCCTGAAGGTCGGCCTCAATCTTCTTCAATTTTTTTCTTAAATGGTGGACTTCCTTCTTCAAACTCTTTATCAAAGGCTTGAACGAAACTCCTTGAGGTAAGGGGTCAGCATCAACTAAAGAAAGGAGGTTGTGGCCCTGATTATCGAAGGCGTTTTGAATCACATGCAGTGCAGGGTGTAAAGAAAAAGAGAGATCTGCTTTCATTGCTTCAAATATTTTTGATACATCAAAAAAAAAGGAAGAAAAGTACATAAACATCAAAAGTTTAGACCTCGGATGGCTCATCCACTAGGGAGGTCGGGACACTTTCGGCCACCTTCGGCTCTCGAGTAGGCCTAGACGCTGCACTCGTAGGTTCTGGAACCTCCGAAGTGGCTTCGACGGCATGGACAATGGGGGCAACCTCGGCATCAACTTGCGAAGGGCTAGCTCTATGCTCTGGCTCCTCTATGAGGAGGTCCAGATCGATGTTGAAAAAGTTCTCGATGACCCACCCCAAGCAGATCTAAAATCCTTCCAAGAAAGATTCCTGGGCGAAGTCTATTTTGATATCCTCCATATCCTTGGAGGACTTGAAGTCTTGCACGGTCCTCTCCATAGCGGCATTAATCTCCTCCTGTGCCTTCCTTCTTTCCTCCTTCTCTAGGGCTAACTTAGCCCTCAGCTTCACCATCTCTTCTCCCTCAACTCCTTCTGAAGGCGTTCGACTTTAGATGAGTGAATTTTGAGGCAACCTTCAGAGCATCAACCTTGGCTCAAGTCTTCTCGGCTTCTACACTAGCTTCCTCAAGCATCCTGAAAGCTTCGGCCCATCTCTGGTTTGCCGCATCAGAGTGAGCAAAAAGATAGTGTCCCAACCATAAAACAAAAAGCGAGTCAGAATTCTAGAAGATCCTAACTTTAAGACCCGAAGGGCATGAAATCAAAATCAAAAGAAGCCATTTACCTCCAAGAAGGCAGTGAAGGACTCATCGAACCTCTCAACATCGTCCTTCTGGCACATCATCTCTATAATATGGGAAAGGATGCTCCCCTCCATCAGCACCTGGACGATCTCTCGATCATCCATGGAACCCTACTCTTAGCTAAGATCCTCTTCCTTGGAGCTCTTAACCTTTCATCCGACTTTCTTACTGACAACCTTCTTCCTCCTCTCCATAACATCCTATTGCTGAACAGGAGCTGAAGGGGTGGCCTCATCAGACAAGATCGAGCTCGATGCGGTAACTGTTAGATATATGTGCCCTAGAAGCCAGAATTGGCTAACACTTGTAATACACTTCTATGGGCAAAATTGTAATTTTGACTATAATTAATGAAATGGGTTATTTTCTATCACACATGTGTATTTAGTGTCTGTGATACATCCTTTGAGTTAATGGTAATGATAATTCATATTTTCAAGAGTTAAAAATTTAAGACATGAATAATCATTATTAACTCATAAACAGCTCCCGACCATAGGATCATCACGAGGATGGTGATTGATCCGGAAGGTTGGTGTACGATCGCTTCTCTTTAGTAGATGAGTCTTGAGTCTACGGTGTGGAGACACCGGAGCGAGAGTACAGGTACTCGTTAGAGAACGAGGGCACTGAGCGTGACCACCTCGAGTAGTCATTAGGAAGTCTACCTTCTCGTCAATGACTGACTCGATGCTGCAGTAGTGTGTCTGGTTCTTTGACCTGAGATGCATCGGCAGTTCACCTTGAGGGTGTTATAGTTTGACTACACCATTACTCGGTCTCCTAGCCATATGGAACCCTGAGGTGTATGTTGGCTATAGCATGTTCATTGTAGGAACTGGATTGCATCAAGATGGGATCTATCTACCTCGGTGGTAGAGGAGTAGCCCTATGATGATCATGAGAATCAAGTCCAGAAGCCCATGGCCATGGCAGAGTGAAATAATAGAAAGAGTTTCTATTTAGATTTTCACATTGGACTCGAATCGAATGATTACATCATATGACAGAGACTAGGGTTTGACGAGTTCACCTTAACCCTAATCTGATCGGGGCTCAAGATAGAAGAACTTGAATCACACAGGTAGCTGCACCAAGAGGTTCGCATTCAGCTCTGATGGGTTGCCACCATATACTGCTAGGTGTCACTGGTGGATTTTGGGAGCAATTAGAATGATTTAGATGATCGATCATTCTAGCTGTTCGAATCAGAAGAGTTCTGATCCATCGAAAGGAGTTTCGATGATGTCTATGATAGAGATCATGACATATCCCATTACCATACAGAACTGAACCTAACTGGGTCACACAAACAAGGGTTTGAATCTGGTGATCATCAATTGAACTGATCTAGTTCAATTGATCTGAATGAGATTCAATTAGGTTCAAGGAAATCGTGCTAGCACTCGATTGAACCTAACGTTCTTCTTTTACTATCATAAATAAGTTGTCCTGACTGAGCCAAAGGAGTTTGTGCTCAATCAGAGGCCTTCATATGGTCTGACTGGAGGTTGTCCAAGTCAGAATAGGTTGTCTTATTTGTAAGACATTACCTGCCATTTTTGGTCACCTGCCATTTCTTGTTCTTTGACTTTGGTCAAAAGTCTACCTTTGACTGGTCAAACGTTGACCATTGACCCTTTGACTTTTGACCACATGTCATGCACCTATTGGAGAGCTGGTGGGGGCCTGTCCCCCTGCCAGAACCTGGCAAGGAGAAGGGCGCACGCCAAGGGTGGCGTGAGCCCAAGTAGGAGGCGCCTAGGAGTCCTTGTTGGACAAGGACTCCACCTCCCTTTTGGATTCCAATCAGAGTTCTACTAAGAATCCAGTTTGACTGGTCTTAGGCGCCCTCTAAGGAGGAATCCAGGGGTCTCTATTCCAACCAATCAGATTTAGATCTGATTTCACAAAGGGTTGTGATTGGTTGAGAGGAAGAGGAGTTGGATCACAAGAGGTCTATAAATAAGACCCTGCGCCCAACCCTAATTCCAATGCTATTAGATACGCCCCAAGGCTGCCTCTCCCCTCCTTCTCCATGCCATAGTCTCTTCTCCTCTTGCTCTCCACGTCCAAAAGGTGTTTTGGACTTAGTTTGGTGCGATTCAGATCAAGGAAAGGCGATCAAAAGCAAGAAGGCTGCGCTGCTGCAAAAGGACGACTGCAGATCTTCAAAAGAGTTTTGAAGATCCTCCAGATCAGATCCAGATCTGATTTTTGGAGGTGTGATAGAGAAGAAGAGGATCTCCAGATCCAACCCGAGTGGATACCGGTAGAGGCCAGGCGCTTGCGTGGCTAAGATCCAGAACCTTCCGCTGCAATCAGGATCATCTACAGGGTAATAGGATTACCCAAATCAGGTAAATTGAATTTGATTTAATTTATCTTATTTTATTTTATTTATTAAAATAATAAGAATCAGATCTGAAACATATCAAGATCTGATTGAGATCAAGAGAAAATTTTTGAAATATATCTCTTGATCTAATCAGATCTGGACGAACCTGGACCGGGAAATCAGGATTTCCCTTCAACTGGTATCAGAGCCATGGTTCTAAAATTGTTTAGATCTGATTTTAATTTTATTTTAATTAGAAAATAAAGTGATTTCAGATGTCACATGAGATGTGATCAGATCTGAAATCAGAAAAATTAAAATTAAATGATTTGGATCTAAGAACATGAAGATATGCATGACTAGTTCTAGAATAGAATAGTTCTATAGAATAGTTTTGCATGTCTTTGATTTAATCTGATTAAATCATATTTTAGATCTTCTTATTTACTATTTTCTGATATTATAAGTGTTATAATAACATCTGATAAACAGCAAATAAAAATTATTTAATTTTAAATATCATATGAGATATGATAGATGCATGACTAGACTAAGTTGTAGAATAGTTCTACATAATTGTCTAGATTAGAATTTATTTTGATTAGATCAATTTAAATCTAATTTTTTAGATTATTATGTGATAATTTAGATCTGAAAACATGCATGATTTGATACATGAGATGTATGCAAAATATGCCTTGATTAGATCTAAATTTGTATATGAGATATATGATATAGATCTATAACTGTTTTGTAGATTTACATGTTCCTGATTAAGGCGTTCCTCTTGGCCGTCCGGTCATAAGAACGAAGAAGGGTTTAAAGGCCCTCTCTTCCCATTCGATGGGGTGTTCTTATGACGTGTAGGGGTGCTGCGTGTTCGTCCTTAATCAGAAACCCAAAACTTACTTTCTGCAAAACCCTAGATCCTGAAACCCTAGGATTTATTGTGCATATTTTGTTTATGAACCCAACTTAATTAAGAATTAAGTTTATGGAATATTAATTAGGTCTAAAATTGAGAATTTCAGATCTAAGACATATTCATAATACTGGGTTCGGGCTTGGGTAGCTCAATTAGGTCTAAGCGGTTGATCAAACCGAATCAAGAGTTGGTTAGATGGGATCAACAATGCTTAAATTGACCAGCCTAATAGGATTAAGTCTGGGTCAAGATCGAGTCACGATCAAGCAAGACCTAATTAGGCTCAGAGGTTAGAGTCTGGATTGTAGGCTAACCCAATTGGTTCTGACTCAACAATTTGGTGTCTAAGGTAAGTTTGGCACAGACGACCGACTGGTTTTTAATTGGAAGCTACTCGACCTGAATGCGTTCTTGTGCGAGTTAACGGCATATTCCTTCCACCGGTCTCACTTACCTGGCCATATCTGTTGACACAGTTCTGATCTGAGGTGGTCAATAATCCGAGCTGACCCATGCCACTAGGTTAGTCATAATTGTTATGACTAAGCCAAGTCTAGTTTAATGAGACCTGAATCAATTCTCCCTAAGAAAAGATTAAGTCCGAGGTCTTCCACCATTGTAGACGTGCGGGCCCTTCCCGGGGTTGATTGTTCTCGGCTGGATACAGTGGCTCAGTTGCACCGGGAAGACGCAACCATGTCTATTAGGCATTGGATGCTATGGGCTGGAGGATGAGTTGGGCTCAATATTCCGGATACGGTGAGAGACCCAATTAGGAACCCAGTCTATGCAAATGGTGGGTCTGACTTAACTAAGGAGTGGATCAATATTCCGGATACGGTGAGATTCATGAATTAGAGACCAAGTTTGGGTGCACCATGATTAGAGAATCATTGAACAAGAGTTGTTCACTCATTGGCTAACCCATCACCAATAACTGTTAGGTGAGGTGATGAGTCAGTTGGTGAGACCGCACCACCCACTAGAAATCATCAATCGCGGAGATTTTCGCATCTCTACAGAGGGAGTGTAGGGATCCGAGAAAATAGTGGGAGCTAATTTGTTTAAAAATAAAATCCCTAAACAAATTGGTCAAGTCAAAATTACAGTATCTAACTAGAATCTTTGACTCTCTACAGGAAAATGTCTGCGTCCAACCCACTGGCACGTATCCTAGACACACATAGACTGACTGGACCCAATTATAAAGATTGGCTCAGGAACTACAAAATTGTTTTGGGTTCAGAGAAGTTAACACATGTTTTGGACCAGGACCCTCCCACCTTACCAGCTCGTCCATCCACTGAACAGAGAGCGTCTCTGGAAAAATGGATTGACGAAGACAATAAGGCCAGATACTACATGTTGGGCTCGATGTCTGATGAGCTCCAGCGCCAACATGAAGATATCGGGACTGCTCGCCAAATGTTGGCTCACCTGCAGGAGATGTTTGGTGAACAGAGTCGCGCAGCCAAATATCAAGTCACGAAATGACTTTTTAAGGCTAAGATGCGTGATGGGCAGTCAGTCCAAGATCACTGTCTGACAATGATCAAGGACATGGAAGAGCTTGAGAAGCTCGGTGTGAAGTTGGACTTGGATTTGCAGAACGATATTATTCTGCAATCCTTGACTGATGCATATGGGCAATTCATCATGAATTACCACATGCATAAACTTCAAAATTCCTTGGCCGAGTTGATGAATATGCTGGTTACCGCTGAGCTTTCTATGAAAGGTTCTAAAGGCTCAGTTCTTGCTATGGAACGGACTTCTTCCAAAAGAAAGTCTTATGGAAAGAAAAAGAAGTCTGTGAAAAAGCAAAAGGTAGAAGGATCAAAGAAGAAGAAGGCAGAACCGAAGAAGAAGGTCGATGGCAAAGGAAAGTGTTTCCATTGCAACAGCGACGGCCATTGGAAGCGGAACTGCCCTACTTACCTGGCCACCCTGAAGAACAAGAAGGAAGGTCCTTCTGGAGGTATGCTCGTTATTGAGTCTAACCTTACGGTTTCTTCTGCATCCAGTTGGGTGCTTGACTCTGGTTCTAGTGCTCATCTGTGCACTTCTATGCAGGGTCTTGAGGATAGCAGGAGGCTGAGGGATGGAGACATGATCCTACGCGTCGGTAATGGAGCAAGAGTTGCTGCAGTAGCCGTGGGAACATACCCTCTGCGATTACCATCTGGTTTAGACTTAGTTTTAAAAGACTGTTATTATGTGCCTGCAGCTAGCAGGAATTTGATTTCTGTTTCATGCTTAGCACAAGAAGGTTATGTGATCACCTTCTTTAAGGACCATTGTAACATTCTTTATGAAAGAAATAAAATTGCAAATGGTTTCCTTGTTAATGGTCTTTATCAGTTGCATATTGATGTACCTGTTTTAACTATCGAGCAAAACGTGAATGCCAAACGACCTAGGGATAGTCCAAACGACAGATATCTATGGCACCTGAGATTAGGTCATATAGCAGAAGATAGGATTAACAAATTGGAGAAAAATGGGCTATTGAGTCCATTGACTTTTGAGTCATATCCAACTTGTGAATCTTGTCTTCAAGGCAAAATGACTAAACTCCCTTTTGTTGGACATGGGGAGAGGGCCACAGATCTCCTTGCCCTAGTACATACTGATGTGTGCGGCCCATTCGATGTGCCGGCTAGAGGCAATTTTGTCTACTTCATTACCTTTACCGATGATCTGTCTAGGTATGGGTATGTGTATCTTATGAGACACAAGTCTGAAGCCTTTGAAAAGTTCAAAGAATTCAGACATGAAGTAGAAAAACAAACTGGAAAACCCATTAAGGTTCTTCGATCAGATCGAGGAGGTGAATACCTTAGCCGGGAATTCCTAGACTATCTTAAGGAAAATGGCATAGTCTCTCAATGGACTCCACCAGGAACACCTCAACTCAACGGGGTTTCAGAACGGAGAAATCGGACTCTATTGGATATGGTTCGATCCATGATGAGCTTCACAGACCTCCCAGATTTTCTTTGGGGACATTCATTATTAACTTCAATCTATTTACTGAATAGGGTTCCCTCTAAAACCGTTCCTACCACACCGTATGAGATATGGCACGGTAAGAAACCAAGTCTGAGTCATCTCAGAATTTGGGGTTGTCCGGCTTATGTCAAAAGACAACAAGCGGACAAGTTAGAGTTTAGGTCCTTTAGAGCTCGATTCATAGGATATCCTAAAGAGTCATTAGGATACTATTTCTACATTCCAGAAGACCACAATGTGATTGTGAGTCGACATGCCATATTTCTTGAAAAATAGTTTATTCAAGATAGTGGCATTGGAAAGCAGATTAAGCTTGATGAGAAAGTCTCACAAGCAGAACGAGCTAAGGACCAAGTGGAACCAAATCAGGTTGAGCCAATAAGAACACTACCTCCTCCACCTCGTAGATCGGAAAGAGTTTCCCGTCCCCCTGAAAGATACTTAGGTATTATTTCAGAGGACGTAGAGGAAATGTTCCTCATAGGTAATGGTGCTCATGGTGATGATCCCAAAACCTACAACGAGGCGATATCAGATATCGACTCCGAGAAATGGCTTGAGGCAATGAAGTCAGAAGATTCGACTCGATGCACTCAAACCAAGTCTGGACCTTGGTAGATCCACCAGAAGGTATAGTACCTATTGGGTGTAAATGGATCTTCAAGAGAAAGATTGGTGCAGATGGGAATGTGGAGACATTCAAGGCTAGACTGGTGGCAAAAGGTTATAGTCAACGTGAAGGCATTGACTATCAGGATACCTTTTCCCCGGTAGCTATGCTAAAATCCATCCGCACATTGCTTGCTGTTGCAGCCTATTTCGATTATGAAATATGGCAAATGGACGTGAAAACGGCATTCCTAAATGGATATCTTGAGGAAGATATCTATATGGAACAGCCGCTAGGTTTCACATCCAGTGATACTGATCACAAGGTTTGCAAGCTGCAAAGGTCCATATATGGACTTAAGCAAGCATCTCGGAGCTGGAACACTCGTTTCAATGATGTGATCAAAAAGTTTGGTTTCATCAAAAATGAAGAGGAACCATGTGTTTTCAAAAGGGTCAGTGGGAGCGCTGTTGTCTTCCTCGTATTGTACGTGGATGACATCCTCCTTATTGGGAATGATATTCCCATGTTGACATCAGTCAAGATGTGGTTGTCCAAGGAATTCTCCATGAAAGACCTAGGTGAAGCATCCTTTATTCTAGGAATTAAGGTCTATAGGGATAGACCGAATAGGATGCTAGGACTTTCACAGAAGATGTACATAGAGGAAGTACTAAAGAGGTTTAGTATGGAAAACTCTAAGAGGGGATTAATACCCTTCAGACATGGTATTCATCTTTCCAAGAAGATGTGCCCCAGCACACCTGAGGAAATAGAACGCATGAGCAAGATCCCTTATGCTTCTGCAATAGGGAGCCTCATGTATGCCATGCTATGTACACGACCTGATATAGCCCATGCTGTGAGTGTCACAAGCAGATATCAGTCAAATCCAGGTGAAGAACACTGGACTTCTGTGAAATGTATCCTTAAGTACTTGAGAAGAACTAAGGATATGATGTTGGTCTTTGGTAATGGAGAACTCCAAGTTCAGGGATACACAGACTCGGACTTCATGTCCGATATAGATGATCGAAAGTCGACATCTGGAAGTCTGTTTGTGTGCAATGGTGGAGCTGTCAGCTGGAAGAGTTCCAAGCAAACTGTGATAGCAGATTCCACCATGGAAGCAGAATATATAGCTGCATCAGAGGCTGCAAAGGAAGCATTCTGGTACAAGAAGTTTGCTGCAGAAATTGGAGTAATGCCATCAGATGCCATTCCTCTTTACTGCGACAACAATGGCGCCATAGCCCTTGCTAAGGAGCCGAGGTCTCACCAGAAGTCCAAGCACATTGAGCGGCGATATCATCTCATCCGCGATTACCTTGAGAAAGGTTACGTTGAGGTCAAGAGAGTCAACTCCGCAGATAATGTGGCAGACCCACTTACAAAGCCGTTGGGCCAGCAGAAGATCGAAGCCCACCTTGAGAAGATGGGACTTAGACTTGTAGCCAATTGGCTTTAGGACAAGTGGGAGATTGTTAGATATATGTGCCCTAGAAGCCAGAATTGGCTGACACTTGTAATACACTTCTAGGGGCAAAATTATAATTTTGACTATAATTAATGAAATGGGTTATTTTCTATCACACATGTGTATTTAGTGTCTGTGATACATCCTTTGAGTTAATGGTAATGATAATTCATATTTTCAAGAGTTGAAAATTTAAGACATGAATAATCATTATTAACTCATAAACAGCTCCCGACCATAGGATCATCACGAGGATGGTGATTGATCCGGAAGGTTGGTGTACGATCGCTTCTCTTTAGTAGATGAGTCTTGAGTCTACGGTGTGGAGACACCGGAGCGAGAGTACAGGTACTCGTTAGAGAACGAGGGCACTGAGCGTGACCACCTCGAGTAGTCATTAGGAAGTCTACCTTCTCGTCAATGACTGACTCGATGCTGCAGTAGTGTGTCTGGTTCTTTGACCTGAGATGCATCGGCAGTTCACCTTGAGGGTGTTATAGTTTGACTACACCATTACTCGGTCTCCTAGCCATATGGAACCCTGAGGTGTATGTTGGCTATAGCATGTTCATTGTAGGAACTGGATTGCATCAAGATGGGATCTATCTACCTCGGTGGTAGAGGAGTAGCCCTATGATGATCATGAGAATCAAGTCCAGAAGCCCATGGCCATGGTAGAGTGAAATAATAGAAAGAGTTTCTATTTAGATTTTCACATTGGACTCGAATCGAATGATTACATCATATGACAGAGACTAGGGTTTGACGAGTTCACCTTAACCCTAATCTGATCGGGGCTCAAGATAGAAGAACTTGAATCACACAGGTAGCTGCACCAAGAGGTTCGCATTCAGCTCTGATGGGTTGCCACCATATACTGCTAGGTGTCACTGGTGGATTTTGGGAGCAATTAGAATGATTTAGATGATCGATCATTCTAGCTGTTCGAATCAGAAGAGTTCTGATCCATCGAAAGGAGTTTCGATGATGTCTATGATAGAGATCATGACATATCCCATTACCATACAGAACTGAACCTAACTGGGTCACACAAACAAGGGTTTGAATCTGGTGATCATCAATTGAACTGATCTAGTTCAATTGATCTGAATGAGATTCAATTAGGTTCAAGGAAATCGTGCTAGCACTCGATTGAACCTAACGTTCTTCTTTTACTATCATAAATAAGTTGTCCTGACTGAGCCAAAGGAGTTTGTGCTCAATCAGAGGCCTTCATATGGTCTGACTGGAGGTTGTCCAAGTCAGAATAGGTTGTCTTATTTGTAAGACATTACCTGCCATTTTTGGTCACCTGCCATTTCTTGTTCTTTGACTTTGGTCAAAAGTCTACCTTTGACTGGTCAAACGTTGACCATTGACCCTTTGACTTTTGACCACATGTCATGCACCTATTGGAGAGCTGGTGGGGGCCTGTCCCCCTGCCAGAACCTGGCAAGGAGAAGGGCGCACGCCAAGGGTGGCGTGAGCCCAAGTAGGAGGCGCCTAGGAGTCCTTGTTGGACAAGGACTCCACCTCCCTTTTGGATTCCAATCAGAGTTCTACTAAGAATCCAGTTTGACTGGTCTTAGGCACCCTCTAAGGAGGAATCCAGGGGTCTCTATTCCAACCAATCAGATTTAGATCTGATTTCACAAAGGGTTGTGATTGGTTGAGAGGAAGAGGAGTTGGATCACAAGAGGTCTATAAATAAGACCCTGCGCCCAACCCTAATTCCTAATGCTATTAGATTTACGCCCCAAGGCTGCCTCTCCCCTCCTTCTCCATGCCATAGTCTCTTCTCCTCTTGCTCTCCACGTCCAAAAGGTGTTTTGGACTTAGTTTGGTGCGATTCAGATCAAGGAAAGGCGATCAAAAGCAAGAAGGCTGCGCTGCTGCAAAAGGACGACTGCAGATCTTCAAAAGAGTTTTGAAGATCCTCCAGATCAGATCCAGATCTGATTTTTGGAGGTGTGATAGAGAAGAAGAGGTTCTCCAGATCCAACCCGAGTGGATACCGGTAGAGGCCAGGCGCTTGCGTGGCTAAGATCCAGAACCTTCCGCTGCAATTAGGATCATCTATAGGATAATAGGATTACCCAAATCAGGTAAATTGAATTTGATTTAATTTATCTTATTTTATTTTATTAAAATAATAAGAATTAGATCTGAAACATATCAAGATCTGATTGAGATCAAGAGAAAAAATTTTGAAATATATCTCTTGATCTAATTAGATCTGAACGAACCTAGACCAGGAAATCAGGATTTCCCTTTAGTAACTATGGGCTCGAGGGCTGGCATGACCCGAATCGGCATGGCCTGGCTCGACTCTCCAGTCCAAGCCTTCTTTTGTAGTTCACTGAAAGGACCGTCTTTCCTCTTGAGGGTCTTGATTTCCTTCACCAAGCGGTTCCGTTCCTCTAGAGTCATTTCTGTAAAGAAGATAAAGTTAGAAGGTCAAAAGAAAGAATACCACCCAATCGACTGAATATGAAGAACTACCTATTGGGTTAAGAGAACTAAGACCAAAATTGAACAAGGTCTGCTCGTCCGAAAGTTTGGAATTTGGTGGAGCATTAAAGGACTTCAGCTTATCAGCCTAACTCCAATTCTAGCTTTCTAGCCCGGGGGCTTGGCAGACCGATTTTCTTATCTCGTCCCATGGAGGAAGCCCTAACCCTAAGGAGGGATGGGAGACGAAAAAGAATTTCTCCTTGCAGTCATGAACAGAGAAAGGAGCACTTTTAAGCAGTCCCTTCTTACCGAACTGTAGAGATACATACCACTAGTCCTTGGCGGTGGATGGCATTTGAAGGTGAAGATATTATGGAATAAAAAAATGATAGGTCGGACACCCACTATGGTGCACAGAGAGAGAAATTCGATGATGAATCTAAAGAAATTCGACATCATAGCAGCAAGAAAAATATTAAAAAATCTAAATAGGTTAACTACGAAAGGAGGCAAGGGTAATCTAAGTCCAGCCCGAAGGATTTTGACATATAGATAGGTTCGGTCGGAAGGAGGTGAGCAAACTCAATCGTCGGACCCAGAAAGTTTGAGCTCATATTCAGAAGAAATTTCGAACTGAATCCTAGCTAGAAAAAGGTCATCGAACCGAAGTCTACATGGAATGGTTGTAGGCATAAAAGGATGGGCCGACTCTAAGAGTTTGGCCTCCTCAGAAGGTGGGTTAACCAAGGTTAAAGAGGCTAGGCTCCCAAAACA
Source organism: Cocos nucifera (assembly GCA_006176705.1). Classification (NCBI taxonomy): domain Eukaryota; kingdom Viridiplantae; phylum Streptophyta; class Magnoliopsida; order Arecales; family Arecaceae; genus Cocos; species Cocos nucifera. The sequence goes on along the minus strand of QRFJ01003177.1, from coordinate 130,420 downwards.
AGTTGACCGGGATCCCTCGCTAGACATTTAGATCAAAGCAAAATCAAGAAATCACTCAAAAATAAAAAAAAATAAAAAATAAAAATAAGGTGTACAAACTTCGATAAAAATGGAAAGAGCAAGAAAGCAAAGAGTCTGGAAATAATCGAAAAAAATATCAGAGGGCTAACCTAGATCGATTGGGAAGAATAAGGAGATGATGAATGTAATGAAAATCGAATGGAGGTGCGCTTGGAACCAAGAAAAATGGAGGAAGAAGCTTAGACCCTCGCTCGGGATGGAGAAGGGAACCAGAGGAAGGAGATGAGAATTTCAGAAAAAGTAAAAGACTTGGAGGAGGATGGGTTTAAATAACCCCTGAAATTCCAAGATGGTTATGATTGCAGATTTCTCTCAGTCGATCTCTGATCGATGCATGTCCCACTCATTATGGCAAAAAGTTTTCAATGGGTAGATCCTTAATAGCGTCGTACTTCGAGCAGACTTCTGGCGAGAAATTTGAAAAACATCTCTTGGAATCACCCTGCATTTACGAAGCTTCGACACCAGCCCGCTAAAAGCCAAAATTTTCCATCCAACCCAAATGCAGAAAATCCAACAGGATTGAAAAATCCTTTGAACTTCGCTAGTCTTCATTTTACTCCCATCCTTCGAACTTCGAACTCGAGAGTAGGAAAACTAGTGTTGGAGATAAATCCACGCCTGCCAAAGTTCGGCTAAGACTCCGACTCTTGATCAGTTCCATTCGGTTGCAACTATGAAAACTGAACCTCAACTCATGAGAGTATTCGGACTATGAATCATTTTGAGATGGCCGACCTTTGACATTGCAGTCAGATAATTTGATTGGCTGGGAAGACCGATTTTGGATTCAACGAGGCATTGTAGATTCCTTCTCCAGACAAACTTCAGCACTTTTTCATTATTCGTCGGTGAGCAACCCTGGGAATGATCGAACCTCAAAGGAACAATAGAGGCGTCAATGTTTCAATCGCGCTTGCTTGTTGCGGCCATCGATCAATACTTGATCTAGGTGAATCCCTCGCAGCCAGACTCCTTTCAATTGGACGTCTTTTGGGCCTCTTTGCTGGTCGAATCCCTGATGAATTTCTTTTTCAATCAAATTTCTTCCAACCTCTTGAAAGGACCACGGCGTACACCTTCAACATAACAAATAAAAGCCAACGCATGGTCAATCTTGAGAACCTCCGAACTCCTCTGGAACAACAACGTCCAAGAGCTCTTTATCGCCTGCAACTAATCCATTCGAACTACAGTTGTTAGGTCTACAACAGACTAGCACATCAGACAACGGACACCACCCTCCATTACAAATCCCATGTGGCCCCGAACGGCCCACTACCAAGCAATTGCGGTGATCACTATCAGTTTGTTACAGGCTCTGGGACTATAAAAGGGATCCTCTAGATATGTTTTCTTCAGACTCTCTTTTTCTTCCCAAAACTCTACAACTTTCTTGATTAAGCACTCCATTTCTGTTGGCCGAAAGAGCTGACTTGATCGTCGAAGGATCTTGTCGGAGCTACTACCTCGGGCTTTGGACGAGACTTATTTTGCAGGTCACCGACGGCGACCTCATCTTCTCCAACTCCAATACTTCTCTGATGATAATTAGATTTCGTACCAACAGAATCTAATGAATGTAACCAGTATTTGGCCTTGTCTTTAAGCAAAAAGGAAAATAATTTCATCCTAAGGGCTTTATCAGAGAGATTTTGAATTTTGATGGTCGAACATATCTCAAGAAATTCATCCAGATGTTTGTACGGATCCTTATTACTAAGTCCATAGAAAGATGGTAACATTTGAATGATGCTGAACTTAATCTCATATTAAGTTGCTTCTATAGGAGGTACTTGGATATATGGGGAGTAGGTATATAATGGAGTGAAGTACTCCCTTAATTGATGTGGTGGATCAGTCTCGTGATTGTGGTCCATGATTCTAGCTTGAATAGCTCTAATGGTTCGTTCTATTTCAGGATCTAAAGGTTGGATTTCAGGTTGTGATGATCTATGACCAAGCATACACCCTTATAGTTATAATTTGAAATAAACCTTTGTTCAAGTTTTTATTTATATATTTTTTAATTTTAATAAGAAGAGGAGAGGGGAAGAAAGAGTTCTAAAGAAGAGAACCTAAGGAGTCTTAAAACAAAGAAGAAAAAGAAGAATTAATTATAGTTAGATTTTAATTGCAATCAAATTAACAGATAATAGACTCTCTATTCTAAGATTATCCTAGTTCTAGATAGCTCCTAACTGTTCCAAGTTAGCCTTCAAGTCCTCCAAGTTGGAGCTTGACCAACCAACTGATCAATAAGTGTAAGATCAGTGGGAGTCCTCCCATTACTTTTCTTAGATACCAATTAAATTGGATAGATCAGTAAATAAAACTAATTATAAACCACCTTCCTTGGGATCCAGTCGTCTTACAAACCACTTGTCTAGACACCAGCTAGTTGATCAAGTCTAACCCAGTCCAACTCTCAGGATCATTTATCTTATTGAGCTTAAAATTTTTAGGGGTCAACGTCTAATTAATTTTAGATTAAGGTCTAGGTTATGCAGATGTGAGGGAGTGATTTATGGGCTAAGAAAGGATGATCAAATCTCCATCTTATCATTGTTAATGGGTTGTACTCTTAAAGTTAATTATGGAGATACAATGCAAAAAAATAAAATATCCAATCAAGTTAAAAAATTTTATATATTTGAGGTTACCGTATCTTAGTTAAATGTTATGAAATGTCTGTAACTTTTTTTTAGAATTTATAATTTTATTTTTTTATATATATTTTTTATTTTTATCTTAATTTTTTTAATTTTATAAGAAAATAAATTTAAGTGATTAAGTCTAGAAAGTAATAAATCACTGGACTATAAAAAACAACAAATTAATCTAAACTATAGAAAGCAAGAAATTTCTAAGATTAAGCAGTAAATTAATTATGTAAATATAAGATAATTATTTAATTATGTAAATAATATAATCTAGATAGAAAGTAGTAAAAATAAAAATTAAATTTTTTTTTAATCAACCGTACCAAGGTCTCCAACAACGGTACCAAAATTTGATGCGTAGTCGTTGATAGCACCAAAATTAACTCTACTCACTATATAGGTAGGGTGAGTCGAAATCGTATCCTTAGGGACCTTGGCTAAGTTGAGATTGCAAAATAAAAAAGAAAAGATTTATTTTGATTTTAAAAAATAAATAATCTTAAAATTGATATAATTAAAAAATAAAATTCTCGGAGATTGAATTAATTTTGCACTAATAGAGTTGTATCTCTTTTTTCAATTATGATTAATCTTTAGAAAAGATATCTATCTTTTTCCAGCATGCTCCGTACTCGTAGATCACGGTACGTCTTCGAAAAGTATTAGATAAACAACTCTTCTTATCTTAGCGCGTCATATATCCATAGATCACGATGTATCTTTGAAAAGTAAAAATTATTCATAATATTAATCTAACAAAAAATATAAATAAAAATATATAAAAGAAAGCAAATAAAAAATTTATAATAATTTAAATAAAAAATATAATTTTATTATATATAAAAAAATATAATAAAATTTAGAATAAAAAAATTCATTCTATATTGTTATAAAATTTCTTCTTCTCTTCCGACACTGCTATCCTAGTTATTCATAGAGTAATCTCTTCCTTTTTTTCTATACAAGGCTCTAAAAGAATTTCTAAAATTTTTAAATAAAAATATAAATTTTTTTTAGATGATAAAAAAAATTTATATAATTTTTAGATATAAAATTAAAAAAAATAAAATAATTAAAATTTATTTTTATAAATAATAAAAAATAAATAAATATTTTTAATAAAATTTTTAAATTATTTTGCAGTTCACGCGTCGCACCAAAACCAAGTTTTTTCCTTCCTTCCACGAGTCTCCGCGCGTTTTCTTCTTGCCATGTAAAGCTCCCAGGTCCGTGAAGGCTCCAGATGCCACATCTTTTGTATTTTAAAGGTAATACGGGCCCTTTCATTAATTGCTCTTGAACTTCTTTTGGTTTCAGCCAACGTGACCATTTCTTGCTGTGACTCGCTTGTGCACGCGTCAAAGCTACGGCTTCTCTTCGTTCCACGTGCCCACACCGTGCGTCACATCCGCAAAACCGCACGCTGCCCGAAGAAACATTTAAACCATGCTTTAAGCCACGTGAAAACCCCTTTTGGACCGGCACTTGAGACTTCCGTGGGCGATGTTTTAGCTGAATCTTAGGCTTGTTCTTGAATTTGAATTGTTTACTCTGTTCACCTCAGATTAAATCAATTCTGGACTTAACTGATAATTTAAGTTTAATTTTCTAATTATCTATAAAATATATTAAGAAGTATTAAATTTTATTTAATAAATATTAAATATTATAATATTTAATATTTTTATTATTATAAATTATGTATTCATCAGGTGGCACGTCCGAATCCAGTGATGGCGGGCCATAAATAGTGGTGATGATGTACCATGGTGGAGACCCAATGGTGGTGGCGCTCAGATTTGATAGTCGTACGAACAAATGTGATTGGCGGCGATCCATGGCAGTAGGCCCTATTTTCTAGGTTGGTCGGAACGAAGAGGAAGAAGCCACGGTGGTGGTGCTCGGATCCTATGGCGGCATGCAGGCACAGATCGGTCGGCTAGCGGTCATGGCAGCAGGCGATCGGGTGTCCGATTTTGGTTTTGGATGGGAGGAGGAAGGAGCCGAAGAAGAAAGTTTGGAAGGTTCCAGAGGAAAAAAATGGCTTCTAGCAAGAAAAAAAAGGAGTTTCTTTTATTTTTGATTTTCTCTCGGTTGTTCGTGTTGTTCTCCTGGATGCAGCTAGAGTGCTGGTGATTTATTTGGCGTGTTAGAAGAGAGGTACTCAAGGGCTCGGGGTTGAGATAGAGCTAAAGAAGCAACTATTCAGTCTCGTGAAAGACTGTAAAATGTAGTTGGGGTGTATTTAGTAGTACGACCAGTTGGAGCTTTGGAGGTGATGGAGATGGATGATCTATAGAGGTCCAGTAAGTTAGGACTGGGTGGCTATAGAGCGGCGCATAGACCAGACAGAGAGTGCTGCAGTTGTGCTTTCCTGGAGGCACAGGGGCTAAGAGAGGCTCGACGGTGCAGTAGTCGAGGAAGATATCTTAGCAGAGAGTGTCAGAGGCATCTCAGAGAGATCGAGAGTAGGTTTCTGGGAGCACCAAGGACATCTAGCAGCTAGGAGTATCTTGGATCAGGTTTCTTCTGCAAGATCATCAGGGAGAGTCGCGATTCAGATGGAGGATGGTTTATGTACAGTAAGAGAGGACCCAAATTTTTATGAGGATGCAATGTCAAGACGAGTCAGGGAGTGCTGCAGTAGCGCTATCCTAGAGGCACGGGATTGAGAAAAGCTCGACAGTGCAGCAACTGAGGGAGGTACCTTAGCAGAAAGTATCAGAAGGCCTCTCAGAGAGATCGAAAGCAGGTCTTAAGAAGAGCTAGGAAGTCTCAGGAGCCTCGGGATGAGATAGATGGGTCTGAGCCTAGGATAGGGTTTAAGTTATAGTTCCTCCAAGCACAATTGAAGCAATGGTTGGTGCAGGGGTAGAAGAGGAAAAGTGCTAAGGTGGAATTTTTTAGAGTTCAGCCATTGGATTCAGGAGAGTTGGATGAGCTCTTGTGTTTTAGAGGTACCTGCAAGTAGTGGAGGTATCCAAGATGGCTTCGATGGGGTTCATAGAGTGTGGAGGATTTGAAGAACCAGCGATGGTGTACGAGGTGCAGCGGCGGACCCAGCAGTGTAGCATTAGGTGGTTGGCCTCGTATGACTCGATAATAAAGTTAGGATCTTCCATAGTATCAGATGAACTTCGGATATAGATAGAGCTTCGGAGTGATGGCTTCATAGGTAGAGAGAAAATTTGGCATAAGTTTTGAGTGGAGCGGTATAGGAGGATCGATATCCTAGCACCAGCATCGATGATGCATAGTTTCAAGTGGAGCAGCACATGCAGGTGGACCGACATAGTTTTAAGGAGATCGTGTCAGATGGCACAGCATGTACTGATGCAAGAATGCTGTAGGTTCTTCAGAAAAGTTCAAAAAAGATGATGCAGCTGCCAAGCAGAAGAAATCCTAAAATTCTAGGATGGTGCTAAGAAGCAAGCTAAGACTTTAGCTATGGAGATGATCATCCCAAAGGTCTCCAAGTATGCATAGCAGCTGAAGAGGATTGACAGAGGCATTAGAGTTTGTACAACGAGAAGTCTGGGTGCGCTGCGGAGCATAGGTTGGTGTTGCAGCCACAGGATCAGAGCATAAGAACATCAGTTTGAGGCTAAGGAGTGCAGTGGAGCACGAGTCTCAAGGATTGTAGAGCATAGATTGGTGTTGCAGCTAAGAAGGCAAGGTGGCTTCGATGGGACCGTGTTAGCTCTAGAGGTAGCAGGATGGTGCAGATGGTTCACGCAGGATTTGCCAAGGCTTGGAGCATCAAAATGAATATTGTTAGGATTAGTGGTGCTCCCAAGTCTTGGGAGGCCACTGGAGGAGTCAGGGTATTGGCTCTGAAAGACTAGGATAGGTGTTATCCTAGGACTAGGATCAGTTTGGTTCTAGGATGGAGGTTCAGCCCTCCACGGTTATGAGGTCCTGATTTATAGGTCTCATGAGGGCTACTCAGAGTTTGGACTAGGTTTGCATTCATGGGGTTGAGTGCATGACTAGACTGTGGGTATACATGGGTTTGGGCGAGTGCATTCAAACTGGGTTAGCTTAGGAAGTTTTTTATGGATTATGATTTCGGTCCATGTACATGTATATATATATATATATATATATATATATATATATATATATATATATATATATATATATATATGTATGTATGTATGTATGTATGTATGTATATTGTAAATTCTAGGTTGTAAAAAGAAGTGTGAAACAAAGATTATCATTTTCTCCCACATCTCTCCCTCTCTTATTTCTTCATATGCCAAGATGTCCTAGGGGGCACGCCTCCAAGCATGGAGGAAGGAGGTGCACCCCACTTTTTCTTCAGCCTCAACAATGTCAAGAGATCCATGCACAACATATTATTCTTTAGATGTGCATGAGTTTAATAGAATATCATCTTGCACATTGGCTAAACAAATTTGGAATATATCAGAAATAACTTATGAAGGAATAAGTTAAGTCTAAAAATCTAAAATTAACTTGCTTGTTTACAAATATGAAATGTTCAAAATAAAAAAATATGAGTCTTGTTGGTGCAAAAAATGATGCTGATGCTAGAGTTTACTGGAGCTAAAAATAATGAGGTTGCCGATGAGACCTGCAATATGAAGTTCAAACCAGAGGTAGGTGGCTCCAGCAGGACCTTCCTGAAAGAACCAAATCTAGGGTTTCATGAATAGATCTTGAAATATTTTCAAGATCATACAGCGAAAGACTTAAATAAATTAAATATTTATTTAAATAAATACATAAATAACTAAATTTTAGATCTATTACATTATCAAGGCATGATATTAAATCAGAAATTAAAATCAAATAAGAAAGAAAAGGTTGATCAAATCAACCTAGATCTATACTACATCAAATACAGGTATGAAGTAAATAGATCAGATCTACTACCTGAGCAAATTAGACGTTCTAACTTGTTGATCCAGGCTTGAGAATGAAGTCACGAGCCACACATGCATTTAGCCTCTTGGAGTCGTCCACACGAGCTCACGAACACAATTAGAGATCCTGATGTAGGAAATCAGCACAGTATGCTAGCACAGTACTGATCTCTCTTCGACGGTTGATCCGATGCTTCCTTCTTCAAAACTTGGATACTCTAAAATATCAAAATAAAAGAGAAAGATTTATGATGCTGAGACACCTCTCGAAAGCTCACAAAAAGAGAGGAAGAGATCTAGAACAAAAACCCTAGAAGAAGACCCTCTTCTTCTTCTTTGTTCTTTTTCTAGACACCCTGATTTGTGTTTTCAATATCTTGACGACCTAGATGAAATTTTTTCTAATTTTTTTGCATCAAAGGAGCCTCTCAAATATATGTAATCTACAAAAAAATTAACCAAATTTTTTTTTTAAATAAAGAGATATGCAGAGTCCAAGTTAGGTCAAAAATCTAGACTAGGAAGAACCAAATAAAGGAAGTTATCGGGGTGCCCAACTCTTGGGTGCCCCCACCATTTTTTCTGCCATGGACCAGCAAGGGGGGCACACAAAAAAAAATCCTCTTTTACCCTAAAAATCAAAGAAAATAAGGAAGGATGGATCGGCACACTTATGGGAAGAGTTTTGGTTGACAAGGATTCTATCTCATTGAATCCTTAAGCAAAACTAATTCCCCTTTTGACTTAGTCTTCTAACAAACTTCCATATAAGAAAAAGAAAGAGAGAAGGGAGGCATGAGAAACCTTGGGCATGGAGATTATTCACATAAAAATACAAAAAAAAGAGGATGGGGCGTGAGGATTAGGTGGCGCAAGGAATAGGAAGTCCTAGTCACACTAGGACTCCTATTTTGACTTGGTCAAACAAGATCTTTTAGCCAAATAAAAATAAAAGTAAACCAATCTAATTAAATAAGATTCTAATCTATTTAAAGATTTAATTAAATTAGATTAAATTTAATTTAATTTTAATTTAATTTTCTAATCAAATTAGAAAAATGCATTGACTCGAGTCCTAGTTAGACTAGGACTAGTTCTTTCTTGCACTTGACTTATCTAATAAGCCAATTGGACTTGATCCAATAAAGTTCAAACTAAATCTAATTAAATCATATTTAATTAGACTTAATCTTAGCCTTCTGACTTAATCAAATTAAGCCAATTAACAATTAAATTGCTAATCGATCTTCCTACAATAGTTGCACTAGGTCAAACACCAATCGTATTGATTATTTAACTCTAAAATGATTCTAAATCGTTGATCAACCATCCGATCGGAATGTGAACTCTAATGTGTGTGAACTCATAGGTCTGAACCTAAGTCGGTAGCATAGAAATAAATTTTTATATCAATCAAAGTGACCATCTAACAAAGGTACCCAATGGTCGGATAGATCGAAAGGTGTAGAACACCATCATTAGAATCCATGCGAATATAGTTTCCATATAATTCATCCCCTTGACCATAATGCTCATAGGATACCTCAGAGTTCAGCTGTCAACTCTGATCAGATTGTCTATATTATATTTCAAAATATCAAATCTATCTGATGGATTATCTTGGCCAAGGTTTTGCTATATTGAAATATAGTGATACATTCTTCTCCAACTCTTGGAGTGGTCAATTCCATCTTGATCACACTCTGACTTTGCAAGTACATGACTGTGCCCAAAAATCTTTCATCATTGAATTAAAAATTTAGTTAGTTCAGTACCAAAGCATAGTGAGTTGCTTGCAAGTCACTGAGGTGATCTCAAGTCTAAGGCATACTTATACCTATATCCCATCAGAGACATTCTCGATAACAGAATGCTTTGAAGTTGGTCACGTTCAATAACGATGTACCCATACATCTCACCTGTATGTCATACTAGTATCTCCACACTCCTTGGTTAAAAGGATAATCAACCTATCTAGCATATAGTGACCTATGCTCGATAGATGCTGTCATCCTAATTAATAGCCTATCATTTGGTCGTGAACAAATTTAAGGATTAATCGATAAATTCTCTTTATCGAAACTAAACAGTCTTAAGAACTTCATCACAATAATGAAGTTCATTAGAAGATATAAATTTATGATGAATAAAGATGTCAAAATATTTTTTATGAATTAATAAATTAATTATAATATCTCAACCGTTAACAGGCTGACGATTGACTTTAGAACATAATTTTCAACAACTTTCACTTATCTTAAAGCCACTTGGCACAGTATCTAATACCCATCTTTGACTTATGATTGTCGAACTCCTTGATTGCTAGGGCTTTAGTGAAGGGGTCAGCTAGGTTCTTCTTTTCATCGATCTTCTGAAGATCGACGTCACCACGATCCACGATCTCATGGATCAAATGGAAGCGACATAGAATGTGCTTTATCCGTTGGTGTTTCTTCGGTTCCTTTGCTTAAGCTATGGTGCCAGTGCTATCGCAGTAGAGCAGGATTGGACTATCAATGGAGGATGCTACTCCAAGCTTGATGATGAACTTCCTCAGCCATACAGCTTTCTTTGCTGCATCTGATACTGCCATGTACTCTGCTTCATAAATAGAGTCAGTCATTATATGCTGCTTGAAACTTTTCTAACAGATGCCTCCACCATTTAGAGTAAAGATATACTCCAACATACTTTTACTATCATCATGGTCAGATTGAAAGCTGGAGTCTGTAAACCCCACAAGCTTCAAATCTAACTCACCATAAACCAACCATTGGTCCTTAGTATTTCTCAAATACTTAAGAATGGTTTTAACCATCTTTCAATGATTTTCTGCAGGGTTAGACTGGTATCTACTCACTACTCCTAGTGAGTATGCCACATCTGGTCTCGTATATATCATTGTATACATAATAGACCCCACTGTTGAAGCATATGAAATTCTTCTCATATGCTCTCTCACTTCAAGAGTTATCGGATAATCCTTCTTAGAGAGAGAAATTCATTGGCCTATTGAAATATAGCCCTTTTGAAATTCTCCATGTTGAACCTCTTCAGTACAGTTTCTATGTATGTGGATTGGGATATATCAAGCATCCTTTTAGATCTATCCCTATAGATCTTCATCCCTAGGATGTAGGAAGATTCACCCAAGTCCTTTATGGAGAACTGTGATGACAATCAGACTTTTATTCCTTATAGTACGGAGATGTCATTCTCGATTAAGAGAATATCATCCACGTACAAAATAAGAAATATCACTGCTGGATCATTTATCCATTTGTAAATGCAGGGTTCTTCTCCATTCTTAATGAAGTCATATGTTTTGATTACTTTATCAAAATGCATGTTTCAACTTTGAGATGCTTGCTTTAATTCATAAATGGATCTCTAAAGCTTGCACATCTTGGACTCATCTATGGATGTGAACCCCTCAGATTATATCATATACACCTCTTTGGTTAGCTCTCCATTTAGGAAGGCCATCTTCACATCCATCTGTCAGATCTCATAGTCTAGGTGGACAGCTATTGCAAGCATTATCTAAATGAATTTGAGCATTACCACTGGAGAGAATGTCTTATCATAGTCAATACCATAACGTTGATGATACGCCTTAGCAACCAGATGAGCTTTATAGATCTCCACCTTTCTGTCCGTGCCTCTTTTTCTTTTGAATATCCATTTACATCCAATGGGTTTAACCCCTTCAGGTGGATCAACTAATGTCCATACATCATTGATCTTCATGGAATCCATTTTGGATCTCATGGCTTCTAGCCATTTCTTAGAGTCGGATCTCTACATCGCATCCATATAAGTGATCAAATTTTTATCATTCTAATCGAGTTCGATGGGATCACCATCCTGGATTAAGAATCTATAGTATCTATCTGGATGGTGCGGTACTCTACCAGATCATCTTAACGGTGTGGGTTCACTATGCTTTGGATCTGATCTGATTAAATCCAACTTTGGTTCAACATTCTATGTTGAACTTTTTATCTGTTGAACTTCATCAAGTTCAACCTTAGAGGCAATAGTTCCTTCACTAAGAAACTCCTTTTTTAGAAAGATTGTCCTAAGGCTGATGAATACCTTTTGTTCATCAGCATGGTAGAAATAGTATCTTTTGATCTCTTTTGGGTACCCTATGAATGTACAGTTGTCAGACCTAGGTCTAAGTTTATCTGTAATTAACCATTTGATATAAGCCGAGCATCCCCAAATTCTAAGGTGTGAAAGTGCTGGCTTATGTCCTGTCCATATCTCATATGGGGTTTTAACTACAGACTTACTTGGAATCCTATTTAATAGATAACAAATCGATTCGAGTGCACATCCCCAGAAGGATATCGGTAAGCTGACAAATTCCATCATAGATCGAACCATGTCTAATAGAGTTCGATTCTTCTTTTCAGACACATCATTATGTTGTGGTGTTCCAAAAAGAGTCCATTGGGAGAGAATTTCATTCTCTCTTAGATATATGAGAAACTCACCAGAAAGGTATTCTCCTCCTCGGTTAGATTGAAGAGTTTTAATACTCTTTTTTGTTTATTTTTCTATTTCACTTCAGAATCGTTTGAATATTTCAAAAAAAACCCGACTTATGTTTCATCAGATAGATGTATCCATATTTGGATAGATCATCTATGAAGGTGATGAAGTAGACATATCCATCTCTGATACTTATGCTCATTGATCCACATACATCAGTATGTACTAGACCAAAGAGCTCAGCTCTCTCACCTTTTCCAATAAAAGGTGACTTGGTCATTTTTCCAAGAAGATAGGACTCATAGGTTGAAAGTGATTCACAATCACTGACTTCAAGGATTTCCTCTTGAGTCAACCTGTTTATCCTATTCTTGTTTATATGATCTAGCCTATAGTGCCTTAAGTAGATATCTGATATACTATCTAATCTAGGGTGCTTGCCAATAGAATAGACTATATTAATAGGTTGTGATAATATATATACACCATTGTTCAATTGTCCATAGAAAGCAGTAACACCATTCACAATGATATTACAAACTCGTTTCTTTATTGAAATTTCATAATTGTTCATGGCCAAAAGGCCTACAAACATGATATTTAAAAAGAAATTAGGATAGAAATGACAATCACTAAGAACAACGGTATGAGATTCAAATACAAGTTTCAAAATTTCTAAAGCTAGAACTGGAACTGATCTTCCATCTCCAATGTTCAGGAATCTCTCGTCTTACTCAAATCTTCTAATGATCTGCAACCTCTGCAATGAATTATAAATATGGTAAGGGCTATCGATATCCAATACCTAGTCAGTAATATCACAAATAGAAAAATTGCAAGGAGTTATCATATAAATACCTTGCCGAGCAATATCTTGCTTCTTTCTCTGCCTGTTCGAGTCCAGAGGGGTAATGTACTAAGGATAGTTCCTCTTTCAGTGCTTCCACTTCTTGCAAAAGAAATATTCAGCTTGACTCTTATCAAGCTTGATCTTTCTAGTCTGGCCCTGTACTAATGTCCCAGCCTGAACTTGCACCTTCTTTGTTTTCTTCTTCTTATTCTTCTTTCCTTTCCTAAAGGATCGAGAACCAGAAGATGAATCTCGCACTAAGTTCACCGACTCTTTATAGAGCTAGTGATCCTTCTCAAAGTTCTAAAGTAACCCCAGTAAGCCATGGTAGTTTACTTCAAGGTTTGTCATTCTGTAATGAGTAAGAAAAGGAAGATAGAACTTTGACAGCGAGTTCAGTATTACATCTTTCCTAAGTTGTTCATGCAAGAAAAACTCTAGTTTGCTCAAGTGCTCTATTAGCTCGATCATGTATAGTACATGATCAGTGACAAAGGCTCCATCCCATATTTTGGCATTGAAGATGGCACAACTAGTCTTATGCCTCTCAATGTCATCGGGTGTGCTAAAAAAATTCTCCAACACTTGGAGCATTTTATTTGGCTGAGCTGTCTCAAATCTGCGACTAAACTCATCGCTTATCGCTGCCAGCATAATGCAGCGCACCATGGTTCGATCACTAAGCCACTTCTGATAAGTGTCTCTGACTGTTCCATGTGCATTGACAGTTGGCTCCTCAGGTGTAGGATCTGTCAGCACATATAGGATCCGTTCATGCTTTAGGATAATCTTCAACTTTCAGTACCAGCTACCAAAGTTGGATCCCACCAACTTATCATTGTCCAATAATGATCGGAGCGATAGAAAAGTTGTCATGTCTGCACAAAAAAAAATCAAAATCTAATTAGTAATTGATTCATTAAATCTAAAGATTTGGACTTTAATCAAAAGGTTTCTTCCACTATTTTATTCGAATTGGTAGCCTTTACCTTCAATTTAAGGAATTATCCTAATTTCTTAGTGGATACTAGAATCCACATAGATTGCACACGAGTCCAACTTTGGTTGGCCAACCCATGTATATCTAAGGATAGGTTCATAACTAATTATTTTTCCAAATAATTTTTAGTAATTAAATTTTGCCCCAACCCCTGATTAGTTGGCTTTGATTTTCTCAGAAAAGGGTCCAGTTAGGTCCAACCATTAACATGACCATACTTAGTCCATGTAACCAATGAATTATCAGGCCTAACTTTGGTTGGCCCACCTGACCATCATTTAGAAAGATGTATCAAAGAGATCATATAATGAATGATAATTTCATCAACCAATAAGCACCAAGCCTTTGGGCCTCCAATGATTATCCAATTGATGGACCCATTATCATCCATTGTAATGGGAGGCTATGATCCAGTTATCATATAACTATTTCATTTTAGGAACCTAATAATTTTAGAGGATTTATTTATAGAAGTGAGTAGGTCAGATTAACTAGTTTGTCATGATCATCCCACTAGCTTCACCAAGTCAGCTTAAGGGAGACCACTAATAGGCTGGTCTAGGAGCATCTAAATCAGTCACATTGATTTACCTAGCTGACATGGGTTAGCTCGAATAGTCAAGTGATTTAATCAAAATATAATCTCATCAAAAGGCTAGGTAAGTTCGATCGGTGGAAGGGTCTGCCAAAGCTTATCTTAGACACTATTAGAAATAGCTAGGTAAGCGGGCTATCAATTAAAAACCACCGATCTAGTTTATCTTAGATACCAACTAGTTTAATTAGTTTTAATTAGATTAACCTAACAGTTCGTGCTAGACCGCATAGCCAAGAATCAAGTCCATCTTGGGTCTTGTTAAAGATATGGACTTGACCAACTACAACTATTGTAATTGATCTAGAGAATCCTTAACCTAATCTAAGATAATAATTGATTAGATTTAGTCAATTCTCTAATTAAGTTCATTCTTTAATCTAACCATAAGTCTAACCCAATTAATGGACCTAATCCCCACTAACCCATTTAACCTAATGTGTTATGATTTGTGTCTTAGGATTTTCAATTCATAATCCTAGATCCTAATCAATTAACTTCATAATTCTAAATTAAATTTTGGACTGAGGGTTGAGGTTCAGCTTTTCAAAAATAATTTTTATATTTATAAAATATTTTTACACAATGATTCTATCAATCAAGTTGAATATTTGATTCATAATCAATATGCAAGTAAAATGAACATAAAACTACTTTAGATCTAATCTAAATAGGTTCATATAATTGAAATAGTTTCAAAAATAATCAATCATAAATCTTCCTAAATCAAATCTAACATATTTATGATAATTAAAATTTAATTAAAATATTTTTAATTAGATCATAAAATTTTTTAGATCTAATCTAAAATTTTATGATCAATATTTTAGATCAACACGTACTAGGACAATCTATTCACTGTAAGGGGTAAACCTTACAACAGGATAACCTTATGACAGTCCGTGTAATTTAAAATATTTTATTTATAGATTTAAAACTATTTTAAATCTATTAAATTATAAATAAAATTAGTTTAAATCTAATAAATTTATGATTAGAGTCAGATTATCATGAACTAGGACAACCTTTTCACTATAAGAGGTAAACCTTACCATAGGATAACCTTATGACAGTTCGTGAGATCTAAATTTTTTTAAAAAAAATTTAAATTTAATAATTAGATTATAAATTAGATCTAATCTAAAAAATAATCTAAACAAGCATAAAAATCATGTAACAAGAACTTAGGCTTTGATACCAATTGAAGGAACTGGATCTAGGGTTTCACGGATAGATCTTGAAACTTTTTCAAGATCATACAGCGAAAGACTTAAATAAATTAAATATTTATTTAAATAAATATATAAATATCTAGATCTTAGATATATTATATGATCAAGATATGATATTAAATAAAAAATTAAAATCAAACAAGAAAGAAAATGTTGATCAAATCAACCTAGATCTACACTACATCAAATACAGGTATGAAGTTAATAGATCAGATCAGATCTATAACCTGAGCAAGTTAAATATTCTAACTTACTGATCCAGACTTAAGGATAAAGTC
The DNA here is from genome assembly GCA_006176705.1 of Cocos nucifera. Classification (NCBI taxonomy): domain Eukaryota; kingdom Viridiplantae; phylum Streptophyta; class Magnoliopsida; order Arecales; family Arecaceae; genus Cocos; species Cocos nucifera. The sequence continues at coordinate 114,329 of QRFJ01003177.1, read as the reverse complement.
ATGAGCCATACATGCGTCCAGCCTCTAGGAATCATCCATACGAGCCCACGAATACAATCAGAGATCCTGATGCAGAAAATCAGCACAGTATGCTAGCACTGTGCTGATCTCTCTTCGATGGTTGATCCGATGTTTTCTTCTTTGAAAATTAGATACTCTAAAATATCAAAAGAAAAGAGGAAGATTTGTGATGCTGAGACACCTCTCAAAATCTCACAAAAGGGAGGAAGAGATCTGGAACAAAAACCCTAGAAGAAAACCCTCTTCTTCTTCTTTGTTCTTTTTCTAGACACCTTGATTTGTGTTTTCAATATCTCCATGATTCAGATGAATTTTTCTTTAATTTTTCTACACCAAAGATGTCCCTAAAATGTCTACAATACACAAAAATTTTAGTTAAAAATTATTTTTAAATAAAGAGATATATAGAGTCTAAGTTAGGTTAAAAACCTAGACTAGGAAGAACCAAATAAAGAAAGTTGTTGGGGCGCTCAACTCTTTGGCACCCCCATCTTTTTTTCTACCATGGAGCAGCAAGGGGGGAATATAAGAAAATGTCCTCTTTTACCTTGAAAATCAAAGAAAATAAGGAAGGATGAGTTGGCTCACTTATGGGAAGAGTTTTGGTTGACAAGGATTCTATCTTATAGAATCCTTAAGCAAAACTAATTCCCCTTTTGACTTGGTCTTCCAACAAACTTCCATGCGAGAAAAAGGAAGAGAGAAGGGAGATATGAGAAACCTTGGGCATGAAAATTATTCATGTAAAAATACAAAGAGAAAAGGATGGGGTGTGAGGATTAGGTGGCGCACGGAATAGGGAGTCCTTGTGTGACTTGGACTCCTATTTTGACTTCGTCAAACAAGATCTTTTAACCAAATAAAAATAAGAGTAAACCAATCTAATTAAATAAAGACCTAACCCATTTAAAGACTTAATTAAATTAAATTAAATTAGATTTAATTTTAATTTAATTTTTTAATCAAATTAGAAAAATGGATGGACCCGAGTCCTAGTTAGACTAGGACTAGTTCTTCCTTGCACTTGACTTATCGAATAAGCCAATTGAACTTGATCCAATCAAGTCCAAACCAAATCTAATTAAATTATATTTAATTAAAATTAATCTTAGCCTTCTAGCTTAATCAAATTAAGTTAATTAGCAATCGAATTGCTAATCGATCCTCCTACAACACTTGCACTAGGTTAAACACCAATCATATTGATTGTTTAACCCTAAAATGATTCTAAATCACTAATGAACCATCCGATCGGAATGTGAACTCTAATGTGTGTGACCTTATAGGTTCGAACCTAAGTCGGTAGCATAGAAATAAATTTTTATATCAATCGAAATGACTATCTAGCAATGATACCCGACAGTCAGATAGGTTGAAAGGTGTAGAACACCATCCTTAGAATCATTGCGTATATAGTTTCCATATAATTCATCTCCTTAACCATAATGCTCATAGGATATCTCAGAGTTTAATTGTCAACTCTAATCAGGTTGTCCATATTATATTTTAAAATATTAAATCCATCTGATGGATTATCCTGGCCAAGATTTTGTTATATTGAAATACAGTGATACATTCTTCTCCAACTCTTGGAGGGTGTCAATTCTATCTTGATCACACTCCAACTTCATAAGTACTTGACTGTGCCCAGAAGCCATCCATTGTTGAATTAAAAATTTAGTTAGTTTGGTACCAAAGCACAGTGAATTGCTTGCAAGTCAATGAGGTGATCTCAGATCTAAGGGATACTTATACCTATATCCCATTAGAGACATTTTCAACAGCAGAATGCTCTGAAGTTGTTCATGTTCAATGATGATGTACCCATACATCTCACTTATATGCCATACCAGTGTCTCTATACTCCTTGATTAAGAGGACAACCAACCTATCTGGCATATAGCGACCTATGCTCGATAAATGCTGTCGTCCTAATTAACAGCCTATCATTTGGTTGTGAACAAATTTAAGGACTAATCGATAAATCCTCTCATTATCGAAACTAAATAGTCCTAAGGACTTCATCACAATAATGGAGTTCATTAGAAGATGTAAATTTATGATGAAAAAGGATGTTAAAATATTTTTTTATTAATTAATAAATTAATTACAATATCTCAACTATCAACAGGTTGATGATTGACTTTGGAACATAATTTTCAATACTTTTGATGGTTAAGTTAGTTTTCTGGCCAACAAAAATAGTGTACTTATAAGAATATGAGCGGAGATGAGAGCTTAGAGAGAAAAATATATCTGGAAGATTCCTTATATAGGTGGAGCCTATAACAGAATGAAAGTGACAGCCATAATAGAATGTCAGTAGGCCATTCAGGTCATGTGGAGTTTATCACAGAGAATGGGCTATTGTTTATCGCGACTTATAGGCGGTTGAGTTTCATTTGACGAAGTTCAGATGAGAGGTGGGAACCGTCCGTGCTTGGTAGCCGATTATTCATATTGGGATGATGAATTTAAGGTTGGACTGGCCAAACTTGAAGGTTAGCTTTCAAGCAACGAATGATAGACTTGTGATTGGATTTTGCTATGACTGCTCTTGATAGCTTGAAGGAGCTCGGCCACCTTTAAGGTCTGTCGAGAGTGGATATGAATATTCAAGCTAGAGATCAGAAAGAGAGGATAGTGGGTTCTTCATTGAGAACCACGACCAGGGTTTCTTGGAGGAGTTTAGCTAAAAATTGAGACAGATGGCTACCAAGGCTCGTGGCTACTTGCTGGCGCTATTTTGGTTGCTCTTAGAAGTTTGGCTGCTTTTAAGGTCGATTGCCATTCATAAGATCGAGTAGAGAAATTTGGCTGGATAAGAATTTAGCTGAATGGAGTTTGACCGAAAAGGGATTTGGCTAGCTAGAGTTCTTGATATGAAATTGGTGAGATATACTATCATTCACAATGAGAGAATTCAGCCACCTTCAAGAATGGCTGGTAAACAAAGTCAGGCTATGCTAAGATTTGATACTCAACAGAGTTCTGCCAATGCCAGGACTAAAGTTGGTTAATAATTTCTTCCACTATTCAAGTTCATCTAGATAGAGTTTATCGTGCCTTTGGAGCATTCTATAGTCGTTGAAAGAGAGCTAATATTTGCAATTGAAAAGATCATACGACACTCATGGACTAAAGGTTGGCTTCCTTGAATTAGGTTGGAGTTTGGTCATAGTCATCATGACTCTAGGCAAAGTCATACTGCGATCAGTCATCTTGCTAGACTTTGTGGAAGCTATTTTATCTCTGACACTTATTTCCCTACTCTCGAGTTTGAAGTTTGAATGGAGTACAAAAAATTGTGAGCACCAAAGTCCTTTTCTAGTTTCCTGCTTTCAGAAGATGAAAAGTTTGAGCTTTTTTTGACTGGCACCAAATCTTCTTAATGGATAAATGACTTGAAATGATCCGAGCATTCAAAATTTTTTCTTGGCATGGAGCTCCAAGTATGGCACCATAAATGCCTCATTAGACGTTGGCTGTAAACTTGACGAGCGGGACATGTGACAAGTGAGGAGTAAGAGGAGAGGATCTATAATCATAACCTCCTTTGAATTTTTTGACTATTTAAACACCTCCCTCACCCCCGATTTACTACTTTTGCTTGTGCTTTTCTTCTTCTTCTTCTGTTCTTCATCTCCTCCGGGCATCCCATTCTTCTTTTGTCCTAACTTCTCTGGCCGTCGATATCTCTCTCGTCCGCCTTTCACTTTTTTGATCATACCCTTGAGTCCTCCAACCGACTTAGGTTAGTCTCCTAACTCTTTTCTTACATTTCTTTGCTTTTCTCCTATTTTTTATCCTTTCGATTTCTTCATAGGAGTTTGTCATTTTTTTTTAGATTCTATTAAAAAATTTGTAGCCCTTTTCTTTTGATATTTTGAAAAGTTTTTCAAGTTTAGTTTGATCCAAATATCTTTCAAAGTGTCCTGGTCCACTAGTTTTAGGAGCCCGGCAAGCCCAAACTCTCAAAACCTTACCACTAGAGAAGAAGCTGATCCTAGGATAGCATCCCATCCAACCTTCATACCCAAGACCATCTCCTGCTTCTTGCACTCTGAAGATCTTTTCCTGATAAGGGTTTAGTATGGGGACCCTTCGAAGTATGAACTAGAATTTTTTGGGCCAAGCGACCGAGCTAGCACTCTCCCCCTGGGTTGCTTTTGCTCATACATTAAAGCTCGCTGTGTTGGGCTCTGACTCCCAATTCTTCCCTTTGTTGTAGCCCTCTTTTGATTTTTAAACATTTTCTTCGCCTCTATGGTCCCAAATTCATTTAGATTCATCATAGAGTTTCTTTGCCTTTGCATCTCGACTTAGGTTTATCCTATCATTTTCTTTTTCCGCAACTATGTCACCTTTAAGCATCATTCAAGTGCCAAAGATTGGTGGTATCTATCACCATAGTTCGATAAGAAGGGGTTGCTCATGGATGCCCTCTTTTTCATTCATAACTGGAAGAGAAATTTTTTTTTTGTCTCCTATCCATCCTTAAAATTAGGTTTTCCTCCTTCAAGGCATCCGAGAGACTCAATCCATCGAGCTCTTGGGTTAGAAAGAGAAGATCTAACTCGACCAATAAACTAAAAAACTATCGAGCTCCTCTACTGTCCTAATTGCTAGACAATCAGACTCTATTTAACCTCAATCTTAACTCTTTTAACCCAGCAAGTATTCATCCAAATTTTGTTAACTATTTCTTTTATTTTTCTTCTAACTTTAGCCTTCCACTATCGCAGATATGAACTCAAAAGAGTTAAAGCAACTATCCAAAGAATTTCGGGCACACAAAAGGAAGGGTAGCACACTTAGAGAGACCTCTAAGAAGGCCAAGATCGATAGTCCAAGCTCGGCTGCATTTGCTAAAACTACTGCTGCTCTTGAGATTTTGGTATCTCCACTAGCTTCAAGCCCACCTATCGAGGACCAAGCCCCAGCGGCTCTTGCTGAGAGGGAAGATGGAGCTGATAGGAAAAGAAAAAAGTTGCTTGCCAAGAAGGCTCGGAGCAAACATAACTCTGAGGGATTCAATGGTGATAGCGCTAATTCCCCTTTCGATGACCAGAAGGTCATCAAGTCCTTAATCGATGGGTGTACCTTGCCTGAAGATGTGGATAGGATCGTCCACGTCGACTTCGAGCAACGGACCTAGGATACTCTTGGGATCTTTCTTGAGGTAACTATCCTATCCTCTCTTTATTGACTTGTCTGTGTATTCTTTCATTAGCATGACTAACTTTATTTTCTATAGATAGATCACTAGTTGATCACTAAGATCAAGATGATTAATCTTCAAAAGGTTGAGGTAGCGAAGGTTCTCGAAGAACACAAAATCGAGATCAACCATGTGTCAAAAGAAAAATTTGTCAAGGTCGAGCATCTTCAAGAGGCTGTCCAAAGTGTTGAACAAGCTTCAACGAAGGCAAAGGAACTAGCCCTAAAAGTAGAGAGAAGGAAGAAGGCAGAGCCCAAAGTTGTCGACATGGAGAGGCATATCTCGGAAGCCAAAGATCAAGCTATCTCGGACTTCAAGGCCTCCAAAGCGATGGAAGACATACAGATCAATTTTGCTAAGATAGCCTTCATCAAGGAGTTCGAACTTTGCCAAAGGAACGCGGCTAAAAAGTTCCCCGAGCTCAACCTTAATTTTCTGGGAGGGGAGTCTTCTGACGATGAGGCTGGACCTTCTACTATTGCTGTCGATCTTTCATCTATCGAGCCTCCTACTATGACTTTTGAGCCTACCTAAGAACTTGAGACCATCGAAGCCACACCGAGCTTGTCTGCTACTCCTCCTCCAGAGGTTGGAGGATTTTGATAGTTATACTTCTTTTCTTCTACTTTTTCCTGTACTCAAAACATTTTGATTAATAAAAGTAAATTCCTTTCCTTTGTTATACCTCTATGTCATGGTGCTTTTATGCATTAAATGCAGTCTCCAGTTGAAGCTCAACCTCTGCCTCAGGGTATCCTCTTGAAGGCCCACATCAAGAGTCTGAGGAAAGAAGTTCATCAAACTATAAAGAAATTAAAAAAGATTAAGGATAAGCTTTAGAAATCAAAGAAGAATGATGTAGAGGCCACGATCAGAATTAACCATCTCTGCCAATCCTCTAAGCAGTTCTTCAGAAAATACACTCCCAAGAAGAACCATCTAAACGAAGAGCTTGAGGAAACCAGGAAGCATGCTAGTGAGAAATCCTAGAGCTTGATGGCCAAAGTTTGTTCTCTTGAGGCTGAACTCCATGAAGCGAGAAAAAAAATCAACCAATTAGAGAGAGGTTTGGCTTGGGTTGTCAAGCAAAATTTGGTTGGGACCGATCAAAAAAGTTCTCCGACCTTCAAAAATAGCTACGTGATATTGAAAAGGTATATAATTCCTATCGGATCGATTGGTGCATGCAGATCAACAATTATAAAAAAAAGCTCAAGATGGTGATCGTCGAGGTGATGCAGCTTTAAAAGCAGTTGGCGAATAAGGTCTAGGCCAATCCAAGAGGGGATTCAGAGGAATTCGCCTCCTTCAAGAGAACCCTTGGAGATCTTTCAGAAAATTATGAAAAGTGTAAGGCTAAACTCCTTCAACTCAAGATCCAAACAACCTATGATGAGAATGCAGTGAAGGATGCCGAGATTGAATTTGCAGTCCTGAGAATGAAACTAAAGAAAGTAAAAGACGACATTTGGAGATCTCAAAAATTGCTCGGGGAGAGCTAGGTGGTGAGGCAAGACCTTAAAGAGAAGATAGAAGATCTGAAGCACTTTCTCGTATTGGTTGGGGTCGGTAGCCCGAGATCTAACTTTGAGTAGAACTTTGTTGTTTATTTTTTATTTTTTTGTAATCAATCTTAAGGGCTTATGTAATGAACTTCAATTTTAATGGAATAATATTTCTTTCAATTATCATTCTATGTTCTGTCTCAATTTGATGCTTGTTGGTCTCTTCATTTTCTTATCATGCTTGATATTGATGTTGTCTTGAAATAATAACCTTTGTTGGATGTCTTATATATCTATCCCCCTTGTTTATGAACAAGGGTCTTTGGACTCATTTAGCAGCAAATGCATCCCTTTGCCTAGGAACTGGGAGTTTTCATACCCATAGTTAACCTCCTGTTTAAGAATCGGAGGCCTTTGATCTCCCATGGAGGTCTCCATCCTTGTCAAGACAATGTCTTCCTCTTGTTCCTGTCATAGTTGGTTTATACCTTTATTAGAATGAGGTCCTACTCCTATTTCTAATAAGATTATTGGGGCACAAAAGGGCCATTGAAAGGGCTTCTCCCCATTTTTTCCTATCTTAAATAATTGGAGGCCTTCATCATTGCTATGACGAGGTTAACCTCCTATCTTAAATAATTGGAGGCCTTCATTTCATTTAAGAGTGAAGTTCGACTGTGTATTTTTCTATCATCGCATAGTTTTGCACCAAAGATAAGAATGTTAAAATAAAAAAAATTTATTAAAATGAGATTATTGATAGTACATCATAGATTTTTTGAGTTTCAAGGTCGCGAGAGTGTAGCCCTTCCAAGTTTCTTTAGATAATAAGTTCCTGATCGGATGTTGGACGATTTCCATGACCTCATAAGGGCCTTCCTAATTTAGGGCGAGCTAACCTTGATTTTGTGGCTGTAAGATGTCTACTCACTGAAGCACTAGATTTTCTACTCTGAATATTTTGCTCCTGACTCTAGAATTATAGTTATGGCTATCTTTTGCTTGTAAGCTACTATCCTAATTTGAGTCTTCTCTTACTTCTCCTCTAATAAGTTAAGGTTTGCCTTGAGATCCTACAAGTTATTCTATTCATTGAAGCCTTAGACTCATGTCGAAGGAAGTTCGAGTTCGACTAGGATGATTGCTTCTATTTTGAAAGCCAAAGCAAATGGAGTCTGCCCAATTGGTTACCTTTGAGTGGTTCTATAGGCCTAAAGCATATGATAGAGTTCAACCACCAATATTTCTTTTGCCCCTTCAAGCCTTGCTTTTATCCCCTAAAGTAGAGTTCTGTTGGTTACCTCAGCCTTATCATTTACTTGAGGATGAGCTACAGACGTAAAATGATGGAAGATATTCAGATCTTCACAAAATGCAGTAAATTTTGCTTCTGCAAATTGATGCCCATTATCGATGGTTAAAGTTTAAGGTAGGTCGAACCTACAAACTATCGACTTTCAGATGAAGTCCTGCACTTTAGCATTAGTAATCTTTGCTAGGGGTTTGGCCTCAACATATTTGGTAAAGTAGTCCACTACCATCAAAAGAAAATTTCGCTACCTAGATACTATAGGAAATGGCCCAAGTATATCCATTCCCCACTACGCAAATGGCCATGGGGTGCTTAGAGGTGTGAGCTATGAGACTAGTTGTCTCTAGATGTTGGTATTTCTCTGGCATTGGTCACATCTTTTTACGTAGTCTATGGCATCCTGTTGCATAATTGACCAATAATATCCTTGCTGAAGTAGTTTGTAGGATAGAGATCTAGCTCCAAGATAGTTTTCACATATTCTTTCATGAACTTCCTTCAATACATAATTAGCTTCAGAAGGTCAGAGACATTTGAGAAGTGGCAAAAAATATAATCTCTTGTACAACTTATTCTCATATAAAATATAACGAAAGGTCTAGTTTCTCAATTTTTGAGCTTCTTTAAGATCTTTGAAAAGAATACTATCTTTGAGATATAAAATTAGTAGGTTGATCCAGTTGGGCTCATGATTGATTTGCATTATTATTTGGGATTCCTCTAAACTTGAGTGTTGCAGAACTTCGAAGAAGATCTCTTTCGGCAATGCACATGGAGCCAAAGTAGCGAATTTGGAGAGAAGGTCGGTCCTAGTATTTTATGTTCTTGGGATCTCCTGAATGTTGAAGCTATTGAAGGTTGAGATCAAACTCTTCATCTTGTCCAAATACTTTTTCATATTTTTTTCCCGAGCTTCATAAGTTCCATTGACTTGCCCCACTACCAGTTGCGAGTCATGTAGACTTTCACTTGTTATGCTTCTAATTCTTTAACTATTCTTAATCCTGCAATTAGAGCTTCATACTCTGCTCCATTATTCATCATGGAAAACTTAAAGCATAGTGCATATTCAACAATAACTCCTAGATTGATTAAAATCAAGTTTGCGCTCACCCCCGAGGCATTGGACAAACCATCAACATATAGAGCTCAGAAGTCCTAAGGGAGATCTTCTCTTTCTTTAGGAAAGTTTGGTTGCAAACTAAAAGTGCAAACTTCTAACTGCTTAGGTTTGGTTGGATTTGAGATGGTGCATTCTACTATGAAGTCGGCTAGTATTTGAACTTTAATGGATGGCCGAAGGTAGAAATTGATGTCGAACTCAGTGAGCTCAATTGTCCATTTTACTATTCTTCTAGAAGTATCGAATCGATGAAGGATAGCCTTGATAGGTTGATCCATGAAAAGTGTGATTGTATGTCCCTGGAAGTAAGATCGGAGCTTCTTGGCTCTAATCAACAAAGCATAAGTTAGCTTTTTCAATTTTGTATACCTTATTTCTGCATTCCTCAGAACTCGGCTTATGTAGTAGATTGGCTTCTGAATTTTTATCTCTTCTCTGATCAAGACAGCTCCAATAGCTACAGGAGACACCGCCAAATACAAAATAATTCTTTACCAAGTTTGGGCTTGGCGAGAAGGGAAGGTCAGCTGAGGTAGTTCTTCAGTTCTTTAAAGACTTATTGACATTCAGGAGTCTAGCAGAAGTTTTTGGGCTGCTTGAGTACTTGGAAGAAGGACATGCAATGCTCATCGACCTTGAGATGAAGTAATTAAGGGATTCAACTTTTTCTATCGAACATTGAACTTCTTTTATTTTTTTGGTGTGGTTATTTCTTGGATGGATTTGATCTTCTCAAGATTTGCTTCGATACCATGTCTTGATGCTATAAATTCCAAAAACTTTCTCGAGATTACTCTGAAAGTACATTTGATTGGATTTAGCTTCATTTTATACTTTCAGAGAGTGTTGAAGGTCTTTTCTATGTTAGCAATATAATTTATTGAAGACTAGCTCTTAACAAGCATGTCATCCATATAGACCTCCATATTATGGCCGACTTACTCCTTAAAGATCTTATTCACCAAGTGTTGATAAGTTGCACCTATATTTTTAAGTCAAAATGACATAACCCTATAACAATAAAGACTACGATCAGTACTAAAAGCAATTTTCTCTTCATCTTCTGGTGCCATCCAGATTTGGTTGTAGTCAAAGAAGGCATCCATGAAGATAAGAAGCTCATGGCTTGAAGTCGCATTCACTAATTGATCAATTTTGAGCAAGGATAGCTATCCTTTGGGCAGGCCTTGTTCAGATCTTTGAAGTCTATGCACATCCTCCATTTGCCATTCACCTTCTTGACAAGAACCACGTTCATGATCCAGTCCGGATAGGATACCTCCTAGATGAAATGGGCTTTGAGGAGCTTGTCCACCTCATTTGTGATTGCCTTCTGCCACTTTGGTATAAAGCTGTGCTTCTTTTATTTCACTGACCGATGTTTGAGATCCACACCTAGGCTATATTCCATTATTTTAGCATCGATCCAGAGCATATCTGTAGGTACCTAGATGAAGACATCAGCATTCCTCCGCAAGAAGGTGACAAGCTACTTTCTAACTTCTCCTCTCATGTTTGAGCTAATTTGAATAGTATGATCTTTATTTCCATCATTTAAAGAAACTGCAACAAGGTCGTCAATGGATTTCCCCCATTCTTTAGTCAAGTCATCGCGGGCATCAAGTCTATTTACTAAACATAGCTCTATTTGCTTTCCTCCTTATAAGGCAATGGTGCAGCTATGCCATGCCAAAGCCTAATGTCCTCTAACTTTTTTGACCCCATATCCTATCAGAAACTTTAACTTCAAATAATAAGTTGAAACCACTGCCTGAAGTGCATTCAAGCTAGATCGACCAAGAATTGCATTATAGGCGGAGGGTGCCTTTACCACTAAAAAATTAATTTAAGCTTTGGACTATTTTGGGTATCGACCTACCATAATGAATAAGATAATTATTTCTTTAATCGGCACAGCATCATCAATGAACCCCACTAACGAGAAACTTATTGGTCCCATACGACTATTGAGTATAGATATTTTAGAAAAAAGCATCATAAAATAAAATATCAGCAGAGTTTCCATTATTAATCAAAATACAGCATATATCATAGTCAGTAATATTTAAAGTAACTACAACCACATTGTTATGCAGATATTATTAGATGTGTGCCCTAGAAGCCAGATTGGTTGATATTTGTAATACACTTCTTAGGATAATTTTATAATTTTGATTATAAATTAATAAAAAGATTATTTTCTATCATAGTATGTATTTAAAAGTATGTGTGATACATTCTTTGAGTTAATGATAATGATAATTCATATTTTTAAGAGTTAAAAATTTAAGATATGAATTTTTATAATTAACTCATAAACTGCTCCCGACCGTAGGATCATTCCGAGGATGGTGATCGATCCAGAAGGTTGGTATACGATTATTTTTTTAGGATAGATGAGTCTTGTGTCTATGGTGTGTTGACACCAGAGTGAGAGTATAGGTACTCATTAGAGAATGAGGGCACTGAGCGTGACTACATCGAGCAGTCATAAGGAAGTCTACCTTCTCATCGATGACTGGCTTGATTTTATAGTTGTGTGTTGGGTTCTTTGACCTGAGGTGCATTGATAGTTCACCTTGAGGGTGTTATAGTTTGACTGCACCATAACTCGATCTCCTAGCCAATCGAAATCTTGAGATGTATGTTGACCATAGCATGTTCATTATAGGAACTGGATTGCACCAAGATGGGATCTATCAACCTCGATAGTGGAGGAGTAGTCTTATGATGATCATGAGATCGAATCCTTAAGCCTATGGCCATGACAGTATGATATAATAAAAAAAAATTTTCTATTAGGATTTCACATAGAACTCAAATCGAATGATTCATTCATATGATGGATGTTGGGTTTTGACGAGTTTACCTTAAACCCTAATCCCATCCTGACTCATGATAGTAGAATCGATTCACACAGATAGTTGCATCGAGAGGTTTACTTTCAATTCTGATAGATTGCCACCATATGCTGCTAGGTGTCACTGGTGGATTTTGGGAGCAATTAGAATGATCCTGATGATCGATCATTCTAATTATATGAATCAAAAAAGTTCGGACCCATCGAAAGGTATTTTGATGATGTCAATGATAGGGATCATGACATATTTCATTGCCATATAGAATTAAATCTAACTGGGTCACACATGCAAGGATTTGAGTCTAGTTGTGATCAATTGGATGGAGTTAGTTTAATTGATTTGGATTAGATCCTATTAGGTTCAAGGAAATCATGCTAGCACATGATTGAACCTAATATTCTTCTTTTGTAGTCTTTCTGGTTCATCTTAACTGAAACCCTGACTGAAACTTGTCCAGGTCAGAATAGGGTTGTCTAAATTCATCAGATGATTTTAGGACAATACTTGCCATTTCTGGTCAACTGCCATTTTTGGTCACTTATCTTTTCTATCGCACACCAAGGTCAAAGGTTGACCTTGTTATAAGAAAGAAGGGATCAGGGGCGCACGCCCCCTAGAGATTTTCTAGGGGTGCATGCCCCCACTTTTTGGTATAGCATGGAGAGGGTGCACATTCTCCTAGGTATGCATCCAAAGTGGATAGATTTTGACTTGGTTAAATTTTAGATTTGATCTGTCAAAGAGTTTTGATAGAGATCAAACTCTAAAAGAGAAGGAAGAATCCATCATGCACCAAATTTCCTTTCCTTCTTCCGACCTATTTTGTATGGCATTATATGGAATATTTGGGACAGCAAATCTGATGTGAGTTAGCATGAAAATTTATCAAGAAATCAGAAATAAATCAAGCAATTGGTTGCTTGATTGATTGGAACACTGAGGTGGCGTAGGGCTCTATTTAAGAGACCCTGTGCCCTTGGGTTTCTAATGCTTTATGCTCCACACCCCAAAGCCCCATAGGCAGCCATCCCCTCTTCTTCTTCTTCTCCATGCCCAAAGATTGGGCTAAGATTCCAAGAGATGATCCAAAGGAATTGGCACAAAGGTTTCAAGGAAAGAGATGACGTTCGTGAGATGAGTGTGCTGCCTTCATCAATTGATTTGAAGGCTTTACAAATTAGATTTAGATTTAATTTTTGGTGATCAAATCTAGAAGGAGAGCATCTCTAGATCTAGCCTGAGTGAACTCTGGTAGAGGTCAGGCATATGCATGGCTTAAACTAGAATTCTGAGCATCCATAGATCATCGACAGGATAATCAGATTACCCTATCCGATACAAAGTTCATATCTTATTTAATTTTTATTTTTAGATTTAATATCAGATCATCAAAATTATATTAGATAACTCTTTGATTTATTAGACTCTATAAAAAAATATTTAAAATATTTTCTATAGATTTGGTCAGATCAGATCGATCCTATGGCAGAAAAAGTAGTTTTTTCTTCAACTGGTACCAGAGCTACGTTAGCAATTCTTCAAATTTATTTTAGATCTAATTCTTTTAATATCTATGATCTGATATTAAAAATTTTAGATATCACATCAGATATAATTAGATCTAAAATCAAAAGGATTAAAAATTTTAGATTCATATCAATCTTGCATGAGATGCAAATCTAGACTAGATTTAGAATTGTTCTATGAGTAGTCTAGTGCTAATTTTCTTTTTGATATGATTAAATTTTATTTTAGATTTTTATGCCTCTATTTTTATAAATGTTATAATCAGATCTAAAAATAGAAAATAAAATTTTTAATTATATGAGATATGAATGAAGCATGCCCTAGACTAATTATAGAATAGTTCTATGATTTATCTAGAATAGATTTTATTTTGATATGATCAATATAAAATTTATTTTTTAGATATTATATGTAATGTATCAGATCTAAAAGCATGCATTTAGTATTTAATGATTGATACATGAGATGTATATAGAACGTGCATGTTTAGATCTATGAGTTTATATGAGATATATGTTGTAGATTTATTATTTTGTGGTGTAGTAATTATTTCTGATTAAGGCATTTTTCTTGGTTGTCTGATTATAAGAGCAAACTAGGATTTAATGGCCCTCTTCTCCCATTTGATGGGGTATTCTTATGGCATATAGGGGTGCTGCACGTTCGTCCTTAGTTAGAAACCAAAATTTTTTTTTTCTGCAAAATCCTATATCTTGAAACCTTAGGATTTTTGTATGTTTCTGATTATAAATCCAAACTTAATTAAGAATTAAGATTATGAAACTAATTAGATCTAAAATTATTAATTTAAAGATCTAAGACACCTTCATAAATTTAGGTTCGAGCTTGGATAGCTCAATTAGGTCTAGCGATTGATCAAACTGAATCAAGAGTTAGTTAGGTAGGATCAAAGAAAGCTTAGATTTGATCAGCCTAATAGGATTAAGTTTGGTCAAGATCGAATCATATTGAGATATGACTCGATCAATTCAAGACCTGATATAGCTCCATGGTTCGAGCCTAGATTGTAAGCTAACTCGATTAGTTTTGATTCGATAATTTAATGTCTAAGGTAAGTCTAGCAGATACGACCGACTGATTTGTAATTGGAAGCTACTTGACCTGAATGCATTCTTGTCAAGTTAATGGCATATCCCTTTCATCGATCTCACTTATCTAGCCATTTATGTTGATCTAGTTTTGATTAGAGGTGGCTAACAATTCGGGCCAACCCATGCTGTTAGTGAAGAAAAGAACCTATTTTTCGGATCAAGTTCATTTAGATCTGATTGGATTAGGAGGGATATTTCAAAAATTTTTCTTTGAAATCCTAATCAGATCTGAGATTACTCAGATCTAATCTTATTGATCTAATAATAAAAATAAAAATTAAAATTAAACATAATTTAATTATGCCTTTATTTTGGGTAATCTAATTATCCTATGATGATCCCGATGTTTGCCTGAGGTTCTGGATGTAGCCACTGCCTGGCCTCTATAGGTGTCCACTCAGACAGGATTTGAAGATCTTCTTCTTCTCAATTAATCCTTCAAAAATCAGATCTAGATCTGATCTTGAAGGTCATCAAAATTTCTTTCGAAGAACAGTCATTGTCTCTTACAGCAGTGCTGCCTTCTTTCTTTCCTGGCACCTTTAACTTGCTTGGGTCTCACCTTACTCATCCCCAAAAGCCCTTAGGCATGGAGAGGAGAGAGAGGACCAGAGGCTAGCATGGTGAAGGAGGGAGAAAGGGCTATGTGGCATAGGCTAAAGATAGAAGAATTGAATTCTAGGCGCAGACAGGATTTATATAGATCCTGTTGCGCCATGTAGTGCCACATCATCCTAGCTAATCACAACCCTTTATGCAATCAGATCTAAATCTGATTGGTGGAATGACATTATCTAATCCAATCAGATGAGAGACCCTCAAAACTCTCCTTAGGTGGCGCCAAGACTTGATCAAACAAGACTTCTTGGCACCACACAGTTTAATCCCCTGAAGCAATCTGGAGTCTCATCTGTATGGGACTCCATCTTTTATCCTCATGAGGCACATGCCTCCCTAGGCATGTGCCCCCTTCCTATCTGCTTTTTAGAAAGGGATAAGTCCCTAGGTACTCTCCTATGGATGCATGACACATGGGCAGATATCTAAGTGTCCAAGGTTAATATTTGACCAATGTCCGAAGATAAAATTTAGCAGGTGATGGAAAATGGCAGATGTTATCTCAAATTTATCTCATAAATTAAGACAACCCTTTTCTGAGCTAGACAAACTCTAGTCAGACCAAGTAAAGATTCCTGAGTGAGCCCAAACACATTTGGCTCAGTCAAGACCAGCTTTAATGATTGTTAAAGGAGAACATTAGGCTCAATCGTATGCTAGCATAATTTTCTTGAACCTAATTGAATCTTATTCAAATCAATTAAACTGGGTTAATCCAATTGATTATATCTAGATCCAAACTCTTGTTTGTGTGATTCAGTTAGGTTGAGTTCCATATGGTAATGGGATATATCATGATCTTTATCATCGACATCATCGAAACACCTTTCGATGGATCAAATTTTTTTTGATTCAGACAACTAATATGATCGATCATCCAAATCATTCTAATTGCTCTCAAAATCCACCAGTGACACCTAGCAGCATATGGTGGCAACCCATCAGAACTAAAAGCAAATCTCTTGGTGTAGTTACCTGTGTGATTAAGTTCCTCTATCTTGAGCTCCGACCAAATTAGGGTTAAGGTGATCTCATCAAATCCTAATTTTCATCATATGAATTAATCATTCGATTCAAGTCCAATGTGAAAACCCTAATAGAAATGCTTTCTATTATTTCACTCTATCATGGCCATGGGCTTATGAACTTGATTCTCATGATCATTATAGGACCGCTCCTCATCTACCGAGGTAGATAGATCTTCTATTGGTGCAATTTAATTCCTACAATGAACATGCTATAGCCAACATACACCTCAGAATTTTGAATGGCTAGGAGATCGAGTTATGGTGTAGTCAAATTATAACATCCTCAAGATGAACTGCTGATGTACCTCAGATCAAAGAACCAAACATACTACTACAGCTTCAAGCCAGTCATCGACGAGAAGGTAGACTTCCTCATAACTGCTCGAGGTGGTGACGCTCAGTGTCCTCATTCTCTAATGAGTACCTATACTCTCACTCCAGTGTCTCTACACCATAGATTCAAGACTAATCTATCCAAAAGAAGCGATCATACACTAACCTTCTGGATCAATCACCATCCTCATGATGATCCTATGATCGGAAGAATTTTATGAGTTAATAATGAAAATTCATATCTTAAATTTTCAACTCTTGAAAATATGAACTATCATTATCATTAACTCAGAAAATGTATCACAGACACTTTCAAATATACACTATGATAGAAAATAATTTATTTTATTATTTATAGTTAAAATTATAATTTTACTCTTAGAAGTGTATTACAAGTGTCAGCCAATCTGGCTTCTAGGGCATACATATCTAACAAACTTTCAGTTGACCTAAAGCCAATTAGCTACAAATCTAAGTCCCATCTTCTCAAGATGGGTTTTGATCTTCTGCTGGCCCAACAGCTTTGAAAGTGGGTCTACCACATATCTGCAGAGTCAACCCTCTTAACCTCGATTTAACCTTTCTCAAGGTAATCGTGGATGAGGTGATATCACCACTCGATGTGCTTGAATTTCTGATGAGACCTCAACTCCTTAGCAAGGGCTAAGCACCATTATTATTGCAGTACAAAGGAATAGTATCCGATGGTATCACTCCAATCTCTATGGCAAACTTCTTATACTAGAATGCTTCCTTTGCAGCTTCTGACGTAGTGATGTACTCTACTTTCATGATGGAATCTACTATCACTGTCTGCTTGAAACTCTTCCAACCGATAGTACCACCATTACACACAAACAAACTCCCAAATGTCAACTTTTGATCATCTATATCAAACATAAAATCTAAATTTATATATCCCTGGACTTGGAGTTCTCCATTACCAAAAATCAACATCATATCCTTAGTTCTTCTCAAGTACTTGAGGATATATTTCATAGAAGTTTAGTGTTCTTCACCTAGATTCGATTAATATCTCCTCGTGACACTCACAGCATGGGCTATATCAGGTTGTGTACATAACATGACATACATGAGGCTCCCTATTGCTGAAGCATAAGGGATCTTACTCATGTGTTCAATCTCCTCAAGTGTATTGGGACACATTTTCTTGGAGAGATGAATGCCATGTGTGAAGGGTACCAATCCCCTCTTGGAGTTTTTCATGCTAAACCTCTTTAGCACTTCCTCTATGTACATCTTCTGTGAAAGACCTAGCATCCTATTCGATCTATCTCTATAAACCTTAATTCCTAGAATAAAGGATGCTTCTCCTAAGTCTTTCATGAAGAATTCTTTAGATAACCATATTTTAACTATGGTCAACATAGAAATATCATTCCCAATAAGGAGGATATCATCCACGTATAGTACGAGGAAGAGAATAGCACTCCTATTGACCTTTTTGAAAATACATGGTTCCTCCTCGTTCTTGATGAAATAAAATAATTTGATCACATCATTAAAATAAGTATTCTAGCTCTGAGATGCTTGCTTAAGTACATATATGGACCTTTGCAGCTTGCATACTTTGTGATCAATATCACTAGATGTGAAACCTAGTGGCTGTTCTATATAGATATCTTTCTCAAGGTATCAATTTAAGAATGCCATTTTTACGTCCATTTATCATATTTCATAGTTGAAATAGACTGCAATAGCAAGCAATGTGCGGATGAATTTTAGAATGGCTACTGGCAAAAAGGTATCCTGATAGTCAATTCCTTCGTGCTGACTATACCCTTTTGCCAGTAGTATAGCTTTGAATATTTCTACATTCTCATCTGCGCCAATCTTTTTCTTGTAAATTCATTTACACCCAATAGGTATTATACCTTCTGATAGATCTACCAAGGTTCAGACTTGGTTTGAGTGCATCTAGTCAATTTTTGACTTTATTGTCTCTAATCATTTCTCTGAGTCAATATTCGATATCGCCTCATCATAGATTTTGAGATCATCATCATGAACCCCATTACCTATGATGAATATTTTTTCTACGTTCTCTAAAATAGTACGTAAGTACCTCTTAGGAGGATGAAAAACTTTTTTTAATCTATGAGATAGAGAAGGTAGTGATTGTATTGGCTCCACTTGATTTGGTTTCATAGGATCCTTAGCTCGTTGCTCTTATGAGATTTTTTCCTCGAGCTTGATCTGCTTTCCAATGCCACCATCTTGAATAAACTATTCTTTAAGAAAGATGGCATGCCAACTCACAATCACGTTGTGGTCTTCTGAAACGTAGAAATGATATCCAAATGACTCTTTAGGATATCCTATGAATCAAGCTCTAAAGGATCTATAGTCTAACTTGTCTGCTTATTTTCTTTTGAGATGAGTCAGACAATCCCAAATTTTGAGATGACTCAAACTTGGTTTCTTACCATGCCATATCTCATATGGTGTGGTAGGAACGATTTTAGAGAAAATCCTATTCAGTAAATATATGGCAGTTAACAGACTATGTCTTCATAGAAAATTAGGAAGGTCTGTGAAGCTCATCATAGATCGGACCATATCTAATAGGATCCGATTTCTCCATTCTGAAATCTCATTGAGTTGAGGTGTTCTAGGTAGAGTCCATTGAGAGACTTTAACATTTTGCTTGAGATAGTTCAGTAATTTCTGACTAAGGTATTCACCTCCTCGATGTGATCGAAGAATCTTAACAGATTTTTCAGTTTGCTTTTCAACTTCATGTCTCAATTCCTTAAACTTTTCAAAGACTTTAGACTTGTGTCTCATAAGATACACACACCCATATCGAGATAAATCATCGGTAAAGGTTATGAAGTAGTCAAAGTTGCCTCTAGTTGGCACATCAAATGGGCCGCACACATCAGTATGTACTAGGGCAAGTAGTTCCGTGGCCCTTTCCCCATGTCCTACAAAAGAGAGCTTAGTTTGCCATGATGACATGATTCACAAATTAGTTATGACTCAAAAGTCAACGAACTCAATAGCCCAATTTTCTATAATTTGTTAATTTTATCTTCTGCTATATGACCTAGCCTTAGGTGCCATAGATACCTATCGTTTGGACTATCCTTGGATCATTTTGATCTTATTCATTCACATTTTACTCGATATTAAAGATAGATACATCAATATGTAACTGGTAGAGACCGTTAATAAGAAAATCACTTGCAATTTTATTTTTTCATAAAGAATATTACAATGATCCTTAAGAAAACTAATTACATAGCCTTCTTGTGCTAAATATGAAACAGAAATCAAATTCCTGCTTGCAGCAGGCACACAATAACAATCCCTAAGTACTAAATCTAAGTCAGATGGTAGTCGAAGAGGATAGATTTCCACGGCCACAGTAGCAACCCTTGCTCCATTTCCTACACATAGGATCACCTCACCATCCCTCAGCCTCCTGCTATCCTCAAAATCTTGCATGAAAGTGCACAAATAAGCACTAGAACTAGAGTCAAGCATCCAACTGGATGTAGAAGAAATCATAAGGTTAGATTCAATAACAAGCATACCTCCAGAAGGACTTGTCTCCTTCTTATTCTTTAGGGTGGCTAGGTATGTAGGGCAGTTCTACTTTCAATGGCTATCAGTATTACAATAAAAATACTTTTCTTTCTCAATGGCTTTCTTCTTCAGCTCTACCTTCTTTTTCTTTCCACCTTCCATCCATTTTTTCACAAACTTCTTCTTTTCAAAAAACTTTCTCTTGGAAGAAATCTGTTCCATAGCAAGTACTGAGCCTTTAGAACCTTTCATAGAAAGCTCAGTAGTAACCAGTATATTTATAAGCTCGGTCAGAGTATTCTGAAGTTTATGCATATGGTAGTTCATGATGAACTGCCCATATGCATCAGTCAAGGATTACAGAATGATATCATTCTGTAGATCCTGATCTAACTTCACTCTAAGCTTCTCAAGCTCTTCCAAGTTTTTGATCATCATCAGACAATGATTTTGGACTGACTATCCATCACACATTTTAGCCTTAAATAGTTGTTTAGTGACCTAATATTTGGTTCGCGACTCTGTTCACCAAAGAACTCTTATAGGTGAGTCAACATTTGATGGGCAGTCTTGATATCTTCATGTTGGCGCTGAAGCTCATCAGACATCGAGCCCAACATGCAGTATTTGGCCTTATTATCTTCAACCATCCATTTGTCAAGAGACGCTCTCTGTTCAGCGGATGGATGAGTTGGTATGATGGGGGGATCCTGGTCCAGTACATGAGTCAACTTCTTGGAATCCAAAATAATTTTGAAGTTTCAGAGCCAATCCTTATAATTGGATCCGGTCAGTCTATGGGTGTCTAGGATATGGGCTAATGGGTTGGATGCAGACATTTTTCTTTTTTTCTATAGAAGAGTCAAAATTTCTAGTTAGATTTTGTAATTAAGACTTGATCAATTTATTTAAAAATTTAATTTTTAAATAAATTAGCTTCCACTATTTTTTTGGATTCCTACACTCCCTCTATAGAGATGCAAAAATCTCCATGATTTTTGATTTCTAGTGGATGGTGCAGTCCCACCAACTGACTCATCACCTCACCTAACAGTTATTGGTGATGGGTTAGCCAATGAGTGAACAACTCTTATCCAATGATTCTATAATCATGGTGCATCTAGACTTGATCTCTAATTCATGAATCTCACCGTGCTCAGAATATTGATCCACTTCTTAGTTAAGTCAGACCCACCATTTGCATAGACTGGATTTCTAATTGAGTCTCTCACCGTATCCAAAATATTGAGCCCAATCCATCCTCCAGCCCATAGCATCCAATGCCTAATAGACATTGTTGCATCTTCTCAGTGCAATTGAACCACTATGACTAGTCGAGAATAATCAACCTCAAAAAGGGCCCGCACATCTACAATGGTGGAAGACCTTAGACTTAATCTTTTCTTAGGGAGATTTGATTTATGTCTCTTTAAACTTGACTTGACATAGCCATAACCATTATGACTAACCTAGTGGCATGGGTTAGCTCATATTGTTAGCCACCTTAGATCAGGACTGGGCCGATAAATATGGCTAGGTAAGTGAGATCGGTGGAAGAGATATGCCATTAACTCGACAAGAATGCCTTCGAGTCGAGTAGCTCTCAATTAAAAACCAATCGATCGTATCTGCCAAACTTATCTTAGATACCAAATTGTTGAGTCAGAACTAATTGGGTTAGCCTACAATTCAGACTCTAACCATTGAGCCTAATTAGGTCTTAACTTGATCGATCACTCATGTGACTCGACCTTGATCCAGACTTAATTCTATTAGACTGGTCAATTTAAGTACTCTTGATCCCACCTAACCAACTCTTGATTTGGTTTGATTAACCACTAGATCTAATTGAGCTACCCAAGCATAAACCCAATTTTATGTATATATCTTAGATCTAAAAATTCTTAATTTTAGATCTAATATATTTAATAATCTTAATTTTTAATTAGGTTTAGGGTTCATAAATAAAACATGTATATAAAATCCTAGGGTTTCAGGATCTAGGATTTTATACAAAAATAAGTTTTGATTTTTGATTAAGATAGAACGTGCAGCACCCCCACACACCATAAGAACATCCTATCAAATGGAAGAAGAGGACCTTTAAACTCTACTTCATTCTGATGACCAGACGGCCAAGGGGAACGTCTTAATTAGAAACAAGGTAAATCTACAAAACTAGTTAGATCTACATCATATATCACATATATAAAAATTAATCTAACTAAAAACATGTTTGACATACATCTCATGTATCATATCATGTATGTTTTGAGATCTAAATTATCTCATAAATATATAAAAGATAAGATTTAAATTTGATCATATTAAATTAAAATTTATTCTAGATTATTTTGTAGAACTATTTTACAACTAGTCTAAACATGCATCTATCATATCTCATATAAATAAATTAAAAAAATTATTTTTTATTTTTTAAATCTAATTATAATATTTATAATATTATAAATAGTAAATAAATAGATTTAAAAATTATAATTAATTAAATTAAAATTATGATCATGCTAGAGTACACATAGAATAATTCTATTCCTAGTTTAGTCATGCATCACATACCTCTTAGATCTAGATTATTTAATTTTTAATTTTTTAATTTTAGATTTAATCATATCTAATATGACATCTAAAATTATCTAATTATTAGATCAAAAATAAACTAAAATTAGATCTAATGAATTATGGAACCTGGCTCTGATACCATTTGAAGGAAAAAACCTATTTTCTGGGTTAGGTTCGTTCAAATCTGATTGGATCAGGAGGGATATTTTTTCTCTAAAATCATAATTAGATCTAAGACTCCTCAAATCTAATCTTATTAATTTGATAATAAAAATAAAAATAAAAATTAAATCTAATTTAATTATATCTTTATTTTGGGTAATCAAATTATCCTATGATGACCCCGATGTTTGTCTGAGGTTCTGGATGTAGCCATGCAAGTGCCTGACCTCTATCAGTATGTACTCAAGCAGGATCTAAAGATCTTCTCCTTCTCAATCAATCCTTCAAAAATTAGATCTAGATCTGATCTTGAAAGTCTTCAAAATTTCTTTTGAAGAACAGTCGTTGTCTCTTGCAGCAGTATTGCCTTCTTCCTTTTCTGGCGCCTTTCACTTGCTTGGATCGCACCTTGCTCATGCCCAAAAGCCCTTGAGCATGGAGAGGAGAGAGAGGACCAGAGGGTGGCATAGAGAAGGTGGGAGAGGGGCTATGTGGTGTGGGCTAAAGGCAGAAGAATTGAATTCTAGGTGCAGACAGGGTTTATATAGATCCTGCTGCGCCATGAAGTACCACATCATCCCAGCCAATCAAGGTCCTTTATGCAATTAGATCTAAATCTGATTAATAGAATGACATCATCTGTTCTAATCAGATGAGGGACCCCTAAAACTCTCCTTAGGTGGTGCTAAGATTGGAAAAAATAAGACTTCTTGGTGCCACACAATTTAATCCTCTAAAGCAACCTGGAGTTCCATCTGTATGGGACTCCATCTTTTATCCTCATGGGGTGCATGCCTCTCTAGGCATGTGCTCCCTTCCTATCTACTTTTTAGCAGGGGATAAGTCTCCAGGTACTCTCCTATGGGTGCATGATATATGGACAGATGTCTAAGTATCCAGGGTCAATATTTGACCAATGTCTGAAGACAAGATTTAGCAGGTGATGGAAAATTATAGGTGTTGTCTCAAATTTATCTCATAAATTAGAACAGCCCTTTTCTGATCTGAATAAGCTCCAGTCAGACCAAGTAAAGATTTTTGAGTGAGCCCAAACACATTTGGCTTAGTCGAGATAAGCTTTAATGATTGTTAAAGAAGAACATTAGGCTCAATCATGTGCTAGCATGATTTTCTTGAACCTAATTGAATCTTATTCAAATCAATTGAACTAGATTAATCCAATTGATGATATCCAGATCCAAACCCTTATTTGTATGATCCAGTTAGGTTCAGTTCCATATGGTAATGGGATATGTCACGATCTCTATCATTGACAACATCGAAACACATTTCGATGGATTAGAACTTTTCTGATTCAGACAACTAGAATGATCGATCATCCAAATCATTCTAATTGCTCCCAAAATCCACTAGTGATAGCTAGCAGCATATAGTGGCAATCCATCAGAACTGAAAGCAAATCTCTTGGTGTAGTTACCTGTGTGATTAAGTTTTTCTATCTTAAGCTCCGACTGAATTAGGATTAAGGTGATCTCGTCAAACCCTAATTTCTATCATATGAATTAATCATTCAATTTAAGTCCAATGTGAAAATCCTAATAGAAACTTTTTCTATTATTTTACTCTACCATGGCCATGGGCTTATGGACTTGATTCTCATGATCATCATAGGGCTGCTCCTCATCTACCGAGGTAGATAAATCTCCTATTGGTGCAATCCAATTCCTACAATAAACGTGCTATAACCAACATACACCTTAGGATTTTGAATACTAGGAGACCAAATTATGGTGTGGTCAAATTATAACACCCTCAAGGTGAACTGCCGATGCACCTCAGATCAAAGAACCAGACATACTACTGCAGCTTCGAGCCAGTCATCGACGAGAAGGTAGACTTTCTTATGACTGCTCGAGATGGTCATGCTCAGTTTCCTCATTCTCTAACAAGTATTTGTACTCTCACTCTGGTGTCTCTACACTATAGACTCAAGACTCATCTATCCAAAAGAAGCGATCGTACACCAACATTTCAGATCAATCACCATCCTCATGATGATCCTATGATCGAGAATATTTTATGAGTTAATAATGAAAATTCATGTCTTAAATTTTCAACTCATGAAAATATGAACTATCATTACTATTAACTCAAGGGATGTATCACAAACACTTTCAAATACACATTGTGATAGAAAATAACTCATTTTATTATTTATAGTTAAAATTATAATTTTGCCCTTAGAAGTATATTACAAGTATCAGTCAATCTGGCTTTTAGGGCATACATATCTAATAGTTAGATTAGTCATAATTATTATGACTAAGTCAAGTCTAGTTTAAAGAGATCTAAATCAAATCTTTTTATAAAAATCTTAAGTCTATGGTCTTCCACCTTTGTAGATGTATGGGCTCTTTTCGAGGTTGATTGTTCTTGGCTAGATACAGTGGTTCAATTGCACTGGAAAGATGCAACCATGTCTATTAGGCATTGGATGCTACGAATTAGAGGATGGGTTTGGCTCAATATTTTGGATACAGGGTGAGACCCAATCAGGAATCCAATTCGTGCAAGTGGTGGGTCTGACTTAATTAAGGATTGGATCAATATTCCGAACATGGTGAGATTCATGAATTAGATATCAGGTTTGGATGCACCATAATTAGAGAATCATTGAACAATGGTTGTTTACTCATTGGTTGACCTATCACCAATAACTAATAGATGAGGTGGTGAGCCAGTTGGTGGGACCGCACCATCCACTAAAAATCATTGATCGTGGAGATTTTTGCATCTCTGCCAAGAAAGTATAGGGATCCGAGTAAATAGTGAGAGCCTAATTTATTTAAAAATGATCTTCTAAATAAATTAGTTAAGTCTAATTATAAAATCTAACTAGAAATTTTGACTCTCTATAGAAAAATATCTACGTCTAACCCACTAGCTCGTATTATGGACATCCATAGACTGACTGGATCCAACTACAAGGATTAACTCCAAAACTTAAAAATTATTTTGGATTTTGAGAAGTTGATTCATGTGTTGGAATAGGATCCTCCCACTCTACTAGCCTATCCAACCGCTGAACAGAGAGCGTCTCTGGACAAGTTGATAGATGAAGATAATAAAGCCAGGTATTACATGTTGGGCTTGATGTTTGATGAGCTCCAGTGCCAACATGAAGACATATAGACTAGCCACCAAGGATCAAATGTGTGATGGATAGTTGGTCCAAGATCATTATTTGATGATGATCAAGAACTTAGAGGAGCTTGAGAAGCTCGATGTCAAGTTGAACAAGGACCTGCAGATCGATATAATTATGCAATCCTTGATTGATGCGTATGAGCAGTTCATCATGAACTATCATATGCATAAACTTTAAAATACCTTGGCTGAACTTATGAACATGCTGGTTACTGCTGAGCTCTCTATGAATGGTTTAAAAGGCTTAGTGCTTGCTGTGGAGCAGACTTCTTCCAAGAGAAAGTCTTTTGGAAAGTAGAAGAAGACCGCGAAGAAGGAAAAGATGGAAGGTGGGAAGAAGAAGAAGAGAGAGCCAAAGAAAAAGGCCACCAACAAAGAAAAGTGTTTTCAATATAATTCTGACGATCATTGAAAGTGGAACTATCCTTTATACCTAGCCATCCTGAAGAACAAGAAGGAGGCAGGTCCTTCTAGGGGTATGCTTGTCATCAAATCTAACTTAATGATTTCTTCTATATCTAGTTGGGTACTTGAGTCTGGATCTAGTGTTCATTTGTGCACTTTCATGTAGGATCTTAATGAGAGCAAGAGGCTGAGGGATGGTGAGATGATCCTATGCGTCAGAAATGGAGCAAGAGTTGCTACTGTGGTCATGAAAACCTATCCTTTTCGACTACTATATGGTTTAGATTTGATTCTTAGGGACTTTTATTTTATGCTTGCAGCAAGTAGAAATTTGATTTTTATTTCTTGCTTAGCACATGAAGGTTATGTTATTAACTTTCTTAAGGACCACTATACTTTTTTTTTGAAAGAAATAAAATTGCAAGTGAATTCTTAATTAATGGTCTCTATCAATTATATATTGATGTATTTGTATTAAATATCAAGCAAAATGTGAATGCCGTAGGACTAAAGCGACCTAGGGATAGTCTAAATGATAAGTATCTATGGCACCTTAGGCTAGGTCATATAGTAGAAGATAGGATTACCAAATTAGAAAAATCTGGGCTAGTGAATCCATTGACTTTCGAGTTATATCCAGTTTGTGAATCATGCTTTCATGGCAAAATGACCAAGCTTTCTTTTGTAGGACATGGAGAAAGAGCCACAGACCTTCTTGCTTTAGTACACATAGATGTGTGCGGCCCATTTGATATGTCGGCTAGAGGCAATTATGTTTACTTTATCATCTTTATTGATGATCTATCTTGGTACGGATATGTGTATTTGATGCGACACAAGTCTGAGCCATTGAAAAGTTCAAAAAATTTAGACATGAAGTAGAAAAGTAAACTAAAAAATCCATTAAGGTTCTTCGATCAGATCGAGGAGGTGAATACCTTAGTTAGAAATTTCTAGACTATCTTTAGAAAAATGGCATAGTCTCTCAATTGACTCCACCTAGAATGTCTTAACTCAATAGAATTTTAGAATGGAGGAACTAGACCCTATTAGATATGGTCTGATCCATGATGAGCTTCATGGATCTCTCTAATTTTCTTTGGAGATATAGTCTAATTATCATAATTTACTTACTAAATATGATTTTTTCTAAAATCGTTCCTACCACACCATATGAGATATAGCATGGTAAGAAACTAAGTCTGAGTCATCTCAGAATTTAGGGTTGTTCGACTCATGTCAAGAGACATCAGGCAGATAAGTTAGAGTCTAGGTCCTTTAGAGCTCGTTTTATAGGATATCCTAAAGAGTCGTTAGGATATTATTTATATCTTTCGATAGATCACAATGTAATTGTGAGTCAACATGCCGCCTTTCTTGAAAAATAGTTTATTCAAGATAGTGGCATCGGAAGACAGATAAGGCTCGAGGAGAAAGTCTTTCAAGAGCAACAAGCTAAGGAACCTATGGAACCTAATCAGATTGAACCAGCCTAATCACAACCTCCTCCACCTCGTAGATCAAATAGGATTTTTCGTCCTCCTGAAAGATACTTAGGCATTATTTCAGAAGATATAGAGGAAATATTTCTCATGAGAAATGGGGTTTATGGTGATGATCTCAAAATCTATGACGAGGTGATATCAGACATCAACTTTGAGAAATGGTTAGAGGCAATTAAGTCAGAGATTGACTCAATGTGATCAAACCAAGTCAAGACCTTGGTAGATTCATCTGAAGGTATCGTACCTATTGGATGTAAATGGATCTACAAGAGAAAGTGCAGATGAAAATGTGGAGACATTCAAGATTAGGTTAGTGATGAAAGGGTATAGTCAGCACGAAGACATTGACTATCAAGATATCAAGATACCTTCTCGCTAGTAGCCATGCTTAAATTCATCCGCACATTGCTTGCTGTAGCAGCTAATTTCATTTATGAAATATGATAGATGGATGTAAAAATGACGTTCTTAAATGGAAATCTTGAGGAAGATATCTATATAAAATAGCCACTAGGTTTCACATCCAGTGATGCTGATCATAAGGTCTGTAAGCTGCAAGGATCCATCTATGGACTTAAGCAGGCATCTCGGAGCTGGAATGCTCATTTTAATGATGTGATCAAATCATTTGGATTAATAAAAAATGAGAAGTCCTGTGTATTCATAAAGGTCAGTGGGAGCGCTATTATCTACCTCATACTATACATGGATGACATCCTCCTTATTAGGAATGATATTTTCATGTTGACTACGGTCAATATGTGGTTATCAAAAGAGTTCTCTATGAAAGACCTTGAAGTGGCATCCTTTATTCTAGAAATTAAGATTTATAGGGATAGACTAAATAGGATGCTGGATTTCTCATAGAAGATATACATAGAGGAGGTGCTGAAGAGGTTCAGCATGAAAAACTTCAAGAGAGGATTGGTACCCATTAGACATGGTATTCATCTCTCTAAGAAGATGTGCCCTAGCACACCTGAGGAGATTGAATGCATGAGCAAGATCCCTTATGCTTCTGCAATAGGGAGTTTCATGTATGCCATGCTATGTATACGACCTGATATAGCCTATGCTGTGAGTGTCACAAGCAGGTATCAGTCGAATCCAGGTGAAGAGCTCTAGATTTTTGTGACACCTATCCTTAAGTACTTGAGAAGGACTAAGGATATGTTCTTGGTCTTTAGTAATGGAGAACTCCAGGTCCAGGGATATATAGACTCAAAATTTATGTCTGATATAGATGATCGAAAGTCAACATCTGACAGTCTATTTATGTGCAATAGTGGTGCTGTCAGCTGGAAGAGTTCCAAGCAGATCGTGATAGTGGATACCACCATGGAAGCAAAGTACATTGCTACATCAAAAGCTACAAAGGAGATGTTTTGGTATAAGAAATTCACTATAGAGCTCGGAGTGATGCCATTAGATGCCATCCCTCCGTACTGTGATAATAATAGCACCATAGCTTTGGCTAAAGAGTCGAGGTCTCACCAGAAATCCAAACACATCGAGCAGTGATTCGATCTCATCATGATTACCTTAAGAAGGGTAACGTCGAGGTTAAGAGAGTCAACTCCATGGACAACATGATAGATCCACTAATGAAGCCTTTAGGCCAGTAGAAGATCGAAGCCCACTTTGAGAAGATGGAATAGATTTGCAGCCAATTGGCTTTAGATTAAGTGGGAGTTTGTTAGATGTGTGCCTTAGAAGCTAGATTGACTAACACTTATAATACACTTTTAAGGATAATTTTATAATTTTTACTATAAATTAATAAAAAAATATTTTCTATTATAGTGTATAATTAAAAGTGTCTGTGATACATCCTTTGAGTTAATGATAATGATAATTCATATTTTCAAGAGTTGAAAATTTAAGATATGAATTTTCATAATTAACTGATAAACTACTCCCGACTGTAGGATCATCATGAGGATGGTAATCGATTTGGGAGGTTGATGTACTATTGCTTTCTTAGGATAGATGAGTCTTGTGTCTATGGTGTGGAGATACTGGAGCGAGAGTATAAATACTTATTAGAAAATGAGGGCACTGAGTGTGACCACATCGAGCAGTCATAAGAAAGTCTACCTTCTTATCAATGACTGGCTCGATGCTGTAGTTGTGTATCAGGTTCTTTGATTTGAGGTGCATCGATAGTTCACCTTGAGTATGTTATAGTTTGACTGCATCATAACTCGATCTCCTAGCTATTCGGAATCCTAAGGTATATGTTGGCTATAGCATGTTCATTGTAGGAACTGGATTATACCAAGATGTGATCTATCAATCTCGATAGTGGAGGAGTAGTCCTATGATGATCATGAGATTGAGTCCTTAAGCCCATGAACATGGTAGTGTGATATAATAAAAAAAGTTTTCTATTAGGGTTTCACATTGAACTCAAATCGAATGATGTTAGGAATATGTGCTCTTCCCACACAGATCAGTGTGGCCGTCGGTGATTAGCCAAGCAACAAGCAAGTACTTCTTAGAGATCTCTATGGAAGCATGATCAAATAAATCAAGAAATAGAGAAGAAGAAAAGAAGAGATTTTTGGAAGAAAAGAGCTTTTATTTAGTATATTTCAGTACTCTTACAATCTTGACCTATTTTCAGTATATATACTTTACAAAGGATCAAGCCTAAGCTCATAGAAAAACTTTCCAAACCCAAACAATCCATGTACGCTAAATAATAACCCATGAAAACTGAGCTGGCTCAATTTCAGACTGAGCTGGCTAACCGGCAACTAGGTCGGCTCAGTCCAAGATCGGACTGAGCCGACCCAATTGTGTACCATGCCAACAGTCCAAAAATGCTATTCTCTATTTGAATTTTCTTCTGAAACCCAGCCGACCCAGTCCTGGACTGAGCTGACCCAGTTCCCAACTGAGCCAGCTCAGTCTCAGAGTGAGTCGACCTAGTTTTTGAACTTTACTATTGAGACTAATTCTTCTTCCGGCTCATTCTCATCTTTTCATGATTTGTCTTCTCATATTTTCAAGACTTAAGAGTGCCACTTCTAAGCTCACATTCTCCACCTTGGTACTTTCAAGTTCTTATGAACTCATCTCTTCTCAACAGACCCATCCATGCCACACATCTCTGAAAGCTTTCTCTAGGGAGTACCTTCGTGAGTGCATTAGACTGATTCTCCTTGGTATGGACCTTCATCAGTTTCACTTCACCTTCCTCCACCAGCTTTCTGATCCTGTGGTACCTCACATCTATATGCTTTGTGCGTGCATGATAGACTGGGTTCTATGCCAACAATAGAGCACTCTAACTATCACTAAATAGTGTAACCTTGCTTTGCTCCAGCCCCAACTCATCAATCAGCCTCCTAAGCTAAAAGGCTTTCTTTATAGCCTCAAACTCCATCCGTTCTCGATCAGTGTCTGGTTCATCCTCTTCGTGACAGTATTCTACTGGGGAGTCATCCTCACCGTGTAATGGCATTTGATGCCATTTTTCTCACAATACCTTTTAAACTCCAAGCTAGTATACTCCCCTCCATTGTCCGACCTCAGACACTTTACCTGTCTTCCTAACTCCTTCTCTACTTCAACTCTCCAGGCCCTGAACTGGGCAAATACCTCTAATTTTTTTAGATCAGATAAATCCACAACTTCCTTGAGAAATCATCAATGAAAGTAACAAAGTATTTTGCCCCACCTCTAGTTGATACAGGAGCTAGTCCCCACACATCCGAGTGCACTAAATCCAGCACTCCCTCACTGTGCTTGGTACTTCTGGCAAACTTTATCCTACACTATTTGCCAAAGATACATGGCTCATAAAGATTTGTGCCCTCCTTCTTCAGGGCTTGGATCATACCTCTTCTACTTAGTTCTGTGAGCCCATGGTCACTCATATGATCCATCCAAAAGTGCCACAGTCGATATAAAATCTGCTCCTCCTGTGCTGCTGCTAGCACCTCTACACTATCATTTACCACTGAGCCTTCCATTCTGTAATGATTATTGCTCAGTCTTCTACCTTTCATCACCACCAAAGCTCTCTTGAAAATTTTCAGACATCCACTCCACCAAGTAGCCCAAAGAAATCAAACTCCTTTTTCAACCTCGGTACATGCCCGATATTTGATAATGTATGAATGATCCCATCGTACATCCTCACCCTGATAGAGCCAATTTTAGCTACTTTGCATGGATGATCATCTCCAAGATTGACACTTCCATCATCGGCCTTCTGGTAGGTAACAAACCACTTTTGATGAGAAGTATAGTAGTGCGAGCATGCTAAATCTAATTTTCACATAGTATTGCACTCTGTGGATCCATCTGATATAACTAGCAAATCTTCTCCACTGCTCATAGAAGCTGTATCATCTCCCTTGCTGGCCTTTTCTTTTTTTGATCTCAAAAGAGGATAATCCCTCCTTAAGTGTCCAGGCTGATGACATTTACAACATTTAAATGTCACCTTTCTCTGATCATGAGACTTTGACCTATCCTTGGATTTTCCTTTTGTCTTTTTCTTTGATCTTTCCTATGTTTCGTTCACAACCAAGATCTCAGACTTAGGGTATCCCTTATAGATCTTCTCTCTTTGCTTATTTGATCTGAGCACACCAACAACCTCTTCATAGTTGAGAGTCTTCTTCCCATAAACTAGAGTTGTTACGAGACCATCATATGAACCTAGGAGAGAACATAATAGCAGCAATGTTCGATCCTCCTCATCGATCTTCACATCCAAACTCATCACCTCAGAACACACCTGATTGAACCTTTGGATATGTGCAACAAGATCTCCATCTTTGGGCATCCTCAGACTATACAACATTTCTTCAACCATAGCTTGTTCATCATATTCTTTCCCATGTATGTGCTCTTCAGTCTCTCACAGAGCCCCTTTGCCATAGTCTCTATACAAACCTCGAGTAAAATCTGATCGACCAAGCACATCCAGATTATGCTAAAAGTAATTTCCTCCAACTCTTCCCAATCCTCAGCACTGATCTATTTTGGCCTTTCTTTTGTCAAGACCTTATAGATTCTTTGCTGAACTAACAAGTTCTTTACTCTTTGCTGCCATAGAGTAAAGTTTTCTTTATCATTGAACTTCTCAAAATCTATCTTAAATCCACTTGATCCCATGACTTCAAATAAGTCAAGAACAGATTCCTAACACCTTTCACAATCACACACTAGTAAAACTATCCTTCATAAAAGATCTAACTAGCCTTAGATCCTCTTTCCAAACTTTTGTATCACTATTTCTCTGTGTAAACAATCTCTACCTCAATCTAGGGACAACCATGAAGCAAACTAGAAGTTTTAGGATAAAACCTGGTGCAACAGATCCTGGATGTAGTAAATCCTAGGTGTCATCCTTCCTTCCACACAATATCGCTCTGATACCAAATATTAGGAATATGTGCTCTTCCCACATAGATTGATATGACCGCTGATGATTAGCCAAGCAACAAGAAAGTACTTCTTAGAGATCTCTGTAGAAGTATGATCAAATAAATCAAAAAATAGAGAAGAAGAGAAGAAGAGATTTTTGGAAGAAAAGAGCTTTTATTTAGTATATTTCAACATTCTTACAATCTTGATCTATTTTCAGTATATATACTTTACAAAGGATCTGAAGGGAAATCCTGATTTCCCGGTCCAGGTTCGTCCAGATCTGATTAGATCAAGAGATATATTTCAAAAATTTTCTCTTGATCACAATCAGATCTTGATATGTTTCAGATCTGATTCTTATTATTTTAATAAATAAAATAAAACAAGATAAATTAAATCAAATTCAATTTACCTGATTTGGGTAATCCTATTACCCTGTAGATGATCCTGATTGCAGCGGAAGGTTCTGGATCTAAGCCATGCAAGCGCCTGGCCTCTACCGGTATCCACTCGGGTTGGATCTGAAGAACCTCTTCTTCTCTATCACACCTCTAAAAATCAGATCTGGATCTGATCTGGAGGATCTTCAAAACTCTTTTGAAGATCTGCAGTCGTCCTTTTGCAGCAGCGCAGCCTTCTTGCTTTTGATCGCCTTTCCTTGATCTGAATCGCACCAACCAAAGTCCAAAACACCTTTTGGACGTGGAGAGCAAGGGGAGAAGAGACTATGGCATGGAGAAGGAGGGGAGAGGCAGCCTTGGGGCGTGTCTAATAGCATTGGAATTAGGGTTGGGCGCAGGGTCTTATTTATAGACCTCTTGTGATCCAACTCCTCTTCCTCTCAACCAATCACAACCCTTTGTGAAATCAGATCTAAATCTGATTGGTTGGAATAGAGACCCCTGGATTCCTCCTTAGAGGGCGCCTAAGACCAGTCAAACTGGATTCTTAGTAGAACTCTGATTGGAATCCAAAAGGGAGGTGGAGTCCTTGTCCAACAAGGACTCCTAGGCGCCTCCTACTTGGGCTCACGCCACCCTTGGCGTGCGCCCTTCTCCTTGCCAGGTTCTGGCAGGGGGACAGGCCCCCACCAGCTCTCCAATAGGTGCATGACATGTGGTCAAAAGTCAAAGGGTCAATGGTCAACGTTTGACCAGTCAAAGGTAGACTTTTGACCAAAGTCAAAGAACAAGAAATGGCAGGTGACCAAAAATGGCAGGTAATGTCTTACAAATAAGACAACCTATTCTGACTTGGACAACCTCCAGTCAGACCATATGAAGGCCTCTGATTGAGCACAAACTCCTTTGGCTCAGTCAGGACAACTTATTTATGATAGTAAAAGAAGAACGTTAGGTTCAATCGAGTGCTAGCACGATTTCCTTGAACCTAATTGAATCTCATTCAGATCAATTGAACTAGATCAGTTCAATTGATGATCACCAGATTCAAACCCTTGTTTGTGTGACCCAGTTAGGTTCAGTTCTGTATGGTAATGGGATATGTCATGATCTCTATCATAGACATCATCGAAACTCCTTTCGATGGATCAGAACTCTTCTGATTCGAACAGCTAGAA
Organism: Cocos nucifera; assembly: GCA_006176705.1. Lineage (NCBI taxonomy): Eukaryota > Viridiplantae > Streptophyta > Magnoliopsida > Arecales > Arecaceae > Cocos > Cocos nucifera. The sequence continues at coordinate 79,329 of QRFJ01003177.1, read as the reverse complement.
TGATCGATCATCTAAATCATTCTAATTGCTCCCAAAATCCACCAGTGACACCTAGCAGTATATGGTGGCAACCCATCAGAGCTGAATGCGAACCTCTTGGTGCAGCTACCTGTGTGATTCAGTTCTTCTATCTTGAGCCCCGATCAGATTAGGGTTAAGGTGAACTCGTCAAACCCTAGTCTCTGTCATATGATGTAATCATTCGATTCGAGTCCAATGTGAAAATCTAAATAGAAACTCTTTCTATTATTTCACTCTACCATGGCCATGGATTTCTGGACTTGATTCTCATGATCATCATAGGGCTACTCCTCTACCACCGAGGTAGATAGATTCCCATCTTGATGCAATCCAGTTCCTACAATGAACATGTCATAGCCAACATACACCTCAGGGTTCCATATGGCTAGGAGACCGAGTAATGGTGTAGTCAAACTATAACACCCTCAAGGTGAACTGCCGATGCATCTCAGGTCAAAGAACCAGACACACTACTGCAGCATCGAGTCAGTCATTGACGAGAAGGTAGACTTCCCTAATGACTACTCGAGGTGGTCACGCTCAGTGCCCTCGTTCTCTAACGAGTACCTGTACTCTCGCTCCGGTGTCTCCACACCGTAGACTCAAGACTCATCTACTAAAGAGAAGCGATCGTACACCAACCTTCCGGATCAATCACCATCCTCGTGATGATCCTATGGTCGGGAGCTGTTTATGAGTTAATAATGATTATTCATGTCTTAAATTTTCAACTCTTGAAAATATGAATTATCATTACCATTAACTCAAAGGATGTATCACAGACACTAAATACACATGTGTGATAGAAAATAACCCATTTCATTAATTATAGTCAAAATTATAATTTTGCCCCTAGAAGTGTATTACAAGTGTCAGCCAATTCTGGCTTCTAGGGCACATATATCTAACAATCTCCCACTTGTCCTAAAGCCAATTGGCTACAAGTCTAAGTCCCATCTTCTCAAGGTGGGCTTCGATCTTCTGCTGGCCCAACGGCTTTGTAAGTGGGTCTGCCACATTATCTGTGCGGAGTTGACTCTCTTGACCTCAACGTAACCTTTCTCAAGGTAATCGCGGATGAGATGGTATCACCGTTTGCTTGGAACTCTTCCAGCACAAACAGTCTGCCAGATGTCGACTTTCGATCATCTATATCGGACATGAAGTCCGAGTCTGTGTATCCCTGGAACTTGGAGTTCTCCGTTACCAAAGACCAACATCATATCCTTAGTTCTTCTCAAGTACTTAAGGATACATTTCACAGAAGTCCAGTGTTCTTCACCTGGATTTGACTGATATCTGCTTGTGACACTCACAGCATGGGCTATATCAGGTCGTGTACATAGCATGGCATACATGAGGCTCCCTATTGCAGAAGCATAAGGGATCTTGCTCATGCGTTCTATTTCCTCAGGTGTGCTGGGGCACATCTTCTTGGAAAGATGAATACCATGTCTGAAGGGTATTAATCCCCTCTTAGAGTTTTCCATACTAAACCTCTTTAGTACTTCCTCTATGTACATCTTCTGTGAAAGTCCTAGCATCCTATTCGGTCTATCCCTATAGACCTTAATTCCTAGAATAAAGGATGCTTCACCTAGGTCTTTCATGGAGAATTCCTTGGACAACCACATCTTGACTGATGTCAACATGGGAATATCATTCCCAATAAGGAGGATGTCATCCACGTACAATACGAGGAAGACAACAGCGCTCCCACTGACCCTTTTGAAAACACATGGTTCCTCTTCATTTTTGATGAAACCAAACTTTTTGATCACATCATTGAAACGAGTGTTCCAGCTCCGAGATGCTTGCTTAAGTCCATATATGGACCTTTGCAGCTTGCAAACCTTGTGATCAGTATCACTGGATGTGAAACCTAGCGGCTGTTCCATATAGATATCTTCCTCAAGATATCCATTTAGGAATGCCGTTTTCACGTCCATTTGCCATATTTCATAATCGAAATAGGCTGCAACAGCAAGCAATGTGCGGATGGATTTTAGCATAGCTACCGGGGAAAAGGTATCCTGATAGTCAATGCCTTCACGTTGACTATAACCTTTTGCCACCAGTCTAGCCTTGAATGTCTCCACATTCCCATCTGCACCAATCTTTCTCTTGAAGATCCATTTACACCCAATAGGTACTATACCTTCTGGTGGATCTACCAAGGTCCAGACTTGGTTTGAGTGCATCGAGTCGATTCTCTGACTTCATTGCCTCAAGCCATTTCTCGGAGTCGATATCTGATATCGCCTCGTTGTAGGTTTTGGGATCATCACCATGAGCACCATTACCTATGAGGAACATTTCCTCTACATCCTCTGAAATAATACCTAAGTATCTTTCAGGGGGACGGGAAACTCTTTCCGATCTACGAGGTGGAGGAGGTAGTGTTCTTATTGGCTCAACCTGATTTGGTTCCACTTGGTCCTTAGCTCGTTCTGCTTGTGAGACTTTCTCATCAAGCTTAATCTGCTTTCCAATGCCACTATCTTGAATAAACTATTTTTCAAGAAATATGGCATGTCGACTCACAATCACATTGTGGTCTTCTGGAATGTAGAAATAGTATCCTAATGACTCTTTAGGATATCCTATGAATCGAGCTCTAAAGGACCTAAACTCTAACTTGTCCGCTTGTTGTCTTTTGACATAAGCCGGACAACCCCAAATTCTGAGATGACTCAGACTTGGTTTCTTACCGTGCCATATCTCATACGGTGTGGTAGGAACGGTTTTAGAGGGAACCCTATTCAGTAAATAGATTGAAGTTAATAATGAATGTCCCCAAAGAAAATCTGGGAGGTCTGTGAAGCTCATCATGGATCGAACCATATCCAATAGAGTCCGATTTCTCCGTTCTGAAACCCCGTTGAGTTGAGGTGTTCCTGGTGGAGTCCATTGAGAGACTATGCCATTTTCCTTAAGATAGTCTAGGAATTCCCGGCTAAGGTATTCACCTCCTCGATCTGATCGAAGAACCTTAATGGGTTTTCCAGTTTGTTTTTCTACTTCATGTCTGAATTCTTTGAACTTTTCAAAGGCTTCAGACTTATGTCTCATAAGATACACATACCCATACCTAGACAGATCATCGGTAAAGGTAATGAAGTAGACAAAATTGCCTCTAGCCGGCACATCGAATGGGCCGCACACATCAGTATGTACTAGGGCAAGGAGATCTGTGGCCCTCTCCCCATGTCCAACAAAAGGGAGTTTAGTCATTTTGCCTTGAAGACAAGATTCACAAGTTGGATATGACTCAAAAGTCAATGGACTCAATAGCCCATTTTTCTCCAATTTGTTAATCCTATCTTCTGCTATATGACCTAATCTCAGGTGCCATAGATATCTGTCGTTTGGACTATCCCTAGGTCGTTTGGCATTCACGTTTTGCTCGATAGTTAAAACAGGTACATCAATATGCAACTGATAAAGACCATTAACAAGGAAACCATTTGCAATTTTATTTCTTTCATAAAGAATGTTACAATGGTCCTTAAAGAAGGTGATCACATAACCTTCTTGTGCTAAGCATGAAACAGAAATCAAATTCCTGCTAGCTGCAGGCACATAATAACAGTCTTTTAAAACTAAGTCTAAACCAGATGGTAATCGCAGAGGGTATGTTCCCACGGCTACTGCAGCAACTCTTGCTCCATTACCGACGCGTAGGATCATGTCTCCATCCCTCAGCCTCCTGCTATCCTCAAGACCCTGCATAGAAGTGCACAGATGAGCACTAGAACCAGAGTCAAGCACCCAACTGGATGCAGAAGAAACCGTAAGGTTAGACTCAATAACGAGCATACCTCCAGAAGGACCTTCCTTCTTGTTCTTCAGGGTGGCCAGGTAAGTAGGGCAGTTCCGCTTCCAATGGCCGTCGCTGTTGCAATGGAAACACTTTCCTTTGCCATCGACCTTCTTCTTCGGTTCTGCCTTCTTCTTCTTTGATCCTTCTACCTTTTGCTTTTTCACAGACTTCTTTTTCTTTCCATAAGACTTTCTTTTGGAAGAAGTCCGTTCCATAGCAAGAACTGAGCCTTTAGAACCTTTCATAGAAAGCTCAGCGGTAACCAGCATATTCATCAACTCGGCCAAGGAATTTTGAAGTTTATGCATGTGGTAATTCATGATGAATTGCCCATATGCATCAGTCAAGGATTGCAGAATAATATCGTTCTGCAAGTCCAAGTCCAACTTCACACCGAGCTTCTCAAGCTCTTCCATGTCCTTGATCATTGTCAGACAGTGATCTTGGACTGACTGCCCATCACGCATCTTAGCCTTAAAAAGTCATTTCGTGACTTGATATTTGGCTGCGCGACTCTGTTCACCAAACATCTCCTGCAGGTGAGCCAACATTTGGCGAGCAGTCCCGATATCTTCATGTTGGCGCTGGAGCTCATCAGACATCGAGCCCAACATGTAGTATCTGGCCTTATTGTCTTCGTCAATCCATTTTTCCAGAGACGCTCTCTGTTCAGTGGATGGACGAGCTGGTAAGGTGGGAGGGTCCTGGTCCAAAACATGTGTTAACTTCTCTGAACCCAAAACAATTTTGTAGTTCCTGAGCCAATCTTTATAATTGGGTCCAGTCAGTCTATGTGTGTCTAGGATACGTGCCAGTGGGTTGGACGCAGACATTTTCCTGTAGAGAGTCAAAGATTCTAGTTAGATACTGTAATTTTGACTTGACCAATTTGTTTAGGGATTTTATTTTTAAACAAATTAGCTCCCACTATTTTCTCGGATCCCTACACTCCCTCTGTAGAGATGCGAAAATCTCCGCGATTGATGATTTCTAGTGGGTGGTGCGGTCTCACCAACTGACTCATCACCTCACCTAACAGTTATTGGTGATGGGTTAGCCAATGAGTGAACAACTCTTGTTCAATGATTCTCTAATCATGGTGCACCCAAACTTGGTCTCTAATTCATGAATCTCACCGTATCCGGAATATTGATCCACTCCTTAGTTAAGTCAGACCCACCATTTGCATAGACTGGGTTCCTAATTGGGTCTCTCACCGTATCCGGAATATTGAGCCCAACTCATCCTCCAGCCCATAGCATCCAATGCCTAATAGACATGGTTGCGTCTTCCCGGTGCAACTGAGCCACTGTATCCAGCCGAGAACAATCAACCCCGGGAAGGGCCCGCACGTCTACAATGGTGGAAGACCTCGGACTTAATCTTTTCTTAGGGAGAATTGATTCAGGTCTCATTAAACTAGACTTGGCTTAGTCATAACAATTATGACTAACCTAGTGGCATGGGTCAGCTCGGATTATTGACCACCTCAGATCAGAACTGTGTCAACAGATATGGCCAGGTAAGTGAGACCGGTGGAAGGAATATGCCGTTAACTCGCACAAGAACGCATTCAGGTCGAGTAGCTTCCAATTAAAAACCAGTCGGTCGTCTGTGCCAAACTTACCTTAGACACCAAATTGTTGAGTCAGAACCAATTGGGTTAGCCTACAATCCAGACTCTAACCTCTGAGCCTAATTAGGTCTTGCTTGATCGTGACTCGATCTTGACCCAGACTTAATCCTATTAGGCTGGTCAATTTAAGCATTGTTGATCCCATCTAACCAACTCTTGATTCGGTTTGATCAACCGCTTAGACCTAATTGAGCTACCCAAGCCCGAACCCAGTATTATGAATATGTCTTAGATCTGAAATTCTCAATTTTAGACCTAATTAATATTCCATAAACTTAATTCTTAATTAAGTTGGGTTCATAAACAAAATATGCACAATAAATCCTAGGGTTTCAGGATCTAGGGTTTTGCAGAAAGTAAGTTTTGGGTTTCTGATTAAGGACGAACACGCAGCACCCCTACACGTCATAAGAACACCCCATCGAATGGGAAGAGAGGGCCTTTAAACCCTTCTTCGTTCTTATGACCGGACGGCCAAGAGGAACGCCTTAATCAGGAACATGTAAATCTACAAAACAGTTATAGATCTATATCATATATCTCATATACAAATTTAGATCTAATCAAGGCATATTTTGCATACATCTCATGTATCAAATCATGCATGTTTTCAGATCTAAATTATCACATAATAATCTAAAAAATTAGATTTAAATTGATCTAATCAAAATAAATTCTAATCTAGACAATTATGTAGAACTATTCTACAACTAGTCTAGTCATGCATCTATCATATCTCATATGATATTTAAAATTAAATAATTTTTATTTGCTGTTTATCAGATGTTATTATAACACTTATAATATCAGAAAATAGTAAATAAGAAGATCTAAAATATGATTTAATCAGATTAAATCAAAGACATGCAAAACTATTCTATAGAACTATTCTATTCTAGAACTAGTCATGCATATCTTCATGTTCTTAGATCCAAATCATTTAATTTTAATTTTTCTGATTTCAGATCTGATCACATCTCATGTGACATCTGAAATCACTTTATTTTCTAATTAAAATAAAATTAAAATCAGATCTAAACAATTTAGAACCATGGCTCTGATACCAGTTGAAGGGAAATCCTGATTTCCCGGTCCAGGTTCGTCCAGATCTGATTAGATCAAGAGATATATTTCAAAAATTTTCTCTTGATCTCAATCAGATCTTGATATGTTTCAGATCTGATTCTTATTATTTTAATAAATAAAATAAAATAAGATAAATTAAATCAAATTTCAATTTACCTGATTTGGGTAATCCTATTACCCTGTAGATGATCCTGATTGCAGCGGAAGGTTCTGGATCTTAGCCACGCAAGCGCCTGGCCTCTACCGGTATCCACTCGGGTTGGATCTGGAGATCCTCTTCTTCTCTATCACACCTCCAAAAATCAGATCTGGATCTGATCTGGAGGATCTTCAAAACTCTTTTGAAGATCTGCAGTCGTCCTTTTGCAGCAGCGCAGCCTTCTTGCTTTTGATCGCCTTTCCTTGATCTGAATCGCACCAAACTAAGTCCAAAACACCTTTTGGACGTGGAGAGCAAGGAGGAGAAGAGACTATGGCATGGAGAAGGAGGGGAGAGGCAGCCTTGGGGCGTATCTAATAGCATTTTTCATTGGAATTAGGGTTGGGCGCAGGGTCTTATTTATAGACCTCTTGTGATCCAACTCCTCTTCCTCTCAACCAATCACAACCCTTTGTGAAATCAGATCTAAATCTGATTGGTTGGAATAGAGACCCCTGGATTCCTCCTTAGAGGGCGCCTAAGACCAGTCAAACTGGATTCTTAGTAGAACTCTGATTGGAATCCAAAAGGGAGGTGGAGTCCTTGTCCAACAAGGACTCCTAGGCGCCTCCTACTTGGGCTCACGCCACCCTTGGCGTGCGCCCTTCTCCTTGCCAGGTTCTGGCAGGGGGACAGGCCCCCACCAGCTCTCCAATAGGTGCATGACATGTGGTCAAAAGTCAAAGGGTCAATGGTCAACGTTTGACCAGTCAAAGGTAGACTTTTGACCAAAGTCAAAGAACAAGAAATGGCAGGTGACCAAAAATGGCAGGTAATGTCTTACAAATAAGACAACCTATTCTGACTTGGACAACCTCCAGTCAGACCATATGAAGGCCTCTGATTGAGCACAAACTCCTTTGGCTCAGTCAGGACAACTTATTTATGATAGTAAAAGAAGAACGTTAGGTTCAATCGAGTGCTAGCACGATTTCCTTGAACCTAATTGAATCTCATTCAGATCAATTGAACTAGATCAGTTCAATTGATGATCACCAGATTCAAACCCTTGTTTGTGTGACCCAGTTAGGTTCAGTTCTGTATGGTAATGGGATATGTCATGATCTCTATCATAGACATCATCGAAACTCCTTTCGATGGATCAGAACTCTTCTGATTCGAACAGCTAGAATGATCGATCATCTAAATCATTCTAATTGCTCCCAAAATCCACCAGTGACACCTAGCAGTATATGGTGGCAACCCATCAGAGCTGAATGCGAACCTCTTGGTGCAGCTACCTGTGTGATTAAGTTCTTCTATCTTGAGCCCCGATCAGATTAGGGTTAAGGTGAACTCGTCAAACCCTAGTCTCTGTCATATGATGTAATCATTCGATTCGAGTCCAATGTGAAAATCTAAATAGAAACTCTTTCTATTATTTCACTCTACCATGGCCATGGATTTCTGGACTTGATTCTCATGATCATCATAGGGCTACTCCTCTACCACCGAGGTAGATAGATTCCCATCTTGATGCAATCCAGTTCCTACAATGAACATGCTATAGCCAACATACACCTCAGGGTTCCATATGGCTAGGAGACCGAGTAATGGTGTAGTCAAACTATAACACCCTCAAGGTGAACTGCCGATGCATCTCAGGTCAAAGAACCAGACACACTACTGCAGCATCGAGTCAGTCATTGACGAGAAGGTAGACTTCCTAATGACTACTCGAGGTGGTCACGCTCAGTGCCCTCGTTCTCTAACGAGTACCTGTACTCTCGCTCCGGTGTCTCCACACCGTAGACTCAAGACTCATCTACTAAAGAGAAGCGATCGTACACCAACCTTCCGGATCAATCACCATCCTCGTGATGATCCTATGGTCGGGAGCTGTTTATGAGTTAATAATGATTATTCATGTCTTAAATTTTCAACTCTTGAAAATATGAATTATCATTACCATTAACTCAAAGGATGTATCACAGACACTAAATACACATGTGTGATAGAAAATAACCCATTTCATTAATTATAGTCAAAATTATAATTTTGCCCCTAGAAGTGTATTACAAGTGTCAGCCAATTCTGGCTTCTAGGGCACATATATCTAACAATCTCCCACTTGTCCTAAAGCCAATTGGCTACAAGTCTAAGTCCCATCTTCTCAAGGTGGGCTTCGATCTTCTGCTGGCCCAACGGCTTTGTAAGTGGGTCTGCCACATTATCTGCGGAGTTGACTCTCTTGACCTCAACGTAACCTTTCTCAAGGTAATCGCGGATGAGATGGTATCACCGTTTGCTTGGAACTCTTCCAGCACAAACAGTCTGCCAGATGTCGACTTTCGATCATCTATATCGGACATGAAGTCCGAGTCTGTGTATCCCTGGACTAGGAGTTCTCCGTTACCAAAGACCAACATCATATCCTTAGTTCTTCTCAAGTACTTAAGGATACATTTCACAGAAGTCCAGTGTTCTTCACCTGGATTTGACTGATATCTGCTTGTGACACTCACAGCATGGGCTATATCAGGTCGTGTACATAGCATGGCATACATGAGGCTCCCTATTGCAGAAGCATAAGGGATCTTGCTCATGCGTTCTATTTCCTCAGGTGTGCTGGGGCACATCTTCTTGGAAAGATGAATACCATGTCTGAAGGGTATTAATCCCCTCTTAGAGTTTTCCATACTAAACCTCTTTAGTACTTTCCTCTATGTACATCTTCTGTGAAAGTCCTAGCATCCTATTCGGTCTATCCCTATAGACCTTAATTCCTAGAATAAAGGATGCTTCACCTAGGTCTTTCATGGAGAATTCCTTGGACAACCACATCTTGACTGATGTCAACATGGGAATATCATTCCCAATAAGGAGGATGTCATCCACGTACAATACGAGGAAGACAACAGCGCTCCCACTGACCCTTTTGAAAACACATGGTTCCTCTTCATTTTTGATGAAACCAAACTTTTTGATCACATCATTGAAACGAGTGTTCCAGCTCCGAGATGCTTGCTTAAGTCCATATATGGACCTTTGCAGCTTGCAAACCTTGTGATCAGTATCACTGGATGTGAAACCTAGCGGCTGTTCCATATAGATATCTTCCTCAAGATATCCATTTAAGGAATGCCGTTTTCACGTCCATTTGCCATATTTCATAATCGAAATAGGCTGCAACAGCAAGCAATGTGCGGATGGATTTTAGCATAGCTACTGGGGAAAAGGTATCCTGATAGTCAATGCCTTCGCGTTGACTATAACCTTTTGCCACCAGTCTAGCCTTGAATGTCTCCACATTCCCATCTGCACCAATCTTTCTCTTGAAGATCCATTTACACCCAATAGGTACTATACCTTCTGGTGGATCTACCAAGGTCCAGACTTGGTTTGAGTGCATCGAGTCAATTTCTGACTGCATTGCCTCTAGCCATTTCTCGGAGTCGATATCTGATATCGCCTCGTTGTAGGTTTTGGGATCATCACCATGAGCACCATTACCTACGAGGAACATTTTCCTCTACATCCTCTGAAATAATACCTAAGTATCTTTCAGGGGGACGGGAAACTCTTTCCGATCTACGAGGTGGAGGAGGTAGTGTTCTTATTGGCTCAACCTGATTTGGTTCCAACTTGGTCCTTAGCTCGTTCTGCTTGTGAGACTTTCTCATCAAGCTTAATCTGCTTTCCAATGCCGCTATCTTGAATAAACTATTTTTCAAGAAAGATGGCATGTCGACTCACAATCACATTGTGGTCTTCTGGAATGTAGAAATAGTATCCTAATGACTCTTTAGGATATCCTATGAATCGAGCTCTAAAGGACCTAAACTCTAACTTGTCCGCTTGTTGTCTTTTGACATGAGCCGGACAACCCCAAATTCTGAGATGACTCAGACTTGGTTTCTTACCGTGCCATATCTCATACGGTGTGGTAGGAACGGTTTTAGAGGGAACCCTATTCAGTAGATAGATTGAAGTTAACAATGAGTGTCCCCAAAGAAAATCAGGGAGGTCTGTGAAGCTCATCATGGATCGAACCATATCCAATAGAGTCCGATTTCTCCATTCTGAAACCCCGTTGAGTTGAGGTGTTCCTGGTGGAGTCCATTGAGAGACTATGCCATTTTTCTTAAGATAGTCTAGGAATTTCCCGGCTAAGGTATTCACCTCCTCGATCTGATCGAAGAACCTTAATGGGTTTTCCAGTTTGTTTTTCTACTTCATGTCTGAATTCTTTGAACTTTTCAAAAGCTTCAGACTTGTGTCTCATAAGATACACATACCCATACCTAGACAGATCATCGGTAAAGGTAATGAAGTAGACAAAATTGCCTCTAGCCGGCACATCAAATGGGCCGCACACATCAGTATGTACTAGGGCAAGGAGATCTGTGGCCCTCTCCCCATGTCCAACAAAAGGGAGTTTAGTCATTTTGCCTTGAAGACAAGATTCACAAGTTGGATATGACTCAAAAGTCAATGGACTCAATAGCCCATTTTTCTCCAATTTGTTGATCCTATCTTCTGCTATATGACCTAATCTCAGGTGCCATAGATATCTGTCGTTTGGACTATCCCTAGGTCGTTTGGCATTCACGTTTTGCTCGATAGTTAGAATAGGTACATCAATATGTAGCTGATAAAGACCATTAATAAGGAAACCATTTGCAATTTTATTTCTTTCATAAAGAATGTTACAATGGTCCTTAAAGAAGGTGATCACATAACCTTCTTGTGCTAAGCATGAAACAGAAATCAAATTCCTGCTAGCTGCAGGCACATAATAACAGTCTTTCAAAACTAAGTCTAAACCAGATGGTAATCGAAGAGGGTATGTTCCCACGGCTACTGCAGCAACTCTTGCTCCATTACCGACGCGTAGGATCATGTCTCCATCCCTCAGCCTCCTGCTATCCTCAAGACCCTGCATAGAAGTGCACAGATGAGCACTAGAACCAGAGTCAAGCACCCAACTGGATGCAGAAGAAACCGTAAGGTTAGACTCAATAACGAGCATACCTCCAGAAGGACCTTCCTTCTTGTTCTTCAGGGTGGCCAGGTAAGTAGGGCAGTTCCGCTTCCAATGGCCGTCGCTGTTGCAATGGAAACACTTTCCTTTGCCATCGGCCTTTTTCTTCGGTTCTGCCTTCTTCTTCTTTGATCCTTCCACCTTTTGCTTTTTCACAGACTTCTTTTTCTTTCCATAAGACTTTCTTTTGGAAGAAGTCCGTTCCATAGCAAGAACTGAGCCTTTAGAACCTTTCATAGAAAGCTCAGCGGTAACCAGCATATTCATTAATTCGGCCAAGGAATTTTGAAGTTTATGCATGTGGTAATTCATGATGAATTGCCCATATGCATCAGTCAAGGATTGCAGAATAATATCGTTCTGCAGATCCAAGTCCAACTTCACACCGAGCTTCTCAAGCTCTTCCATGTCCTTGATCATTGTCAGACAGTGATCTTGGACTGACTGCCCATCACGCATCTTAGCCTTAAAAAGTCATTTCGTGACTTGATATTTGGCTGCGCGACTCTGTTCACCAAACATCTCCTGCAGGTGAGCCAACATTTGGCGAGCAGTCCCGATATCTTCATGTTGGCGCTGGAGCTCATCAGACATCGAGCCCAACATGTAATATCTGGCCTTATTATCTTCGTCTATCCATTTTTCCAGAGACGCTCTCTGTTCAAGTGGATGGACGGGCTGGTAAGGTGGGAGGGTCCTGGTCCAAAACATGGGTTAACTTCTCAGAACCCAAAATAATTTTGTAGTTCCTGAGCCAATCTTTATAATTGGGTCCGGTCAGTCTATGTGTGTCCAGGATACGTGCCAATGGGTTGGACGCAGACATTTTTCCTGTAGAGAGTCAAAGATTCTAGTTAGATACTGTAATTTTGACTTGACCAATTTATTTAGGGATTTTATTTTTAAACAAATTAGCTCCCACTATTTTCTCGGATCCCTACACTCCCTCTGTAGAGATGCAAAAATCTCCACGATTAATGATTTCTAGTGGGTGGTGCGGTCTCACCAACTGACTCATCACCTCACCTAACAGTTATTGGTGATGGGTTAGCCAATGAGTGAACAACTCTTGTTCAATGATTCTCTAATCATGGTGCACCCAAACTTGGTCTCTAATTCATGAATCTCACCGTATCCGGAATATTGATCCACTCCTTAGTTAAGTCAGACCCACCATTTGCATAGACTGGGTTCCTAATTGAGTCTCTCACCGTATCCGAAATATTGAGCCCAACTCATCCTCCAGCCCATAGCATCCAATGCCTAATAGACATGGTTGCATCTTTCCGGTGCAACTGAGCCACTGTATCCAGCCGAGAACAATCAACCCCGGGAAGGGCCCGCACATCTACAATGGTGGAAGACCTCAGACTTAATCTTTTCTTAGGGAGAATTGATTCAGGTCTCATTAAACTAGACTTGGCTTAGTCATAACAATTATGACTAACCTAGTGGCATGGGTTAGCTCGGATTATTGACCACCTCAGATCAGAACTGTGTCAACAGATATGGCCAGGTAAGTGAGACCGGTGGAAGGAATATGCCATTAACTCGTACAAGAACGCATTCAGGTCGAGTAGCTTCCAATTAAAAATCAGTCGGTCGTATGTGCCAAACTTACCTTAGACACCAAATTGTTGAGTCAGAACCAATTGGGTTAGCCTACAATCCAGACTCTAACCTCTGAGCCTAATTAGGTCTTGCTTGATCGTGACTCGATCTTGACCCAGACTTAATCCTATTAGGCTGGTCAATTTAAGCATTGTTGATCCCATCTAACCAACTCTTGATTCGGTTTGATCAACCGCTTAGACCTAATTGAGCTACCCAAGCCCGAACCCAGTATTATGAATATGTCTTAGATCTGAAATTCTCAATTTTAGACCTAATTAATATTCCATAAACTTAATTCTTAATTAAGTAGGGTTCATAAACAAAATATGCACAATAAATCCTAGGGTTTCAGGATCTAGGGTTTTGCAGAAAGTAAGTTTTGGGTTTCTGATTAAGGACGAACACGCAGCACCCCTACACATCATAAGAACACCCCATCGAATGGGAAGAGAGGGCCTTTAAACCCTTCTTCATTCTTATGATCGGACGGCCAAGAGGAACGCCTTAATCAGGAACATGTCAATACTACAAAACAGTTATAGATCTATATCATATATCTCATATACAAAGTAGATCTAATCATGGCATATTTTGCATACATCTCATGTATCAAATCATGCATGTTTTCAGATCTAAATTATCTCATAATAATCTAAAAAATTAGATTTAAATTGATCTTAATCAAAATAAATTCTAATCTAGACAATTATGTAGAACTATTCTACAACTAGTCTAGACATGCATCAATCATATCTCATATGATATTTAAAATTAAATAATTTTTATTTGCTATTTTTTAGATGTTATTATAACACTTATAATATCAAAAAATAGTAAATAAAAGATCTAAAATATGATTTAATCAAGATTAAATTCAAAACATGCAAGACTATTCTATAGAACTATTCTATTCTAGAACTAGTCATGCATATCTTCATAATCTTAGATCCAAATCATTTAATTTTAATTTTTTTTGATTTTAGATCTGATCACATCTCATGTGACATCTGAAATCACTTTATTTTCTAATTAAAATAAAATTAAAATCAGATCTAAATAATTTTTAGAACCATGGCTCTGATACCAGTTGAAGGGAAATCCTGATTTCCCGGTCCAGGTTCGTTCAGATCTGATTCAGATCAAGAGATATATTTCAAAAATTTTCTCTTGATCTAATCAGATCTTGATATGTTTTCAGATCTGATTCTTATTATTTTAATAAATAAAATAAAATAAGAATAAATTAAATCAAATTTAATTTACCTGATTTGGGTAATCCTATTACCCTGTTAGATGATCCTGATTGCAGCGGAAGGTTCTGGATCTAGCCACGCAAGCGCCTGGCCTCTACCAGTATCCACTC
>QRFJ01003177.1:45663-64578 GCA_006176705.1 Cocos nucifera | reverse complement strand
CTAGATCTAAATTCAGTCTGATGATATTTAGATTTGATTTGATGAATCTAATAAAATAAAATAAATTAAATTAAATTAGATTTAATTTATATCTTGTTCTTGGGTAATCTAATTATCCTTTGATGATCCTGCTGATTGCCTGAGGTTCTGGATGCAGCCACGCAATCACCTAGCCTCTACCGGTATTCACTCGGGTAGGATCTAGATATCTTCTCCTTCTCAATCTTTTCTCCAAAAATTAGATCTGGATCTGATCTTGAAGGTCTTCAAAATAACTTTTGAAGATCCGATGTCGTCTTTTGCAGTAGTGCTGCCTTCTTCCTTTCTTATTGCCTTTCTCTTGTTTGGATCACACCAAACTGAAGCCCAAAACCCCTTGGGCATGGAGAGGAGAGAGAGGATCAGAGGTAGACATGGAGGAGAGAGGGAGATGGCTGTATGGCATGGGTAAGGAGAGAACCTCTCTAAACCTAGGTGCAGACAGGATTTATATAGACCCTACTATAGCATACAGTGCCACATCATCCCAACCAATCACGTTTCTTGGTGCAATCAGATCTAAATCTGATTGGTGGGATGACATCATCTGATCCAATTAGATGAGAGAACCTCTCCAACATCCTTAGGTGGTGCCAAGATTGGTCAAAGCAGTCTTTGGCACCACCTAGTTTGATTCCAAGAAGCAACCTGGAGTCCCATCTATATGGGACTCCAAGCATCACCATTCATAGGTGCACGCCTCCCTAGGCATGCAACCCCCTCCTTTCCTCTTTCTAGCAGGGGGACAAGCCCCTATCTGCTCTCCTATGGGTGCATGACACATAGACAGATGTCCAAGGGGCAAAGGTCAATGTTTGACCAAAGTCAAAAGATAAGAATTAGCAGGTGATGAAAAATAGCAGGTATTATCTCAAATTTATCTCATAAATTAAGACAATCTTTTTCTAACCTAGACAAGCTTCAGTCAGACCAAGTAAACATACCTGAGTGAGCCCAAACATATTTGGCTCAGTCGAGATAGCATTTAATGATTGTTGAAGGAGAACTTTTAGGCTCAATCGTGTGCTAGCATGATTTTCTTGAACCTAATTGAATCTAATTCAAATCAATTAAACTGGATTAGTCCAATCGATAATATCCAGATCCAAACCCTTGTATGTGTGATCTAGTTAGATTCAATTCTCTATGGTAATGAGATATGTCACGATCTCTATCATCGACATCATTGAAACATCTTTCAATGGATTAGAACTTTTCTGATTCAGACAACTAAAATGATTGATCATCTAAATCATTCTAATTACTCCCAAAATCCACCTATGACACCTAGCAGTATATGGTGGTAACCCATCAGAACTGAAAATGAACTTCTCGGTGTAGTTACATGAGTGATTATGTTCTTCTATGTTGAGCCCTGATCAGATTAGGGTTAAGGTGAACTTGTCAAAATCTAATTTCATCATATGAATTAATCATTCAATTCAAGTCCAATGTGAAAATCTTAATAGAAACTCTTTCTATCATTTCACTCTACCATGGCCATGGGCTTATAGACTTGATTCTCATGATCATTATAGGGCTGCTCCTCATCTACCGAGGTAGAAAGATTCCTTCTTGGTGCAATCCAATTCCTACAATGAACATACTATAGCCAACATACACCTTAGAATTCTGGATGGCTAGGAGACTGAGTCATGGTATAGTCAAACTATAACACCCTCAAGGTGAACTGTCGATGCACCTCAGATCAAAGAACCAAACACACCACTGCAGCTTCGAGCCAGTCATTGACGAAAAGGTAGACTTTCTTATGACTGCTCGAGGTGGTCACGCTCAGTGCCTCATTCTCTAACGAGTATCTATACTCTCACTCCGATGTCTCTACACTATAGACCCAAGACTCATCTAGTATAAAGAAGCAATTACACACCAACCTTTCGGATCAATCATCATCCTCATGATGATCCTACGGTCGGAAGCATTTTATGAGTTAATAATGAAAATTCATGTCTTAAATTTTTAACTCTTGAAAATAAGAATTATCATTACCATTAACTCAAGGGATGTATCACAGACACTAAATACATATTTGTGATAGAAAAATAACCCATTTTATTATTTATAGTCAAAATTATAATTTTGTATTTAGAAGTGTATAACAAGTGTCAGCTAATTCTGGCTTCTAGGGCACATATATCTAACAAACTCCCACTTGACCTAAAGTCAATTGGCTACAATTCTAAGTCCCATCTTCTCAAGGTGGGCTTTAATCTACTGCTGTCCCAATGGCTTTATAAGTGGATCTGCCACATTGTCTGTGGAGTCGACTCTCTTGATCTCGCTGTAATCTTTCTCAAGATAATCGCGGATGAGATGGTATCGCCACTCGATGTTTTTGAATTTTTGATGAGACCTCGGCTCCTTAGCAAGGGCTATGGCATCATTATTATCGCAGTATAGAGGAATGGCATCTAATGGCATCACTCCAATTTCTGTGACAAACTTCTTGTACCAGAATGCCTCCATCATAGCTTCTGACGTAGCAATATTTTCTGCTTCCATGGTGGAATCTACTATCACTGTCTGCTTGGAACTTCTCCAACTGACAGCACCACTATTACACACAAATAGACTTTTAGATGTCAACTTTTGATCATTTACATCAAACATAAAATCCGAGTCTGTATACCTTTGAACTTCGAGTTCTCCATTACCAAAAACCAACAACATATTCTTAGTTCTTCTCAAGTACTTAAGGATACATTTCAAAGAAGTCCAGTGTTCTTCATCTAGATTCGACTGATATCTGCTCATGACACTCACAACATGGGCTATATCAGGACGTGTACATAACGTGGCATACATGAGACTCTCTATTGCTAAAGAATAAGAGATCTTGCTCATGCATTCTATTTTCTCAAGTGTGCTAGGGCACATCTTCTTGGAGAGATGAATGTCATGACTGAAGGATACTAATCTTTTCTTGGAGTTTTTCATGCTAAACCTCTTTAGCACTTCCTCTATATACGTCTTCTATGAAAGTCCTAGCATCCTATTCGGTCTATCTCTATAGACCTTAATTTCTACAATAAAGGATGCTTCTCCAAGATCTTTCATGGAGAATTCTTTGGATAACCATATTTTAACTGTGGTCAGCATAGAAATATCATTCCCAATAAGGAGGATATCATCCACGTATAATACGGGAAAGATAATAGCACTCCCACTGGCCTTTTTGACGATTCCTTTTCATTTTTGATGAAATCAAATAATTTGATCACATCATTAAAATGAGTATTCCAGCTCCGATATGCTTGCTTAAGTCCATATATGGACCTTTGCAGTTTGCAT
Source organism: Cocos nucifera (assembly GCA_006176705.1). Taxonomy (NCBI): domain Eukaryota; kingdom Viridiplantae; phylum Streptophyta; class Magnoliopsida; order Arecales; family Arecaceae; genus Cocos; species Cocos nucifera. The sequence goes on along the minus strand of QRFJ01003177.1, from coordinate 61,227 downwards.
ACCTTGTGATCAGTATCATTGGATGTGAAACCTAGCGGCTGTTTCATATAGATATCTTCCTCAAGGTATCTATTTAAGAACGTTATTTTCACGTTCATTTTTCATATTTCATAATCAAAATAGGCTACAATAGCAAGCAATGTGAGGATAAATTTTAGCATAGCTACTAACGAAAAGGTCTCCTGTCGCATTGACTATACCCTTTTGCTACTAATCTAGCTTTGAATGTCTTCACATTTCCATCTACACCAATCTTTCTCTTGTAGATTCATTTACACCCAATAGGTACTATACCTTCTAGTGGATCTATCAAGATCCAGACTTGGTTTGAGTGCTTCGAGTCAATTTCTAACTTCATTGCCTCTAACCATTTCTCGAAGTCAATATCTGATATCACCTCGTCATAGGTTTTGGGATCATCACCATGAACCCCATTACCTATGAGGAATATTTCCTTTACTTTCTCTGAAATAGTACCTAAGTACCTCTTAGGGGGATGGAAAACTTTTTCAATCTACAAGGTAGAGGAGGTAGTGATCGTATTGGCTCAACCTGATTTGGTTCCATCTAGTCCTTAGCTCGTTGCTCTTGTGAGACTTTCCCCTCAAGCTTGAACTACTTTTCGATGCCGCTATCTTGAATAAACTATTTTTTAAGAAAGATAGCATATCGACTCATAATCACATTATGATCTTCTGGAATGTAGAAATAATATCCTAATGACTCTTTAGGATATCCTATAAATCGAGCTCTAAAAGATTTATAGTCCAACTTGTCGGCTTGTTGTCTTTTGACATGAGCCGGACAATTCTAAATTTTGAGATGACTCAGATTTATTTTCTTACCATGTCATATCTCATACGGTGTGCTAGGAACGATTTTAGAATGAACCCTATTTAGTAAGTATATTATACTTAATAGACTGTTTCCAAAAAAAATTAGGAAGGTCTATGAAGCTCATCATGGATCGGATCATATCTAATAGGGTCTAGTTCCTCCATTCTGAAATCTCATTGAGTTGAGGTATTTTAGATGGAGTCCATTAAGAGACTATGCCAATTTTTTTAAGATAGTTCAGAAATTTTCAACTAAGGTATTCACCTCCTCGATCTGATCGAAGAATCTTAATGAGTTTTCTAGTTTGCTTTTCTACTTATTGTCTGAATTTTTTGAACTTTTCAAAAGCTTCAGACTTATGTCTCATAAGATACACATACCCATACTAAGATAAATCATCGATAAAGGTTATGAAGTAGACAAAGTTGTCTCTAGGTGACACATCAAATGGGCCTCACACATCAATATGTACTAGGGCAAGAAGATCGTGGCCCTTTCCCCATGTCCTACAAAAGGGAGCTTAGTCATTTTGCCATGAAGATAAGATTCACAAATTGGATATGACTTGAAAGTCAATGGACTCAATAGCTCGATTTTCTTCAATTTGTTAACTCCATCTTCTGCTATATGATCTAGTCTTAGGTTCCATAGATACCTATGATTTAGACTATCCCTAGGTTATTTTATTTTTATGGCATTCACATTTTGCTCGATATTAAAAATAGATACATCAATATATAACTAATAAAGACCGTTAATAAGAAAACCACTTGCAATTTTATTTCTTTCATAAAGAATATTACAATGATCCTTAAGAAAACTAATTACATAGCCTTCTTATGCTAAACATGAAACAAAAATTAAATTCCTACTTGCTATAGGAATAAAATAATAATCTTTTAATACTAATTCTAAATCAGATGGTAGTCGAAGAGAATATATTTTCATGGCCACAGCAGCAACTCTTACTCTATTTTTGATGCAAAGAATCATCTCACCATCCCTCAGCTTCTTGCTATCCTTAAGATCCTACATGGAAGTGCATAAATGAGCACTAGAACTAGAGTCAAGCACCCAACTAGATGCAACAAAAACCATAAGATTAGACTCAATAACAAGCATACCTCCAAAAGGACCTGCCTTCTTCTTATTCTTCAGGGTGGCCAGGTAAGTAAGGCAGTTCCACTTTCTGTGGCCATCAATGTTACAATAGAAATACTTTTCTTTGTCAGCGGCCTTCTTCTTCAGCTCTACCTTTTCTTCTTTCCTCCTTCCACCTTTTGCTTTCTCACAGACTTCTTCTTTTTTTGAAAAGACTTTCTCTTGAAAGAAGTCTATTCCATAGCAAGCACTGAGCCTTTAGAACCTTCTATAGAAAGCTCAGCAGTAACCAGCATGCTCATAAGCTTCGCCAGAGAATTTTGAAGTTTATGCATATGGTGGTTCATGATGAACTACCCATATGCATCAGTCAAGGATTGCAGAATTATATCATTCTACAAATCTAGGTCCAACTTTACTTCGAGCTTCTCAAGCTCTTTCAAATCCTTGATCATTATCAGATAATAATCTTAGACTAACTGCCCATCACGCATTTTAGCCTTGAACAGTCATTTAGTGACTTGATACTTGGTTGTGCGACTCTGTTCATCAAATATCTCTTATAGGTGAGCCAACATTTAGTGTGCAATCCTGATGTCTTCATATTGGCGCTGAAGCTCATCAGACATCGAGCCCAATATATAATATCTAATCTTATTATCTTCATCCATCCACTTGTCAAGAGATGCTCTCTGTTCAGCGGATGGATGAGCTGGTAAGGTGGGGGGTCCTGATCCAATACATGAGTTAACTTCTCAGAACCCAAAATAATTTTGAAGTTTTGGAGCTAATCCTTATAATTGGGTCCAGTCAATCTATGGGTGTCCAAGATATGTGCTAGTAGGTTGGACGCACACATTTTTCTATAGAGAGTCAAAGTTTTTAGTTAGATATTATATTTAAGACTTCATCAATTTATTTAAAAATTTTATTTTTAAATAAATTAGCTCTCACTATTCCCTCGGATCCCTACACTTCCTCTATAGAGATGCAAAAATCTCCATAAGTAATGATTTCTAGTAAGTGGTGCGAACTCACCAACTAACTCATCACCTCACCTAACAGTTATTGGTGATGGGTTAGCCAATGAGTGAACAACTCTTATTCAATGATTCTATAATCAGGGTGCACCCAAACATGGTCTCTAATTCATGAATCTCACCATGCCCGAAATATTGATCCACTCCTTAGTTAAGTCAGACCCACCATTTGCACGGATTGGATTTTTAATTGAGTCTCTCACCGTATCCAAAATATTGAGTCCAATCCATCCTCCAGCTCGTAGCATCTAATGCCTAATAGACATGGTTGCATCTTTTCGATGCAACTAAACCACCGTAACCAGTCGAGAACAATCAATCCCAGAAAGAGCTCGCACATCTACAATGGTGGAAGATCTTAGACTTAATCTTTTTTTAGGAAGATTTGATTTAGGTCTCATTAAATTAGACTTGACATAGTCATAACCATTATGACTAACCTAGTGGCATGGGTTAGCTTGGATTATCGGCCACCTCAGATCAGGACTAAGCCAACAAATATGGCTAGGTAAGTGAGATCAGTGGACTAGATATGCCATTAACTCGATAAGAACGCATTCGAGTTGAGTAGCTCCTAATTAAAAATCAATCAATCGTATTTGTCAAATTTATCTTAGACACCAAATTATTGAGCCAGAATCAATTGAATTAGCCTACAATCCAGACTCTAACCACTATGCCTAATTAGGTCTTAGCTTGATCTATCACTGATGTGATTCGATCTTGACCTAGACTTAATCCTATTAGATTGGTCAATTTAAGCACTCTTGATCACGTCTAACCAACTCTTGATTCGATTTTATCAACCACTTAGACCTAATTGAGCTACCCAAGCCCGAACCCAATTTTATGAATATGTCTTAGATCTTAAATTCTCAATTTTAGACCTAACATATTTTATAATCTTAATTCTTAATTAAGTTTAGGATTCATAAACAAAATATGTAAATAAATTTTTAAGATTTTCGGATCTAGGATTTTATAGAAAATAAGTTTTTAGATTTTTGATTAAGGACAAACGCGCAGCACCCCTACACATCATAAGAACATCCCATCGAATGGAAGGAGAGGACATTTAAATCCTACTTTATTCTTATGATCAAACAGCCAAGGGGAATGTCTTAATCAGAAATATAAAAACCTATAAAACTAGTTAGATCTACATCATATATCTCATATATAAAATTGATCTAACTATAAACATGTTTTGCATACATCTCATGTATCATATCATGCATGTTTTCAGATCTAAATTATCTTATAATCTTCTAAAAAATTAAATTTAAATTGATTATATCAAAATAAATTCTATTCCAGATAATTACGTAGAACTATTCTATAAGTAGTATAAACATGCATTCATCATATCTCATATGAACCAAAAATTAAATAATTTTATTTTTTATTTTTTAGATCTTATTATAATATTTATAATATTAAAAAATAATAAATAAATAGATCTAAAATTATAACTTAATAAAATTAAATTATGATCATGCAAGACTATACGTAGAATAATTATATCTTGTATTATAACTAGTCATGCATCTTGTAGAACTTAGATCTAAATTATTTAATTTTTAATTTTTTTTATTTCAAATATAATTATATCTCATGTGATATCTAAAATCATCTAATTATTAGATCAAAATTAAATTAAAATTAGATCTAATTTTTTATGGGAACCTAGCTCTGATATCAGTTGAAGGAGAAATTCTATTTTTCGGATCAGGTTTGTTTAGATCTGATTTGATCAAGAGAAATATTTTAAAAAAAAATTTCTTAGATATAAATCAAATTTGATAGTTTTTAGATTTGATTTGATGGATCTAATAAAATAAAATAAATTAAATTAAATCAAATTTAATTTATGTTCTTGGGTAGTCTAATTGTCCTATGATGATCCTGCTGATTGCCTGAGGTTCTGGATGCAACCATACAATCGCCTGGCCTCTATCGGTATCCACTCAGGTAGGATCTAAATATCTCCTCCTTCTCAATCTTTTATCCAAAGATTAGATTTAGATCTGATCTTGAAGATCTTCAAAATAACTTTTAAAGATTTGATGTCGTCTCTTGCAGCAGTGCTGCCTTCTTCCTTTCTTGTTGTCTTTCTCTTATTTGGATCACACTAAACTAAAGCCCAAAACCCCTTGGGTGTGGAGAGGAGAGAGAGGATCAGAGGTAGGCATGGAGGAGAGAGGGAGATGGCTATGTGCCATGGGCAAGGGGAGAACCTCTGTAAACCTAGGTGCAAATAAGGTTTATATAGACCCTACTGCGTTATGCAGTGCCACATCATCCCGATCAATCATATTTTTTCGTGCAACCAGATCTAAATCTGATTAGTGGGATGACATCATCTGATCCAATCAGATGAGAGCCCCTCTCCAACAACCTTAGGTGGCACCAAGACTGATCAAAGCAGAGTCTTTTGTGCCACCTAGTTTGATTCCAAGAAGCAACCTAGAGTCCCATCTATATGGGACTCCAGGCATCACCATTATTAGGTGCACGCCTCTCTTGGCATGCACCCCCTTCTTTCCTCTTTCTAGTCGGGGACAAGCCCTTATCTGCTCTCCTATGGGTCCATGACACATGGGCAGATATCCAAGGGTCAAAGGTCAACGTTTGACCAAAGTCAAAAGACAAGAATTAGTAGGTGATAGAAAATAGCAGGTGTTGTCTCAAATTTATCTCATAAATTAAGACAATCCTTTTCTAACCTGGACAAGCTCCAGTCAGACCAAGTAAAGGTGCCTAAGTGAGCCCAAACACATTTGGCTCAGTCGAGAAAACATTTAATGATTGTTGAAGGAGAACTTTTAGGCTCAATCGTGTGCTAGCACAATTTTCTTAAACCTAATTGAATCTAATTCAAATCAATTGAATTGGGTTAGTGCAATCGATGATATCTAGATCCAAATCCTTATATGTGTGATCTAGTTATGTTTAATTCTCTATGATAATGAGATATGCCACGATCTCTATCATTGACATCATCGAAATACTTTACGATGGATCAGAACTTTTCTGATTCAGACAACTAGAATGATCGATCATCTAAATCATTCAAATTGCTCCCAAAATCCACCAGTGACATCTAGTAGTATATGGTGGCAACCCATCAGAACTGAAAATGAACCTCTCGATGTAGTTACATGTGTGATTAAGTTCTTTTATTTTGAGCCCCGATCTAATTAGGGTTAAGGTGAACTCGTTAAAATCCAATTTCCATCATTTGAATTAATCATTCGATTCAAGTCCAATGTGAAAACCTTAATAAAACTCTTTCTATCATTTCACTCTACCATGGTCATGGGCTTATGGACTTGATTCTCATGATCATCATAGGATTGCTCCTTATCTACTGAGGTACATAGATTCCCTCTTGGTGCAATCCAATTCCTATAATGAACATGCTATAGCCAACATACACCTCAGGATTTCAGATGGCTAGAAGATCGAGTCATGGTATAGTCAAACTATAATACCGTCAAGATGAACTATTGATGCACCTCAGATCAAAGAATCAGACACACTACTGCAGCTTCGAGCCAATCATTGATGAGAAGGTAGACTTCCTTATGACTGCTCGAGGTGGTCACGCTCAGTGCCCTTGTTCTCTAATGAGTATTTATACTCTCACTCCGATGTCTCTACACCATAAACTCAAGACTCATCTACTGTAAAGAAGTGATTGTATGTCAACCTTCCAGATCAATCACCATCCTCATGATGATCCTATGGTCGAAAGCATTTTATGAATTAATAATGAAAATTCATATCTTAAATTTTCAACTCTTGAAAATAAGAATTATCATTACCATTAACTCAAGGGATGTATCACAGACACTAAATATACATTTATGATAGAAAAATAATCCATTTTATTATTTATAGTCAAAATTATAATTTTATCCTTAGAAGTGTATAACAAGTGTCAACCAATTCTGGCTTCTAAGGCATATATATCTAACAGCTCTCTAATCAGTGGATGGATGGGTTGGTAAAGTGGAAGGTGTTAGATATATGTGCCCTAGAAGCCAGAATTGGCTGACACTTGTAATACACTTCCAGAGCAAAATTATAATTTTGACTATAATTAATGAAATGGGTTATTTTCTATCACACATGTGTATTTAGTGTCTGTGATACATCCTTTGAGTTAATGGTAATGATAATTCATATTTTCAAGAGTTGAAAATTTAAGACATGAATAATCATTATTAACTCATAAACAGCTCCCGACCATAGGATCATCACGAGGATGGTGATTGATCCGGAAGGTTGGTGTACGATCGCTTCTCTTTAGTAGATGAGTCTTGAGTCTACGGTGTGGAGACATCGGAGCGAGAGTACAGGTACTCGTTAGAGAATGAGGGCACTGAGCGTGACCACCTCGAGTAGTCATTAGGAAGTCTACCTTCTCGTCAATGACTGACTCGATGCTGCAGTAGTGTGTCTGGTTCTTTGACCTGAGATGCATCGGCAGTTCACCTTGAGGGTGTTATAGTTTGACTACACCATTACTCAGTCTCCTAGCCATATGGAACCCTGAGGTGTATGTTGGCTGTGACATGTTCATTGTAGGAACTGGATTGCATCAAGATGGGATCTATCTACCTCGGTGGTAGAGGAGTAGCCCTATGATGATCATGAGAATCAAGTCCTGAAGCCCATGGCCATGGCAGATTGAAATAATAGAAAGAGTTTCTATTTAGATTTTCACATTGGACTCGAATCGAATGATTACATCATATGACAGAGACTAGGGTTTGACGAGTTCACCTTAACCCTAATCTGATCGGGGCTCAAGATAGAAGAACTTAATCACACAGGTAGCTGCACCAAGAGGTTCGCATTCAGCTCTGATGGGTTGCCACCATATACTACTAGGTGTCACTGGTGGATTTTGGGAGCAATTAGAATGATTTAGATGATCGATCATTCTAGCTGTTCGAATCAGAAGAGTTCTGATCCATCGAAAGGAGTTTCGATGATGTCTATGATAGAGATCATGACATATCCCATTACCATACAGAACTGAACCTAACTGGGTCACACAAACAAGGGTTTGAATCTGGTGATCATCAATTGAACTCATCTAGTTCAATTGATCTGAATAAGATTCAATTAGGTTCAAGAAAATCATGCTAGCACTCGATTGAACCTAACGTTCTTCTTTTACTATCATAAATAAGTTGTCCTGACTGAGCCAAAGGAGTTTGTGCTCAATCAGAGGCCTTCATATGGTCTGACTGGAGGTTGTCCAAGTCAGAATAGGTTGTCTTATTTGTAAGACATTACCTGCCATTTTTGGTCACCTGCCATTTCTTGTTCTTTGACTTTGGTCAAAGGTCTACCTTTGACTGGTCAAACGTTGACCATTGACCCTTTGACCACCTGTCATGCACCTATTGGAGAGCTGGTGGGGGCTTGTCCCCCTGCCAGAACTTGGCAAGGAGAAGGGCGCACGCCAAGGGTGGCGTGAGCCCAAGTAGGAGGCGCCTAGGAGTCCTTGTTGGACAAGGACTCCACCTCCCTTTTGGATTCCAATCAGAGTTCTACTAAGAATCCAGTTTGACTGGTCTTAGGCGCCCTCTAAGGAGGAATCCAGGGGTCTCTATTCCAACCAATCAGATTTAGATCTGATTTCACAAAGGGTTGTGATTGGTTGAGAGGAAGAGGAGTTGGATCACAAGCTAGTCTATAAATAAGACCCTGCGCCCAACCTAATTCCAAGTAAGAAAAAATGCTATTAGATACACCCCAAGGCTGCCTCTCCCCTCCCTTCTCCTCCTCTCCATGCCATAAGTCTCTTCTCCTCTTGCTCTCCACGTCCAAAAGGTGTTTTGGACTTAGTTTGGTGCGATTCAGATCAAGGAAAGGCGATCAAAAGCAAGAAGGCTGCGCTGCTGCAAAGGACGACTGCTCAGATCTTCAAAAGAGTTTTGAAGATCCTCCAGATCAGATCCAGATCTGAATTTTTGGAGGTGTGATAGAGAAGAAGAGGATCTCCAGATCCAACCTGAAGTGGATACCGATAGAGGCCAGGCGCTTGCGTGGCTAAGATCCAGAACCTTCCGCTGCAATCAGGATCATCTACAGGGTAATAGGATTACCCAAATCAGGTAAATTGAAATTTGATTTAATTTATCTTGTTTTATTTTATTTATTAAAATAATAAGAATCAGATCTGAAACATATCAAGATCTGATTGAGATCAAGAGAAAAATTTTTGAAATATATCTCTTGATCTAATCAGATCTGGACGAACCTGGACCGGGAAATCAGGATTTTCCTTCAACTGGTATCAGAGCCATGGTTCTAGATTGTTTAGATCTGATTTTAATTTTATTTTAATTAGAAAATAAAGTGATTTCAGATGTCACATGAGATGTGATCAGATCTGAAATCAGAAAAATTAAAATTAAATGATTTGAATCTAAGAACATGAAGATATGCATGACTAGTTCTAGAATAGAATAGTTCTATAGAATAGTTTTGCATGTCTTTGATTTAATTTGATTAAATCATCTTTTAGATCTTCTTATTTACTATTTTCTGATATTATAAGTGTTATAATAACATCTGATAAACAGCAAATAAAAATTATTTAATTTTAAATATCATATGAGATATGATAGATGCATGACTAGACTAATTGTAGAATAGTTCTACATAATTGTCTAGATTAGAATTTATTTTTGATTAGATCAATTTAAATCTAATTTTTTAGATTATTATGTGATAATTTAGATCTGAAAACATGCATGATTTGATACATGAGATGTATGCAAAATATGCCTTGATTAGATCTAAATTTGTATATGAGATATATGATATAGATCTATAACTGTTTTGTAGATTTACATGTTCCTGATTAAGGCGTTCCTCTTGGCCGTCCGGTCATAAGAACGAAGAAGGGTTTAAAGGCCCTCTCTTCCCATTCGATGGGGTGTTCTTATGACGTGTAGGGGTGCTGCGTGTTCGTCCTTAATTAGAAACCCAAAACTTACTTTCTGCAAAACCCTAGATCCTGAAACCCTAGGATTTATTGTGCATATTTTGTTTATGAACCCAACTTAATTAAGAATTAAGTTTATGGAATATTAATTAGGTCTAAAATTGAGAATTTTCAGATCTAAGACATATTCATAATACTGGGTTCGGGCTTGGGTAGCTCAATTAGGTCTAAGCGGTTGATCAAACCGAATCAAGAGTTGGTTAGATGGGATCAACAATGCTTAAATTGACCAGCCTAATAGGATTAAGTCTGGGTCAAGATCGAGTCACGATCAAGCAAGACCTAATTAGGCTCAGAGGTTAGAGTCTGGATTGTAGGCTAACCCAATTGGTTCTGACTCAACAATTTGGTGTCTAAGGTAAGTTTGGCACAGACGACCGACTGGTTTTTAATTGGAAGCTACTCGACCTGAATGCGTTCTTGTGCGAGTTAACGGCATATTCCTTCCACCGGTCTCACTTACCTGGCCATATCTGTTGACACAGTTCTGATCTGAGGTGGTCAATAATCCGAGCTGACCCATGCCACTAGGTTAGTCATAATTGTTATGACTAAGCCAAGTCTAGTTTAATGAGACCTGAATCAATTCTCCCTAAGAAAAGATTAAGTCCAAGGTCTTCCACCATTGTAGACGTGCGGGCCCTTCCCGGGGTTGATTGTTCTCGGCTGGATACAGTGGCTCAGTTGCACCGGAAAGACACAACCATGTCTATTAGGCATTGGATGCTATGGGCTGGAGGATGAGTTGGGCTCAATATTCCGGATACGGTGAGAGACCCAATTAGGAACCCAGTCTATGCAAATGGTGGGTCTGACTTAACTAAGGAGTGGATCAATATTCCGGATACGGTGAGATCCATGAATTAGAGACCAAGTTTGGGTGCACCATGATTAGAGAATCATTGAACAAGAGTTGTTCACTCATTGGCTAACCCATCACCAATAACTGTTAGGTGAGGTGATGAGTCAGTTGGTGAGACCGCACCACCCACTAGAAATCATCAATCGCGGAGATTTTTGCATCTCTACAGAGGGAGTGTAGGGATCCGAGAAAATAGTGGGAGCTAATTTGTTTAAAAATAAAATCCCTAAATAAATTGGTCAAGTAAAAATTACGGTATCTAACTAGAATCTTTGACTCTCTACAGAAAATGTCTGCGTCCAACCCATTGGCACGTATCCTAGACACACATAGACTGACTGGACCCAATTATAAAGATTGGCCTCAGGAACTACAAAAATTGTTTTGGGTTCAGAGAAGTTAACACATATTTTGGACCAGGACCCTCCCACCTTACCAGCTCGTCCATCCACTGAACAGAGAGCGTCTCTGGAAAAATGGATTGACGAAGACAATAAGGCCAGATACTACATGTTGGGCTCGATGTCTGATGAGCTCCAGCGCCAACATGAAGATATCGGGACTGCTCGCCAAATGTTGGCTCACCTGCAGGAGATGTTTGGTGAACAGAGTCGCGCAGCCAAATATCAAGTCACGAAACGACTTTTTAAGGCTAAGATGCGTGATGGGCAGTCAGTCCAAGATCACTGTCTGACAATGATCAAGGACATGGAAGAGCTTGAGAAGCTCGGTGTGAAGTTGGACTTGGATCTGCAGAACGATATTATTCTGCAATCCTTGACTGATGCATATGGGCAATTCATCATGAATTACCACATGCATAAACTTCAGAATTCCTTGGCCGAGTTGATGAATATGCTGGTTACCGCTGAGCTTTCTATGAAAGTTTCTAAAGGCTCAGTTCTTGCTATGGAACGGACTTCTTCCAAAAGAAAGTCTTATGAAAAGAAAAAGAAGTCTGTGAAAAAGCAAAAGGTGGAAGGATCAAAGAAGAAGAAGGCAGAACCGAAAAAAAGAAGGTCGATGGCAAAGGAAAGTGTTTCCATTGCAACAGCGACGGCCATTGGAAGCGAAACTGCCCTACTTACCTGGCCACCCTGAAGAACAAGAAGGAAGGTCCTTCTGGAGGTATGCTCGTTATTGAGTCTAACCTTACGGTTTCTTCTGCATCCAGTTGGGTGCTTGACTTTGGTTCTAGTGCTCATCTGTGCACTTCTATGCTGGGTCTTGAGGATAGCAGGAGGCTGAGGGATGGAGACATGATCCTACGCGTCGGTAATGGAGCAAGAGTTGCTGCAGTAGCCGTGGGAACATACCCTCTGCGATTACCATCTGGTTTAGACTTAGTTTTTAAAAGACTGTTATTATGTGCCTGCAGCTAGCAGGAATTTGATTTCTGTTTCATGCTTAGCACAAGAAGGTTATGTGATCACCTTCTTTAAGGACCATTGTAACATTCTTTATGAAAGAAATAAAATTTCAAATGGTTTCCTTGTTAATGGTCTTTATCAGTTGCATATTGATGTACCTATTTTAACTATCGAGCAAAACGTGAATGCCAAACGACCTAGGGATAGTCCAAACGACAGATATCTATGGCACCTGAGATTAGGTCATATAGCAGAAGATAGGATTAACAAATTGGAGAAAAATGGGCTATTGAGTCCATTGACTTTTGAGTCATATCCAACTTGTGAATCTTGTCTTCAAGGCAAAATGACTAAACTCCCTTTTGTTGGACATGGGGAAAGAGCCACAGATCACCTTGCCCTAGTACATACAGATGTGTGCGGCCCATTTGATGTGCCGGCTAGAGGTAATTTTATCTACTTCATTACCTTTACCGATGATCTGTCTAGGTATGGGTATGTGTATCTTATGAGACACAAGTCTGAAGCCTTTGAAAAGTTCAAAGAATTCAAACATGAAGTAGAAAAACAAACTGGAAAACCCATAAAGGTTCTTCGATCAGATCGAGCAGGTGAATACCTTAGCCGGGAATTCCTAGACTATCTTAAGAAAAATGGCATAGTCTCTCAATGGACTCCACCAGGAACACCTCAACTCAACGGGGTTTCAGAACGGAGAAATCGGACTCTATTGGATATGGTTCGATCCATGATGAGCTTCACAGACCTCCCAGATTTTCTTTGGGGACATTTATTATTAACTTCAATCTACTTACTGAATAGGGTTCCCTCTAAAACCATTCCTACCACACCGTATGAGATATGGCACGGTAAGAAACCAAGTCTGAGTCATCTCAGAATTTGGGGTTGTCCGGCTTATGTCAAAAGACAACAAGCGGACAAGTTAGAGTTTAGGTCCTTTAGAGCTCGATTCATAGGATATCCTAAAGAGTCATTAGGATACTATTTCTACATTCCAGAAGACCACAATGTGATTGTGAGTCGACATGCCATATTTCTTGAAAAATAGTTTATTCAAGATAGCGGCATTGGAAAGCAGATTAAGCTTGATGAGAAAGTCTGACAAGCAGAACGAGCTAAGGACCAAGTGGAACCAAATCAGGTTGAGCCAATAAGAACACTACCTCCTCCACCTCGTAGATCGGAAAGAGTTTCCCGTCCCCCTGAAAGATACTTAGGTATTATTTCAGAGGACGTAGAGGAAATGTTCCTCATAGGTAATGGTGCTCATGGTGATGATCCCAAAACCTACAACGAGGCAATATCAGATATCGACTCCGAGAAATGGCTTGAGGCAATGAAGTCAGAAATTGACTCGATGCACTCAAACCAAGTCTGGACCTTGGTAGATCCACCAGAAGGTATAGTACCTATTGGGTGTAAATGGATCTTCAAGAGAAAGATTGGTGCAGATGGGAATGTGGAGACATTCAAGGCTAGACTGGTGGCAAAAGGTTATAGTCAACGCGAAGGCATTGACTATCAGGATACCTTTTCCCCGGTAGCTATGCTAAAATCCATCCGCACATTGCTTGCTGTTGCAGCCTATTTTCGATTATGAAATATGGCAAATGGACATGAAAACGGCATTCCTAAATGGATATCTTGAGGAAGATATCTATATGGAACAGCCGCTAGGTTTCACATCCAGTGATACTGATCACAAGGTTTGCAAGCGGCAAAGGTCCATATATGGACTTAAGCAAGCATCTCGGAGCTGGAACACTCATTTCAATGATGTGATCAAAAAGTTTGGTTTCATCAAAAATGAAGAGGAACCATGTGTTTTCAAAAGGGTCAGTGGGAGTGCTGTTGTCTTCCTCGTATTGTACGTGGATGACATCCTCCTTATTAGGAATGATATTCCCATGTTGACATCAGTCAAGATATGGTTGTCCAAGGAATTCTCCATGAAAGACCTAGGTGAAGCATCCTTTATTCTAGGAATTAAGGTCTATAGGGATAGACTGAATAGGATGCTAGGACTTTCACAGAAGATGTACATAGAGGAAGTACTAAAGAGGTTTAGTATGGAAAACTCTAAGAGGGGATTAATACCCTTCAGACATGGTATTAATCTTTCCAAGAAGATGTGCCCCAGCACACCTGAGGAAATAGAACGCAGCAAGATCCCTTATGCTTTTGCAATAGGGAGCCTCATGTATGCCATGCTATGTACACGACCTGATATAGCCCATGCTGTGAGTGTCACAAGCAGATATCAGTCAAATCTAGGTGAAGAACTGGATTCTGTGAAATGTATCCTTAAGTACTTGAGAAGAAACTAAGGATATGATGTTGGTTCTTTTGTAACGGAAAAACTCCTGGTCCAACGGGATACACAGACTCGGACTTCAATGTCAATTATAGCATGATCGAAGTCGACATCTAGGCGACTGTTGTCTGAAGTGAAGTTCCAAGCAATACGGGATATCTCTCATCCGCGAATTACCTTGAGAAGGTACTTTATGAGGTCAAGAGAGTCAACTCCAAGATAATGTCGGCAGACCACACTATACAAAGCCGTTGGGCCAGCAGAAGAATCGAAGCCACCTTGAGAAGATGGGAACTTAGACTTGTGCCAATTGGCTTTAGGTCAAGTGGGAGATTGTTAGATATATGTGCCCTAGAAGCCAGAATTGCTGACACTTGATACACTTCTAAGGCAAAATTATAATTTTGACTATAAAATTAATAAATGGGTATTTTCTATCACAATGTGTATTTAGTGTCTGTGATACATCCTTTGAGTTAATGGTAATGATAATTCATATTTTCAAGGTTGAAAATTAGACATGAATATCTATTATTAACTCATAAACAGCTCCCGACCATAGGATCATCACGAGGATGGTGATTGATCCAGAAGGTTGGTGTACGATCGCTTCTCTTTAGTAGATGAGTCTTGAGTCTACGTGTGGAGACATCGGAGCGAGAGTAAGGTACTCGTTAGAGAACGAGAGGCACTGAGCGTGACCACCTCGAGTAGTCATTAGGAAGTCTACCTTCTCGTCAATGACTGACTCGATGTGCAGTAGTGTGTCTGGTTCTTTGACCTGAGTGCATCGGCAGTTACCTTGAGGGTGTTATAGTTTGACTACACATTACTCGGTCTCTAGCCATATTGGAACCCGAGGTGTATGTTGGCTATGACATGTTCATTGTAGGAACTGGATTGCATCAAGATGGGATCTATCTACCTCGGTGGTAGAGGAGAGCCTATGATGATCATGAGAATCAAAGTCTGAAGATCTTCTCTTCTTT
>QRFJ01003177.1:0-45634 GCA_006176705.1 Cocos nucifera | reverse complement strand
AATTAGATTGAGCCAGTCCAATTATTACATCCTCCACCTCGTAGATCAGAAAGAATTTTCATCCTTCTGAAAGGTACTTAGGTACTATTTTAGAGGATATAGAGAAAATATTCCTTATAGAAAATAGGATTTATGGTGATGATCCCAAAACATATGATGAGGCAATATTAGATATCGACTTCGAGAACTGGTTAGAGGCAATGAAGTTAGAGATTGACTCAATGTGCTCGAACCAAGTCTGGACCTTAGTAGATCCACCTAAAGGTATAGTACCTATTGGGTGTAAATGGATCTATAAGAGAAAGATAGGTGTAGATGAGAATGTGGAGACATTCAAGACTAGGTTAGTGATGAAAGGGTATAGTCAGTGCAAAGGAATTGACTATCAGGATACCTTCTCACCAGTAGTCATGCTAAAATTCATCTGCACATTGCTTGCTATTGCAGTCTATTTTGATTATGAAATATGACAGATGGACGTAAAAATGACTTTCTTAAATGGATATCTTAAGAAAGATATCTATATGAAACAATCGCTAGATTTCACATCCAGTGATGCTGATCATAAGGTCTGCAAACTGCAAAGGTCCATCTATGGACTTAAGCTAGCATCTCGGAGTTGGAATGCTTATTTCAATGATGTGATCAAATTATTTGGATTCATCAAGAATGAGAAAAATCGTGTGTATTCAAAAAGATCAGTGGGAGCGCTGTTGTCTTCCTCGTACTGTATGTAGATGACATCCTCCTTATTAAAAATGATATTCCCATGTTGATCACCATTAAAATATGGTTATCAAAAGAGTTCTCTATGAAAGACCTAAGAGAGGCATCCTTTATTTTATAAATTAAGGTCTTTAGGGATAGACCAAATAGAATGCTGGGTCTCTCACAGAAGATGTACATAGAGGAGGTACTAAAGAGGTTTATCATGGAAAACTCTAAGAGGAGATTTGCATCCTTCAGACATGGCATTCATCTCTCCAAGAAGATGTGTCTCAATACACTTGAGAAGATTGAACGCATGAGCAAGATCTCTTATGCTTCGACAATAGGGAGCTTCATGTACGTTATGTACACGATCTGATATCGCCCATGCTGTGAGTGTCATGAGCAGATATCTATCAAATCTAGGTGAAGAGCACTGAACTTTTGTGAAATGTATCCTTAAGTACTTGAGAAGGACTAAGGATATGTTCTTGATATTTGGTAATGAAAAACTAAAGATATGTATCCTTAAGTCGACATCTGGTAGTCTATTTGTGTGTAATGGTGGTGCTATCAGCTAAAAGAGTTCTAAGTAGACTATGATAGCAGATTCCATCATAGAAGCAGAGTACATCATTGCATTGAAAGCTACAAAGGAGGCATTCTTGTATAAGAAGTTCATCGTAGAACTTGAAGTAATACCATCAGATGTCATCCCTCTGTATTGCGACAACAATGATGCTATAGCCCTAGCTAAGGAGCCGAGGTCTCATAAAAAATTCAAGCACATTGAGCGGCGATTCCACCTCATTCATGATTACCTTGAGAAGGATTATGTTGAGGTCAAGAGAGTCAACTCTGTAGATAATACGGTAGATCCATAAATGAAGCCTTTAGGCCAGTAGAAGATCGAAGTTCATCTTGAGAAGATAGAACTTAGATTTGTAGCCAATTGGCTTTAGGTCAAGTGGGAGTTTGTTAGATGTGTGCCTTAGAAGCCAGATTGGCTAACACTTGTAATACACTTCTAAAAGTAATTTTATAATTTTGACTATAAATTAATAAAAAAATTATTTTCTATCATAGTGTGTATTTAAAGTGTATGTGATACATCCTTTGAGTTAATAGTAATAATAATTCATATTTTTAAAGAGTTAAAAATTTAAGACATAAATTTTCATAATTAACTCATAAACTGCTCTTGACCTAGGATCATCACGAGGATGGTGATTGATCTAGAAGGTTGGTGTATGATCGCTTTCTTTGAGTAGATGAGTCTTAAGTCTATGATGAGAAGATACTAGAGCGAGAGTATAGGTACTCATTAGAGAACGAAGGCACTGAGCGTGACCACCTTGAGTATTCATAAGGAAGTCTAGCTTCTCATCGATGACTGTTTCGATGTTGCAGTAGTGTGTCTGATTCTTTGACCTGAGGTGCATCGATAATTTACCTTGAGGGTGTTGTAGTTTGACTACATCATAACTCGATCTTCTAGCCATTCGAAACCCTGAGGTGTATGTTGGCTATAGTACGCTCATTGTATGAATTGGATTGTACCAATAAGGGATCTATCTACCTCGATAGATGAGGAGTAGCCCTATGATGATCATGAGAATCAAGTCCATAAGCCCACGGCCATGGCAGAGTGAAGATGATAGAAAGAGTTCTATAAAGGGTTTCACATAGGACTCAAATTGAATGATTAATTTATATGATGGATATTGGGTTTGACGAGTTTACCTTAACCCTAATCCTATCGAGGCTCAAGATAGAAGAACCCAATCACATAGGTAGCTGCACCAAAAGGTTAAGTTTTAGTTCTGATGAGCTGCCATCATATACTACTAGGTGTCACTGGTGGATTTTGGGAGCAATTAGAATGATTTTGATGATCGATCATTTTAATTGTATGAATCAGAAAAGTTCTCATCCCTCGAAAGGTGTTTCGATGATGTCGATGATGGAGGTCATGATATATCTCATTACCATATGGAACCAAACCTAACTAGGTCACACAAACAAGGGTTTTGGTCTGGCTGACATCAATTGAGCTAACCTAGTTTGATCGATTTGGATTAGATCCAATCAGGTTCAAGATAATCATGCTAGCACATGATTGAGCCTGACTTTCTCCTTCTGTAATCTTTCTGATTTATCACAACTGAATTAAATTTGATTTGACTTATTCATATATTTTGAATGAGTTTATTTTCATCTGACTGGAATAAGTCTAGATCAGATTAATTATGAAAATTAAATTCATTCCTAGTGCAATTGGATTAGGGTCAATAGTTGACCCAATTGAGAGAATTTAGGATCACATGATCAAAGAATTTTAGAAATTTCTTTAGAAATTATTTTACTTTAATTTTTGGATATGTGATAGGGGATGAGCTATATTTTGGGTGTGCAAAATATTGTGATTTTTGGAGGTTCCTAGGCTAGGTTTTGATAGAGTTTGATTTGGATCAAACTCTTAAGAGAAGAGTCCTAAACGCACATAGACTCTTCCTTATCCTTTCATACCACCACCTTCCAAATTGATTTTTGGCATAAAAACCAAAAGGGATCTGGGATTTTTCATGAAGATCAGGTCTAGGGGTCCCAATGGTCGAATTAATAAGATTTTTGATCAAAAAGGGACTCTTTATGGTGCTATGTCTAGTATAAAAACTCTTCTCATGAAATTGCCTCAAGATAATTTATTTTTTTCACACCCAAAGGAGCCTTCCCTCTAATATCCATGCCACCTCTATCCTCTCTCTCCCTCTCTTCTACATGCCTAAAAAGTTTGGCATAAATCTGAGTTGAAGGTCCAGGACTTTTGGCATAAGATTCAGCATCTATGCGACGGTGTTTGTGAGACGAATAGGCTGCCCTCAGAAGTCATTTTGAAGGCTTTTCAAATCAGATCTAGATCTAATTTTTGGAGAAGAGATTCATGAGGAGAAGACATTAAGATTCTACCTAAGTAGATATTGGTAGAGATTAGGCACATGCATAGCTCCTTCCAGAACCTCAGGAATCAATAGGATCATCGTAGGATAATTAGATTACCAAATTAGGTGCTTGAAATTAAATCTAATTTAATTTTATTTTTAACTTTTAATATCAGATCTCTATGATTAGATCAAAGAAGTCTTAGATCTAATTAGGATTTAAATTTTTTTTAAAAAAAATATTTCTTCAGATTCAATCAGATCTTAACAATCCTGTGTTGGAAAAATAGGTTTTTCCTTCATCATTATCATGTAGAATTGAATCAAAGTGGGTCACACATACAAGGATTTGAGTCTGGTTGTGATCAATTGGATTGGTCAATTTAATTGATTTGGATTAGATCAGATTAGATTCAAGAAAATCATGCTAGCACATGATTGAACCTAACATTCTCGTTTTGTAGTCTTTTTGATTCATCTGAATCGAAACCCTGACTGAAACTTATCCAGGTCAGAATAAGATTGTCTAAATTCATTAGATGATTTTAGGACAATACCTGCCATTTCTAGTTACCTACCATTTTTGGTCACCTTCCTTTTGTGTCGCACACCAGGGTCAAAGGTTGAACCTATTGTAAGAAAGAAGGGATCAAGGGCGCATGCCCCCTAGAGATTTTCTATGGGCACGCGCCCCCACTTTTTGGTACGACATGGAGAGGGTGCATGTCCTCCTAAGTGTGCACCTAAAGTATATAGATTTTGACTTGGTCAAATTTTAAATTTAACCAGTCGAAGAGTTTTGATGGAGATCAAACTCTAAGAGAGAAAGAAGTATCCATTATGCACCAAATTTTCTTTCCTTTGTTAGATATGTGTGCCCTAGAAGCCAGAATTGGCTAACACTTGTAATACACATCTAAGGACAAAATTATAATTTTGACTATAAATAATAAAATGAGTTATTTTCTATCATAGTGTATATTTGAAAGTATCTATGATACATCCCATGAGCTAATGGTAATGATAGTTCATATTTTCAAGAGTTGAAAATTTAAGACATGAATTTTTATTATTGACTAATAAAATGCTTTCGACCATAGGATCATCATAAGGATGGTGATTGATCTGAAAGATTGGTGTACGATCGCTTCTTTAGGATAGATGAGTCTTGAGTCTACGGTATAGAGATATCAGAGCGAGAGTATAGGTACTCGCTAGAGAACGAGGGCATTGAGCGTGACTGCCTCAAGCAGTCATGAGGAAGTCTACCTTCTCATCAATGACTGGCTCGAAGCTACAATGGTGTGTCTGGTTATTTGACCAAAGGTGCATCGATAGTTTACCTTGAGGGTGTTATAGTTTGATTACACCATAACTCGATCTTCTAGTCATTCAGAATCTTGAGGTGTATGTTGGCTATAGCATGTTCATTGTAGGAATTAGATTGCAGGAATAGGAGATCTATCTACCTTGATAGATGAGGAGTAGTCCCATAATGATCATGAGAATCAAGTCCATAAGCCCATGGCCATGGCAAAGTGAAATAATAGAAAGAGTTTTTATTAGAATTTTCACATTGGACTTGAATCGAATGATTAATTCATATGACGAAAATTAGGGTGAGACGAGATCAACTAAACACTAATCCGATCGAGATTTAAGGTAGAGAAACTTAATCACGTAGATAACTACACCGAGAGATTCATTTTCAGTTCTGATGGATTGCCACGATATGCTGTTAGGTGTCACTGATGGATTTTGGGAGTAATTAGAATGATCTAGATGACTGATCATACCAGTTGTTTGAATCAAAAAAGTTCTGATCCATCAGAAGATGTTTCGATGATAGAGATCGTGACATATCTCATTACCATATGAAACTAAACCTAACTGGGTCACACAAATAAGGGTTTGGATCTGGATATTATCAATTGGACTAATCTAGTTCAATTGATTTGAATAAGATTCAATTAGGTTCAAGAAAATCGTGCTAGCACATGATTGTGCCTAATATTCTCCTTCAACAATCATTAAAAGTTATCTCGAATGAGCCAAATATGTTTGGGCTCACTCAAGAATCTTTATTTGGTCTAACTGGAGCTTGTCCAGATCAGAAAAGGATTGTCTTAATTTCTGAGATAAATTTGAGATAACATCTGTTATTTTTCGTCAGCTGCTAAGTTTTGTCTTTTGACTTTGGTCAAACATTGACCTTTGATATTTAGACATCTGCCCATATGTCATGCACCCATAGGAGAGAAGATGGGGCTTTGTCCCCCTACTAAAAAGAGGAAAGTGAGGGGGCACACACCTAGGGAGGCATGTGCCTAAAGAGGATGACGCTTGGAGTCCCTTACAGATGGGACTCTAGGTTGCTTCATGCTCTATACTTGGGTGGTGCCAAAGATTCTTGTTTGACCACTCTTGGTGCCACCTAAGGAGGTTTGTGAGGGACTCTAATCTAATTGGATTAGATGATGTTATCTCATCAATCAAATTTAGATCTGATTGCACAAAGAGCCATGATTGATTGGGATGATGTGGCACTGCATGGCACAGCAAGATCTATATAAACCCTATCTACGCCTAGGATTTTGAGTTTTCTACCCTTTACCCATGCCACGTAGGCTCTCTTCCTCCTTCTCCATGCCACCCTCTACTTCTCTCTCTCCTCTCCATGCCCAAGAGGTTATGGGCTTTAGTTTGGTGTGATCCAAGCATGATAAAGGCGATAGGAAAGGAAGAAGGCAGCACTGCTGCAAGAGACAATAGTTGATCTTCAAAAGGTATTTTGAAGATCTTTAAGATCAGATTTAGATTTATTTTTTGGAGCATAGATTGAGAAGAAGAAGATCTCTAGATCCTGCTCGAGTGGATACTGGTAGAGGTCAGGCACTTGCGTGGCTACATCCAAAATCTTAGGCAAATATCAGGATTACAGGATAATAGGATTACCTATAACAAGGTACAATTAAATTAGATTTAATTTAATTTATTTTATCTTTATTTTGTTAGATGGATAAAATTAGATCTGATGAATCTCAAATTTGATATGGATCTAAAATTTTTTTTTTAAAATATTTCTCTTGATCAAATCAAGATCTGAACGAATCTGATCTGAGAAATAGGATTTTTTCTTCAACTAGTATCAATGCCAGGTTGCATAATTATTTAGATCTAATTTTAATATAATTTTGATCTAATAATTAGATGATTTTAAATATTACATTAGATGTGATTAGGTCTAAAATCAAAAATTAAGAAAATTAAATAATCTAGATCTGAGATGTATGAGATGCATGACTAGACTAGGAATAGAATTATTCCATATGTAGTCTAGGATGATCATAATTTTAAGTTAATTAATTATAATTTTAGATCTATTTATTTTTTATTTTTTGATATTATAAATATTATAAGTAGATTTAAAAACTAAAAAAATAAATTTATTTAATTTTGTTCATATGAGATATGATAGATGTATGTTTAGATTAGTTGTAGAATAGTTTTACAAAGTTATCTTGAATAAATTTAATTTGATATGATTAAATTTAAATTTTATTTTTTAGATATTTATGAGATAATTTAGATTTGAAAATATGTATGATATGATACATGAGATGTATGGAAAACATGTTTTTAAGTTAGATCAAATTTTTATATATGGTATATGATGTAGATCTAACTAGTTTTGTAGATTCATCATACTTTTGATTAAGGCATTCCCCTTGGCCATCCGATCATAAGAATAAGAAAGAGTTTAAAGGCCCTCTCCTTCTATTCGATGGGATGTTCTTATGGTGTGTAAGGGTGCTGCATGTTCGTCCTTATTTTCTGTAAAACCTTAGATCTTGAAATCCTAGAATTTTATTTACATATTTTATTTATGAATCCTATACTTAATTAAGAATTAAGATTATAAAATATATTAGATCTAAAATTAAAAATTTTTAGATCTAAGATATATTCATAAAATTGAGTTCGGGCTTGGATAGCTCAATTAGGTCTAGCGGTTGACTAAACCAAATCAAGAGTTGGTTAGATGGGATCAAGAGTGCTTAAATTGACTAGCCTAATAGGATTAAGTCTGGGTCAAGATCAAGTCACATGAGTGATCGATCAAGTTAAGACCTAATTAAGCTCAGTGGTTAGAGTCTGGATTATAGGCTAACCCGATTGATTCTGGCTTAATAATTTGGTATCTAAGGTAGTTTGGCAGATACGACCGACTAGTTTTTAATTGGAAGCTACTCGATTCGAATGCATTCTTATCAAGTTAATGGCATATCCCTTCCAACGGTCTCACTTACCTAACCATATTTATCGGCTCAGTCCTGATCTGAGGTGGCTAATAATTAAAGCTAACCCATGCCACTAGATTAGTCATAATGGTTATGACTATGTTAAGTCAAGTTTAAAAGATCTAAATCAAATCTTCCTAAGAAAAGATTAAGTCTAAGGTCTTCCACCATTGTATATGTGTGGGCCCTTCTTAGGGTTGATTGTTCTCGGCTGATCACAGTGATTTAGTTGCACCAAGAAGATGCAACCATGTCTATTAAGCATTAGATGCTATGGGCTGGAGGATGAATTGGACTCAATATTTCAGATACGGTGAGAGACCCAATTAGGAATCCAATCTATGCAAATGGTGGGTCTGACTTAACTAAGAAGTGGATCAATATTCTGGGCATGGTGGGATTCATGATTTAGAGACCAAGCTTGGGTGCACCATGATTAAAGAATCATTGAATAAGAGTTGTTCACTCATTGGCTAACCCATCATCAATAACTATTAGGTGAGGTGATGAGTTAGTTGGTGGGACTGCACCATCCATTAGAAATCATTAATTATGGAGATTCTTACATCTCTATAGAGGAAGTGTAGGGATCCAAAAAAATAGTGAGAGCTAATTTATTTAGAAATCAAACCTCTAAATAAATTATTCAAGTCTTAATTGTAAAATCTAACTAGAAACTTTGACTCTCTATAGGAAAAAAAATGTCTGCATCCAATCCACTAGCCCATATCCTGGACACCCATAGACTGATCAAACTCAATTATAAGAATTGACTCTGAAACTTTAAAATCATTTTAGGTTCTGAGAAGTCAACTTATGTATTGGACCAGGATCCCCCCATCTTACCAGTCCATCCGTCCGTTGAATAGAGAGTGTCTCTTGATAAATAGATGGATAATGATAACAAGGTCAGATACTAATGTTGGGCTCAATGTCTGATGAGCTTCAGTGCTAAAATGAAGATATCAAGACTGCCCATCAAATGTTGGCTTACTTACAAGAGTTGTTTGGTGAACAAAGACGCACAGCCAAATATCAGGTCACTAAACGACTGTTTAAGGCTAAAATGCATGATGGATAGTCAGTCCAAGATCATTGCCTGATGATGATCAAGGACTTGGAAGAGCTTGAGAAGCTTGGAGTGAAGTTAGATCAGGATCTATAGAATGACATAATTCTGCAATCCTTGACTGATGCATATGGGTAGTTTATCATGAACTATCATATGCATAAACTTTAGAGTACTCTGACCAAACTTATGAATATGCTAGTTACTGCTGAGCTTTCTATGAAAGATTTTAAAGGCTCAGTACTTGCTATGGAATAGACTCATACCAACAAAAAATCTTTTGAAAAGAAGAAGAAGTCTGTGAAAAGACAGAAGGTGGAAGATAGAAAGAAAAAGAAGGTAGAGCTGAAGAAGAAGACCCCTGATAAAGAAAAGTATTTCCATTGTAATACTAATGGCCACTGAAAGCAGAACTATCCTATATACTTGGCCACCCTAAAGAATAAGAAGAAGACATGTCCTTCTGGAGGTATGCTCATTATTGAATCTAACTTTTTGATTTTTTCTACATCCAGTTGGGTGCTTGACTCTGGTTCTAGTGTTCATTTATGTACTTCTATGCAGGGTCTTAAGGATAGCAGGAGGTTGAGGGATGGTGAGATGATCCTATGCATCGAAAATGAAGCAAGAGTTGCTATTGTGGCCATGAAAATCTACCCATTTCGACTACCGTTTGATTTAGATTTAGTACTTAGGGATTGTTATTATGTGCCTGCTGCAAGCAGAAATTTGATTTCTATTTCATATTTAGCACAAGAAGGCTATGTAATTAGTTTTCTTAAGGACCATTGTAATATTCTTTATGAAAGAAATAAAATTGCAAGTGGTTTCCTCATTAACAGTCCCTACTAGTTACATATTTATATATCTATCTTTAATATCGAGCAAAATGTGAATGTTGTAAAATGACCTAGGGATTGTCCGAATGATAGGTATCTATGGCACCTAAGGCTAGGTCATATAGCAGAAGATAAGGTTAACAAATTAGAGAAAACTGGGCTATTGAGTTCATTGACTTTTGAGTCAAATCCAATTTATGAATCATGTCTTCATGGCAAAATGACTAAGCTCCTTATGGGACATGAGAAAATGGCCACGGATCTACTTGCCTTAGTACCATACTGATGTGTGCGGCCTATTTGATCTGCTAGCTAGAGGCAACTTTGTCTACTTCATAATCTTTATTGATGATTTATCTCGGTATGGATACGTATATCTTATGAGACACAAATCTGAAGCTTTTGAAAAGTTCAAGAAATTCAGATATGAAGTAGAAAAGCAAACTAAAAAATTCATTAAGGTTCTTCGATCAGATCGATGAGGTGAATACCTTAGTCGAAAATTCCTAGACTATCTCAAGCAAAATGGCATGATCTCTCAATGGACTCCACCTGGAATACCTCAACTCAATGGAATTTTAAAATGGAGGAATCGGACCCTATTAGATATGGTCCAATCCATGATAAGCTTCACAGACCTTCCTAATTTTTTTTGGGAACATAGTCTGTTAACTGCAATATATTTACTGAATAGGGTTTCCTACCATACCATATGAAATATGGCATGGTAAGAAACCAAGTCTGAGTCATCTCAAAATTTGGGGGTTGTCTGGCTCATGTCAAAAGACAACAAGCGGACAAGTTAGACTTTAGGTCCTTTAAAGCTTGATTTATAGGATATCCTAAAGAGTCATTAGGATATTATTTCTACATTCCAGAAGATCATAATATGATTGTGAGTCGGCATGCCATCTTTCTTGAAAAATAATTTATTCAAGATAGCGGCATTTAAAAGCAGATCAAACTCGAGGAAAAAGTATCACAAGAGCAACGAGCTAAGGACCCTATGGAACCAAATTAGATTGAGCCAATACAATCACTACCTCCTCTACCTCATAGATCGATAAGAATTTCTTGTCCACCTGAGAGGTACTTAGGTACTATCTCAAAGGAAGTAGAGAAAATATTCCTCGTAGGTAATGGGGTTCATGGTGATGATCCCAAAACCTATGATGAGGCGATATCAGATATCGACTCTGAGAAATGGTTAGAGGCAATGAAGTTAGAAATTAACTCGATGCACTCAAACCAAGTTTGGACCTTGGTAGATCTATCAGAAGATATAGTACCTATTGGGTGTTAATTAATCTACAAGAGAAATATTGGTACAGATGGGAATGTGGAGACATTCAAAGCAAGATTAGTGGCAAAAGGTTATAGTTAGCGTGGAGGCATTGACTATCAGGATATCTTTTCACCAGTAGCTATGCTAAAATTCATCCGCACATTGCTTGCTGTTGCAACTTATTTTGATTATGAAATATGACAAATAGATATAAAAATGATATTCTTAAATGGATACCTTGAGGAAGATATCTATATGGAATAGCCGCTAAATTTCATATCCAGTGATGCTGATCACAAAGTATGCAAGCTGCAAAGATCCATATATGAACTTAAGCAAGCATCTCGGAGCTGGAATACTCGATTTAATGATGTGATCAAATTATTTAGTTTCATCAAAAATGAGGAGGAATCATGTGTTTTCAAAAAGATTAGTGGGAGCGCTATTGTCTTCCTCGTACTGTACGTGGATGATATCCTCCTTATTGGGAATGATATTTTCATGTTGACCATAGTTAAAATATGGTTGTCCAAAGAATTCTCCATGAAACACCTAGGACTAGAAATTAAGGTGTATAGAGATAGACCGAATAGGATGCTAGGTCTTTCATAGAAGTTGTACATAGAGGAAGTGCTAAAGAGGTTTAGTATGGAAAACTCCAAGAGGGAATTGATACCCTTCAGACATGGCATTCATCTCTCCTAGAAAATATGTCCCAACACATTACAAAAGATTGAACGCATGAGCAAGATCCCTTATGCTTCAATTATAGGGAGCTTCATGTATGCCATGTTATTTACATGACCTGATATAGTCGATGCTGTAAGTGTCACAAGCAGATATCAGTCAAATCTAGGTGAAGAATACTGGACTTCTGTGAAATGTATTCTTAAGTACTTGAGAAGAACTAAGGATATATTGTTGATTTTTGGTAATGGAGAACTCCAAGTCCAGGGGTATACAGATTAGGATTTTATGTCCGATATAGATGATTGAAAGTCAACAACTAGGAGTCTGTTTATATGTAATGGTGGTGTTGTCAGTTGGAAGAGTTTCAAACAGACAGTGATAGCAGATTCCATCATGGAAGCAGAATACATCGCTACGTCAGAAACAGCGAAGGAGGCATTCTGATACAAGAAATTCACCATAGAGATCGAAGTGATGCCATCAGATGCCATCAGATGCTATTGAAAATATGCGCTCTTCCCACATGGATCGGTGTGGCCACCGATGATTAGCCAAGCAATCAAGAAAGTACATCTTAGAGATCTCTACGGAAGTATGATCAAATAAATCAAGAAATAGAGAAGAAGAGAAGAAGAGATTTTCGAAAGAAAAG
Source organism: Cocos nucifera (assembly GCA_006176705.1). Taxonomy (NCBI): domain Eukaryota; kingdom Viridiplantae; phylum Streptophyta; class Magnoliopsida; order Arecales; family Arecaceae; genus Cocos; species Cocos nucifera. The sequence continues at coordinate 33,148 of QRFJ01003177.1, read as the reverse complement.
AGCTTTTAATTAGTATATTTCAGTACCCTTACAACCTTGACTTATTTTTAATATATATACTTTACAAAGGGTCAAGCCCAAGCTCATAGAAAAACTCTCCAAATCCAAATAACCCATGTACATAAAATAATAATCTACGAAAACTGAGCCAGCCCAGTTTCAGACTGAGCTGGCTCCTACGACTAGGTCGGCTCAGTCCCAGACTGAGTTGAACTAGTTGTGCACCATGCTAATAGCCCAAAAATGCTACTCTCTATCTAAATTTTTCTTTAAGACCTAGTCGACCCAGTCCTGGATTGAGCTGACCCAGTTCCCAACTGAGCCGACTCAGTCTTAGAGTGAGCCAGCCTAGTTTCTGAACTTTACTATTGAGACTGATTCTTCTTCCGGCTCACTTCCGTCTTTTCATGATCTATCTTCTCATGTTTCTAAGACTTGAGAGTGCCACTTTTGAGCTCACATTCTCCACCTTAGTGCTTCTAAGTCCTTATGAACTCATCTCTTCTCAATAGACCCATCCATGCCACACATCTCTAAAAGCTATCTCTGGGGAGTACCTTCATGAGTGCATCAGACTGCTTCTTCTTGGTATGGACCTTCATTAGTTCCACTTCATCTTCCTTCATCAGCTCTCTGATCCTATGGTACCTCGTGTCTATATGCTTTGTGCGTGCATGATAGACAGGGTTCTATGCTAACAATAGAGCACTCTGACTATCACTGAATAGTGTAACCTTGCTCTGCTCCACCCCCAACTCATCAATCAGCCTCCTAAGCCAAAGGGCTTCCTTTGCAGCCTCTGTTATCCCAATGTACTCAGTTTCTATGGTAGACAAGGTCGTGATTGGTTGGAGGATTGATCTCCAGGACACTGATCCACCATATACGCAGAAGAGGTATCAAGTAGTAGACCTTCTTGTAACAAGATCACCAGCATAATTTGCATCAACAAATTCTTCCAGAGGTCCTGAACCTTCACACATCTTCATAGATTGTTCTCCAAATCCTTCCGACTGCCCACCAAACACCAAACCATAATCTCTTGTTCCATTCAAATATCTCAATATCCATTTCAATGCTTTTCAGTGTTTCTTTCCAGGGTTAGCCATGTATCTACTAACTATGCACACAGCATGTGCTATATCTAGTCTACTGCACACGATAGTATACATCACACTACCTACAATATTTGCATAAGGAAGTCGTTCCATGTACTCTCTCTTCTCTTCTGACTAGGGGCACTATAACTTGGAGAGAGACATATGGCTCGATAATGGCATCTCTGCAGGTTTGGCCTTCTCCATCCCGAACCTCCTTAAAACCTTCTGGACATACTTTCTTTATGACAAATGGAGCACTCCTTTGCACCTATCTCTGCAAATCTTCATTCCAAGGATTTTCTTAGCTGTCTCCAAATCTTTCATCTCAAATTCAGATGATAATGTTCTTTTCAACCTTTTCATAGCATCCATGCTTCTACTGGCTATAAGCATATCATCTACATATAATAATAGGTACAGGGCATCCTCCTCATCTACATCCTTAATGTAGACACAACAATGATGTTCACATCTGTTGAAACCTAGGCTCAAGATAAAGCTATCATACCTTCGATACCACTGATGAGGGATTTGTTTCAAGCCATACAAAGACTTCCTGAGTAAACAAACCTTTTCTTCCTACCCCATTTCCATGAAACCATCTAGCTGCTTTATGTAGATTCTTTCCTCCAAAGTCCCATGAAGGAAGGCCATCTTCACATCCATCTATTCCAATTTCATGTTATGCTGTGCCACCAGTGACAGCAAAACTCGAATAGATGTATGACGCACCACATGAGAGAAAATTTCTGTGTAGTCAATCTCTTTCCTTTGTATCCCTTTGCTATTAGCCTTGCTTTGAATCTAACTCCATCTTATTCTGAAGATGCGTCTTTCTTTAGGAACACCCACTTTGAGCCAATAGGTCGAGCACCCTCTAGAAGATCCACTAGCTACCATGTCTGATTCTTCTCAAGTGATTTCATCTCCTCCATCATGGCCTGCATCCATGAATCATGATCCTCACTCTCCATGACCTCTGCATAATTCTCTAGATCTCCATTTGTAGTGATGAGTGCATAGGAGATAACCTCATCAATGCCATATTTGATCGTTCTCCTAATAGTACGCTGGGGCTTGTGCAAAGCCACTCCTACTAGCACATCTCTGCCTAATGTCTGTTGCTGCTCCTGCACATCTATCTAAACTATCGGCCCTCCATGCTGATTTTCAATCTGAGACAATACTTTTCTACCTAGCTCCACCTCAATAGGAACACTCCTGTAAGTGGATGTAACTTGCATGCCATCATTCTCTAACTGGCCATCGCTGTTCATCTTTGTTTTTCTAATTTTCTCTATCCCAAACCTTTTTAAGATGCTCTTCTCATCAAAGATAATGTCCCTGCTGATCACTAACTTCTGTGCTTGAGAGTCCCACAGCATGTATCCCTTAACTCCTTGTGGATATCCTATGAATGTCATCTTTTGAGATTTCGAGTCCAATTTGCTTCTCTTGGTTGCCTCCATATATGCATAGGCTGTGTAACTAAAAACTTTCAGATGGCCAAGCTCCACTTTCTTTTTACTCCAGACCTCTTTTGGAATGCCACCATTCAGCTTATAATGAGGGGACTTGTTCACAAGAAAATAAGAAAAAGTTAGAACATCACCTAAAAAGGATGGTGAGAGTAATGTCTGCAGCCTCAAACTCCATGCCTTCTCGATCAGTGTTCGGTTCATCCTCTCTACAACACCATTCTGCTGGAGAGTCATGACACCATTCTGCTGGAGAGTCATCCTCACTGTGTAATGGCGTTTGATGCCATTTTCGTCATAGTACCTCTTGAGTTCTAGGGTAGTATACTCCCCTCCATTGTCCGACCTCAGACACTTTACTTATCTTCCTGACTCCTTCTCTACTTCAGCTCTCTAGGCTTTGAACCGGGCAAACACCTCTGATTTTTCTCTAATCAGATAAATCCACACCTTCCTTAAGAAGTCATTAATGAAAGTAACAAAATATTTTACCCCATCTCTAGCTAATACAGGAGCTGGTCCCCACACATCTGAGTGCACTAAATCCAGCACTCCCTCGCTGCGCTTGGTACTTCTAGCAAACTTCACCATATGCTATTTGCCAAAGATACATGGCTCACAAAGATCTATGCCCTACTTCTTCAGGGCTAGGATCATACTTCTTCTGCTTGGTTCTGTAAGCCCATGGTCACTCATATGACCCATCCGATAGTGCCACAGTCGATATAAAATCTGCTCCTCCTATATCGCTGCTAGCACCTCTACACTATCATTTACAACTGAGCCTTCCATTATGTAAAGATTGTTGCTCAGTCTTCTACCTCTCATCACCACCAAAGCTCCCTTAAAAATTTTCAAACATCCACTCGCTGCCTGGCTACTAAAAGCATAATCCTGCTCCTCCAAGTAGTCCAAAGAAATTAAATTCTTTTTCAACTCTGGTGCATGCCTGACATTTGATAATGTACGAATGATCCCATCGTACATCCTCATCCTGATGAGCCAATTCTAGCTACTTTGCATAGGTGATTATCTCCAAGGTTGTCACTTCCACCATCGACCTTCCGATAGGTAGCAAACCACTCTCGATGAGAGGTATAGTGGTGCGAGCATGCAGAATCTAATATCCATATAGTATCATACTCTGTGGATCTATTTGATATAACTAGCCAGTCTTCTTCACTACTCACAAAAGTTGTATCATCTTCCTTGCTGGCCTTCCCTTTTTTTGATCTCAAAAGGTGACAATCTCTCCTCAGGTGTTCAGACTTGATGATATTTATAACATTTCAATGTCATCTTCCTCTGATCGTGAGACTTTGATCTACCCTTAGATTTTCCTCTTGTCTTCTTCTTTGATTTTCTCTGTCTTTCGTTCACAGCCAAGATTTCAGACTTAGGATCTCCCTTGTAGATCATTTTTCTTTGGTCATTTGATTTGAGCACACCAACAACCTCTTCATAGTTTAGGATCTCCTTCCCATAAACTAGAGTTGTTATGAGACCATCATACGAACCTGAGAGAGAACATAATAGCAACAATGTCCGATCCTCCTCATCGATCTTCATATCCAAACTCATCACCTTAGAACACACCTGATTGAACCATTGGATATGTGCAACAAGATCTCCACCTTTGGATATCCTCAGACTATACAGCTATTTCTTTGACCATAGCTTGTTCATCATGTTCTTTTCCATGTATGTGTTCTTCAGTCTCTCCTAGAGCCCCTTTGCCGTAGTCTTTGCCAAACCTCGGGCAAAACCTGATCAACCAAGCACATCTAGATTATGCTAAAAGTAATTTCCTCTAGCTCTTCCCAATTCTCAGCACTGATCTTTTTCAGTCTTTCTTTTATCAAGACCTTGTAGATCCACTGCTGAACCAATAATTCCTTTACTCTTTGCTGTCATAGGATAAAGTTTTCCTTGCCATCGAACTTCTCAAAATTTATCTTGAATCCACTTGATCCCATGACTTCAAACAAGTCAAGAACAGATCCCTAACATCCTTTACAATTACACACTAGTAAAACTATCCTTCACAAAAGATCTAACTAGCCCTAGATCCTCTTTCCAAACTTCAATATCACCATTCCTCCATGTAAAAAATCTCCACCTCAATCTAGAGACAACCATGAAGCAAACTAGAACTTTTAGGATAAAATCTGGTGCAATAGATCCTAGATGTAGTAAATCCTAGGTGTCTTCCCTCCATCCATGCAACACCACTCAGATACCAAATATTGAAAATATGCACTCTTCTCACACTGATTGGCATGGCCGCTGGTGATTAGCCAAGCAATCAAGGAGGTACTTCTTAGAGATCTCTGTGGAAGCATGATCAAATAAATCAAGAAATAGAGAAGAAGAGAAGAAGAGATTTCTGGGAGAACAGAGCTTTTATTCAGTATATTTCAGCACCCTTACAACCTTAACCTATTTTTAGTATATATACTTTACAAAGGGTCAAGCCCAAGCTCATAAAAAAATTTTCCAACCCCAAACAACCCACGTACACAAAATAATAACCCATGAAAACTGAGCTGGCCTAGTTTCAGACTGAGCTGGCTAAACTGCGACTGGGTCGGCTCAATCCCAAACTGAGCCGATCCAGTTGTGTACCATGTCAACAGCTCAAAAATGCTGCTCTCTATCTGAATTTTTCTTTGAGACCTAGCCGACCTAGTCTTGAACTAAGCTGATCCAGTTCCTAACTGGGTCGGCTCAGTCTCAGAGTGAGCCAGTCTAGTTTTTGAACTTTACTATTAAGACTGATTCTTCTTCTAGCTTACTCCCATTTTTCCATGACCTATCTTCTTATGTTTTCAAGACTTGGGAGTGCAACTTCTAAGCTCACAGAGATACTAGAGAGAGTATAGGTACTCGCTAGAGAACGAGAGCACTGTGCGTGATCATCTCGAGTAGTCATGAGAAAGTCTACCTTCTTGTCAATGACTGGCTCGAAGTTATAGTGGTATGTCTGATTCTTTGACCTAAGATGCATCGACAGTTTACCTTGAGGTTGTTATAGTTTGACTACACCATAACTCGATCTCCTAGCCATTCAAAATCTTGAGGTGTATGTTGGCTATAGCATGTTCATTATAGGAATTGGATTGCACTAATAGGGGATCTATCTACCTCGGTAGATAAGGAGCAGCCCTATGATGATCTTGAGAATCAAGTCTATAAGGCCATTATCATGGAAGAGTAAAATAATAAAAAGGGTTTCTATTAGAATTTTTACATCGAACTTGAATCGAATGATTAATTCATATGATGAAAATTAGGGTGAGACGAGATTGCCTTAACCCTAATCCGATCAGAGCTCAAGATAGAGAAACTTAATCACACAGGTAACTACACTGAGAGGTTTGTTTTCAGTTCTGATGGATTGCCACCATATGCTATTAGGTGTCACTGATAGATTTTGGGAGTAATTAGAATGATCTAGATGATCGATCATACTAGTTGTTTGAATTAGAAAAGTTTTGATCCATCAGAAGATATTTTGATGATGTCGATGATAGAGATCGCAATATATCCCATTACCATATAAAATTGAACATAACTGGATCACACAAATAAGGATTTGGATCTGGATATCATCAATTGGACAAATCTAGTTTAATTAATTTGAATAAGATTCAATTAGATTCAAAAAAATTATGCTAGCATATGATTGTGCCTAATGTTCTCCTTCAACAATCATTAAAAGTTGTCTCGAATGAGCCAAATATGTTTGGGCTCACTCAGGAACCTTTACTTGGCCTAATTGGAGCTTGTTTAGATAAGAAAAGGGTTGTCTTAATTTATGTGATAAATTTGAGATAACACCTACCATTTTTTATCACCTGCTAAATCTTATCTTTTGACTTTGGTCAAATATTAATCTTTGATACTTAGATATCTGCCTATGTGTCATGCACCTATAGGAGAGAAGTGAAGGAAAATCCTGATTTTTCAGACCAGGTTCATTCAGATCTGATCGGATCAAGAGATATATTTCAAAAATTTTTATTTTTAATCTTAATCAGATCTGGGATGTTTTAGATTTGATTATTATTATTTTAGAAATTAAAATAAAATTAGATAAATTAAATCAGATTTAATTTACCTTGATGTGGGTAATCCTATTATCCGTTGATGATCCCGTAAGCAGTGGAAGGTTCTAAATCAAGCCATGCAAGTGCCTAGCCTCTACTGGTATCCACTCAGGCTGCATCTAGAGATCCTCTTCTTCTCTATCACATCTCCAAAAATTAGATCTAGATCTGATCTGGAGAATCTTCAAAACTCCTTTTGAAGATCAGCAGTCGTCCTATGCAGCAGTGCAGCCTTCTAGCTTTCAGTCGCCTTTCTTTGATCTAGATCGCACCAACTAAGATCCAAAACTTCTTTTGGATGTGGAGAGGAGAGGGAGAAAGTGGGTTTGGCATGGAGGAAGAGGGGGGAGATAGCCTTGGGGCATGGGGTTTTGATTTTCTAATCTTATTTTGAGTTGTGCATAGGGTCTTATTTATAGACTAAGCGTGATCCAACTCCTTTTCTTTTTCCCAACCAATCACAAATCTTTGTGAAATCAGATCTAAATCTGATTGGTGGAAATAGAGTTTCCTGGATTCCTCCTTAGATGGCACCTAAGATCAGTCAAAATTGGTTCTTAGGAGAATTCTAATTAGAATCCAAAAGGGAGATGGAGTCCCTATCCAACAGGGACTCTTGGGCGCCTCCAACTTGGGCACACGCCAAGGGTGGCGTGCGCTCTCTTCCTTGCCAGGTTCTAGTAGGAGGACAAGCCCCTACCAGCTCTCCAATAGGTGCATGACACGTGGACAGAAGTCAAAGTGTCAATGGTCAACATTTGACCAATCAAAGGTAGACTTTTGACCAAAGTCAAAGAACGAGAAATGACAGATGACCAAAAATGGTAGGTAATGTCTTACAAAATAAGACAACCTTTTCTGACTTGGACAACCTCCAGTCAGACCATATGAAGGCCTCTGATTGAGCATAAACTCCTTTGGCTCAGTCAGGACAACTTATTTGGGGATAGCAAAAGAAGAACGTTAGGTTCAATCGAGTGCTAGCACGATTTTCTTGAACCTAATTGAATCTCATTCAGATCAATTGAACTGGATCAGCTCAATTGATGATCACCAGATTCAAACCATTATTCGTGTAACCCAGTTAGGTTCAGTTCTGTATGGTAATGGGATATGTCATGATCTCTATCATCGACATCATTGAAACTTCTTTCGATGGATCAAAACTTTTCTGATTCGAACAGCTAGAATGATCGATCATCTAAATTATTCTAATTGCTCCCAAAATCCACTAGTGACACCTAGCAGTATATGGTGGCAACCCATTAGAGTTGAATGCGAACCTCTTAGTGCAGCTACTTGTGTGATTAAGTTCTTCTATCATGAGCCCCGATCAGATTAGGGTTAAGGTGAAGTCGTCAAACCCTAGTCTCTATCATATGATGTAATTATTCGATTCAAGTCTGATGTGAAAGTCTAAATAGAAACTCTTTCTATTATTTCACTCTACCATGGCCATGAGCTTCTACACTTGATTCTCATGATCATCATAAGGCTGCTCCTCTACCACCGAGGTAGATAGATTCCATCTTGATGCTATCCAGTTCCTACAATGAACATGCTATAGCCAACATACACCTCAGGATTCGATATGGTTAGGAGATCGAGTAATGATGTAGTCAAACTATAATACCCTCAAGGTGAACTGTCGATGCATCTCAGGTCAAAGAACCAGACACACTACTACAGCATCGAGTCAGTCATTGACGAGAAGGTAGACTCCCTAATGACTACTCGAGATGGTCACGCTCAGTGCCCTCGTTTTCTAACGAGTACCTGTACTCTCGCTTCAGTGTCTCCACATCATAGACTCAAGACTGATCTACTAAAGAGAAGCGATTGTACACCAACCTTTCGGATCAGTCACCATCCTCATGATGATCCTATGGTCGGAAGCATTTTATGAGTTAATAATGATTATTCATGTCTTAAATTTTTAACTCTTGAAAATATGAATTATCATTATCATTAACTAAAGGATGTATCGAAGACACTAAATACACATATATGATAGAAAATAACCCATTTTATTTATTATAGTCAAAATTATAATTTTGCTCTTAGAAGTGTATTACAAGTGTCAGCCAATTCTAGCTTCTAGGGCACATATATCTAACAATCTCCCACTTGTCCTAAAGCCAATTCGCTACAGGTCTAAGTCCCATTTTCTCAAGGTGGACTTTGATCTTTTGCTGGCCCAACAGCTTTGTAAGTGGGTCTGTATATTTTCTGTGGAGTTGACTCTCTTGACCTCGACGTAACCCTTCTCGAGGTAATTGTGGATGAGGTGGTATCGCCGCTCAATGTGCTTGGATTTCTGGTGAGACCTTGGCTCCTTAGCAAGGGCTATGGCACCATTGTTGTCGCAGTATAGAGGAATGGCATCTGATGGCATTACTCCTATTTTTGCAGCAAACTTCTTGTACCAGAATGCTTCCTTCGTAGCCTCTGATGTAGCGATATATTCTGCTTCCATGGTGGAATCTGCTATCACCATTTGCTTGGAACTCTTCTAGTTGACAGCACCATCATTGCACACAAACAGACTCCCAGATGTTGACTTTCGATCATCTATATCGGACATGAAATCTGAGTCTGTGTATCCCTGGACTTGGAGTTCTCCATTACCAAAGACCAACATCATATCCTTAGTTCTTCTCAAGTACTCAAGGATACATTTCACAGAAGTCCAGTGTTCTTCACCTGGATTTGACTGATATCTGCTTGTGACACTCACAGCATGGGCTATATCAGGTCATGTACATAGCACGGCATACATGAGGCTCCCTATTACAGAAGCATAAGGGATCTTGCTCATGCGTTCTATTTTCTCAGGTGTGCTCGGGCACATCTTCTTGGAAAGATGAATACCATGTCTAAAGGGTTTTAATCCCCTCTTAGAGTTTTCCATAATAAAATTCTTTAGTACTTTCTCTATGTATATCTTCTGTGAAAGTCCTAGCACCCTATTCGGTCTATCCCTATAGACCTTAATTTCTAGAATAAAGGATGCTTCACCTAGGTCCTTCATGGAGAATTCCTTGGACAACCATATTTTGACTGTCGTTAACATGGGAACATCATTCCCAATAAGGAGGATGTCATCCATGTACAATATGAGGAAGACAACAATGCTCCCACTGACCTTTTTGAAGACACACGATTCCTCTTCATTTTTGATGAAACCAAACTTTTTGATCACATCATTAAAATGAGTGTTCCAGCTCCGAGTTGCTTGCTTAAGTCCATATATGGATCTTTGCAGCTTGCAAACCTTGTGATCAGTATCACTGGATGTGAAACCTAGAGGCTATTCCATATAGATATTTTTCTCAAGATATCCATTCAAGAATGCCATTTTTATGTCCATTTGCCATATTTCATAATCGAAATAGGCTGCAATGGCAAGCAATGTGCGGATGGATTTTAGCATAGCCACTGGGGAAAAGGTATCCTGATAGTCAATGCCTTCGCGTTGACTATAACCTTTTGCCACTAGTCTAGCATTGAATGTCTCCACATTTCCATCTGCACCAATTTTTCTCTTGAAGATCCATTTACACCCAATAGGTACTATACCTTCTGGTGGATCTACTAAGGTCCAGACTTGGTTTAAGTGCATCGAGTCAATTTCTAACTGCATTGCCTCTAGCCATTTCTCGGAGTCGATATCTGATATCGCCTGGTTGTAGGTTTTGGGATCATCACCATGAGCACCATTACCTACGAGGAACATTTCCTCTACTTTCTCTAAAATAATACCTAAGTATCTCTCAGGGGGATGGAAAACTCTTTTCGATCTATGAGGTGGAGGAGATAGTGTTCTTATTGGCTCAGCCTGATTTGGTTCCAATTGGTCCTTAGCTCATTGTACTTGTGAGACTTTCTCATCAAACTTGATCTGCTTTTCGATGCTGCTATCTTGAATAAACTATTTTTTAGGAAAGATGGCATGTCGACTCACAATCACATTATGGTCTTTTGGAATGTAGAAATAGTATCCTAATGACTCTTTAGGATATCCTATGAATCGAGCTCTAAAGGACCTAAACTCTAACTTGTTCGCTTGTTGTCTTCTGATATGAGCCGGACAACCCCAAATTCTGAGATGACTCAGACTTGGTTTCTTACCATGCCATATCTTATACGGTGTGGTAGGAACGGTCTTAGAGAGAATCCTATTCAGTAGATAAATTGAAGTTAACAATGAATGTCCCCAAAGAAAATCAGGAAGGTCTATGAAGCTCATCATGGATCGAACCATATCCAATAGGGTCCGATTTCTCCATTCTGAAACCCCGTTGAGTTGAGGTGTTCCTAGTGGAGTCCATTGAGAGACTATGCCATTTTTCTTAGGATAGTCTAGGAATTCTCGGCTAAGGTATTCACTTCCTCGATCTAATCAAAAAATCTTAATAGGTTTTCTAGTTTATTTTTCTACTTCATGTCCGAATTCTTTGAACTTTTCAAAAGCTTCAGACTTATGTCTCATGAGATACACATACCCATACCTAGACAGATCATCGGTAAAGATAATGAAGTAGACAAAATTGCCTCTAGTCGGCACATCAAATGGGCCGCACACATCAGTATGTACTAGGGCAAGGAGATCTGTGGCCCTTTCCCCATGTCCAACAAAAGGGAGTTTGGTCATTTTGCCTTGAAGGCAGGATTCACAAGTTGGATATGACTCGGAAGTCAATGGACTGAATAGCCCATTTTTCTTCAATTTGTTGATCCTATCTTCTGCTATATGACCTAATCTAGGTGCCATAGATATCTGTTGTTTGGACTATCCCTAGGTCGTTTGGCATTCACATTTTGCTCGATAGTTAGAATATGTACATCAATATGTAGCTGATAAAGACTATTAATAAGGAAACCATATGCAATTTTATTTCTTTCATAAAGAATGTTATAATGATCCTTAAAGAAGATAATCACAAAGCCTTCTTATGCTAAGCATGAAATAGAAATCAAATTTTTGCTAGCTGTAGGCACATAATAACAATCTTTCAAAACTAAGTCTAAACCAGATGGTAATCGAAGAGGGTATGTTCCCATAGCTACTGCAGCAACTCTTGCTCCATTACCGATGCGTAGGATCATGTCTCCATCCTTCAGCCTTCTGCTATCCTCAAGATCCTGCATGAAAGTGCACAGATGAGCACTAGAATCTAGAGTCAAGCACCCAACTGGATGCAGAAGAAACCATAAGGTTAGACTCAATAACGAGCATACCTCCAAAAGGACCTTCCTTCTTGTTCTTTAGGATGGCCAGGTAAGTAAGATAGTTCCGCTTCTAGTGGCCGTCGCTGTTGCAATGAAAATACTTTCCTTTGACATCGGCCTTTTTCTTCGGCTCTGCCTTCTTCTTCTTTGTTCCTTCCACCTTCTGCTTTTTCACAGACTTCTTTTTTTTTCATAAGACTTTCTTTTGGAAGAAGTCCGTTCCATAGCAAGAACTGAGCCTTTAGAACCTTTCATAGAAAGCTCAGCGGTAACCAGCATATTCATTAATTCGGCCAAGAAATTTTGAAGTTTATGCATGTGGTAATTCATGATGAATTGCCCATATGCATCAGTCAAGGATTGCAGAATAATATCGTTCTGCAGGTCCAAGTCTAACTTCACACCGAGCTTCTCAAGCTCTTCCATGTCCTTGATCATTGTCAGACAGTGATCTTGGACTGACTGCCCATCACGCATCTTAGCCTTAAAAAGTCATTTCATGACTTGATACTTGGCTGCGCGACTCTGTTCACCAAACATCTCCTGTAGGTGAGCCAACATTTGGCGAGCAGTCCCTGATATCTTCATGTTGGTGCTGGAGCTCATCAGACATCGAGCCCAACATGTAATATCTGGCCTTATTATCTTCGTCTATCCATTTCTTCAGAGATGCTCTCTGTTCAATGGATGGACAGGCTGGATAAGGTGGGAGGGATCCTGGTCCAAATACATGGGTTAACTTCTCAGAACCCAAAACTATTTTGTAGTTCCTGAGCCAATCTTTATAATTAGGTCCAGTCAGTCTATGTGTGTCTAGGATACGTGCTAATGGGTTGGACGCAGACATTTTTCTGTAGAGAGTCAAAGATTCTAGTTAGATATTGTAATTATGACTTGACCAATTTATTTAGAGATTTTATTTTTAAACAAATTAGCTCCCACTATTTTCTCGGATCTCTACACTCCCTCTGTAGAGATGTAAAAATCTCCACGATTAATGATTTCTAGTGGGTGGTGCAGTCTCACCAACTGACTCATCACCTCACCTAATAGTTATTGGTGATGGGTTAGCCAATGAGTGAACAACTCTTGTTCAATGATTCTCTAATCATGGTGCACCCAAACTTGGTCTCTAATTCATGAATCTCACCGTATCCGGAATATTGATCCACTCCTTAGTTAAGTCAGACCCACCATTTGCATAAACTGGATTCCTAATTGAGTCTCTCACCGTATCCAGAATATTGAGCCCAACTCATCCTCCAGCCCATAGCATCCAATGCCTAATAGACATGGTTGCATCTTTTCGGTGCAACTGAGCCACTGTATCCAGCCGAGAACAATCAACCCCGGAAAGGGCCCGCACATCTACAATGGTGGAAGACCTCAGACTTAATCTTTTCTTAGGGAGAATTGATTCAGGTCTCATTAAACTAGACTTATCATAGTCATAACAATTATGACTAACCTAGTGGCATGGGTTAGCTCGGATTATTGACCACCTCAGATCAGAACTGTGTCAACAGATATGGCCAGGTAAGTGAGACCGGTGGAAGGAATATGCCATTAACTCGTACAAAAATGCATTCAGGTCGAGTAGCTTCCAATTAAAAACCAGTCGGTCGTATGTGCCAAACTTACCTTAGACACCAAATTGTTGAGCCAGAACCAATTGGGTTAGCCTACAATCCAGACTCTAACCTCTGAGCCTAATTAGGTCTTGCTTGATCGTGACTCGATCTTGACCCAGACTTAATCCTATTAGGCTGGTCAATTTAAGCATTGTTGATCCCATCTAACCAACTCTTGATTCGGTTTGATCAACCGCTTAGACCTAATTGAGCTACCCAAGCCCAAACCCAGTATTATGAATATGTCTTAGATCTGAAATTCTCAATTTTAGATCTAATTAATATTTTATAATCTTAATTTTTAATTAAGTAGGGTTCATAAATAAAATATGCACAATAAATCCTAGGGTTTCAGGATCTAGGGTTTTATAGAAAGTAAGTTTTAGGTTTCTGATTAAGGACGAACATGCAGCACCCCTACACATCATAAGAACACCCCATCGAAAGAAGAGAGGGCCTTTAAACCCTTCTTCATTCTTATGATCGGACGGCCAAGAGGAACGCCTTAATCAGGAACATGCAATACTACAAAACAGTTTTAGATCTATATCATATATCTCATATACATATTAGATCTAATCATGGCATATTTTGCATACATCTCATGTATCGAATCATGCATATTTTTCAGATCTAAATTATCTCATAATAATCTAAAAAATTAGATTTAAATTGATCTAATCAAAAAAAAATTCTAATCTAGATAATTATGTAGAACTATTCTACAACTAGTCTAGACATGCATCAATCATATCTCATATGATATTTAAAATTAAATAATTTTTATTTACTATTTTTTAGATGTTATTATAATAATTATAATATCAAAAAATAGTAAATAAATAGATCTAAAATATGATTTAATCAAATTAAATTGAAAACATGCAAGACTATTCTATAGAACTATTCTATTTTAGAACTAGTCATGCATATTTTCTAATCTTAGATCCAAATCATTTAATTTTAATTTTTTCTAATTTTAGATCTGATCACATCTCATGTGACATCTAAAATCACTTATTTTTTAATTAAAATAAATTTAAAATTAGATCTAAACATCTTTAGAACCTTGGCTCTGATACCAGTTGAAGGAAAATCCTGATTTTTCGGACCAGGTTCGTTTAGATCTGATCGGATCAAGAGATATATTTTAAAATTTTTTTTCTTTAATCCTAATTAGATTTTAGATGTTTTAGATCTAATTATTATTATTTTATAAATTAAAATAAAATTAGATAAATTAAATTAGATTTAATTTACCTTGATGTGGGTAATCCTATTACCCATTGATGATCCTGTAAGCAGCAGAAGGTTCTGGATCAAGCCATGCAAGTGCCTAGCCTCTACCGATATCCACTTAGGCTGGATCTAGAGATTCTCTTCTTCTCTATCACATCTCCAAAAATCAGATCTGGATCTGATCTGGAGGATCTTTAAAACTCCTTTTGAAGATCAGCAGTCGTCCTATGCAACAGTGCAGCCTTCTAGCTTTCAATCGCCTTTCTTTGATCTGGATCGCACCAACCAAGGTCCAAAACTTATTTTAGACATGGAGATAAGAGGGAGAAGGTGGGTTTTGCGTGGAGGAAGAGGGGGGAGGCAGCCTTGGGGCATGGGGTTTTGATTTTCCAATCTTATTTTGAGTTGGGCGTAGGGTCTTATTTATAGACTAAGCATGATCCAACTCCTTTTCTTTTTCTCAACCAATCATAACTCTTTATGAAATTAGATCTAAATCTGATTGATGGGAATAGAGTCCCCTGGATTCCTCCTTAGATGGTGCCTAAGACCAGTCAAAGTTGATTTTTAGGAGAACTCTAATCAGAATCTAAAAAGGAGATGGAGTCCCTATCCAATAGGGACTCCTGGGCGCCTCCAACTTGGGCACATGCCAAGGGTGGCATGCACCCTCTTCCTTTCTAGGTTCTAGTAGGAGGACAGGCCCCCACCAGCTCTCCAATAGGTGCGTGACACATGGACAGAAGTCAAAGTATCAATGATCAATATTTGACCAATCAAAGGTAGACTTTTGACCAAAGTCAAAGAACGAGAAATGGTAGGTGACCAAAAATGGCAGGTAATGTCTTACAAAATAAGACAACCTTTTCTAACTTGGACAACCTCCAGTCAGACCATATGAAGGCCTCTGATTGAGCACAAACTCCTTTGGCTCAGTCAGGACAACTTATTTATGATAGTAAAAGAAGAACGTTAGGTTCAATCGAGTGCTAGCACGATTTTCTTGAACCTAATTGAATCTCATTCAGATCAATTGAACTAGATCAGTTCAATTGATGATCACCTAGATTCAAACCCTTATTTGTGTGACCCAGTTAGGTTCAGTTCTGTATGGTAATGGGATATGTCATGATCTCTATCATCGACATCATCGAAACTCCTTTTGATGGATCAGAACTCTTCTGATTCGAACAGCTAGAATGATCGATCATCTAAATCATTCTAATTGCTCCCAAAATCCACCAGTGACACCTAGCAGTATATGGTGGCAACCCATCAGAGCTGAATGCGAACCTCTTGGTGCAGCTACCTGTGTGATTAAGTTCTTCTATCTTGAGCCCCGATCAGATTAGGGTTAAGGTGAACTCGTCAAACCCTAGTCTCTGTCATATGATGTAATCATTCGATTCAAGTCCGATGTGAAAATCTAAATAGAAACTCTTTCTATTATTTCACTCTGCCATGGCCATGGGCTTCTGGACTTGATTCTCATGATCATCATAGGGCTGCTCCTCTACCACCGAGGTAGATAGATTCCATCTTGATGCTATCCAGTTCCTACAATGAACATGCTATAGCCAACATACACCTCAGGATTCGATATGGCTAGGAGACCGAGTAATGGTGTAGTCAAACTATAACACCCTCAAGGTGAACTATCGATGCACCTCAGGTCAAAGAACCAGACACACTACTGCAGCATTGAGTCAGTCATTGACGAGAAGGTAGACTCCCTAATGACTACTCGAGGTGGTCACGCTCAGTGCCCTCATTCTCTAACGAGTACCTATACTCTCGCTTCGGTGTCTCCACACCATAGACTCAAGACTCATCTACTAAAGAGAAGCGATTGTACACCAACCTTCCGGATCAATCACCATCCTCGTGATGATCCTATGGTCGGAAGCATTTTATGAGTTAATAATGATTATTCATGTCTTAAATTTTCAACTCTTGAAAATATGAATTATCATTACCATTAACTCAAAGGATGTATCACAGACACTAAATACACATATGTGATAGAAAATAATCCATTTTATTTATTATAGTCAAAATTATAATTTTGCCCCTAGAAGTGTATTACAAGTGTCAGCCAATTCTGGCTTCTAGGGCACATATATCTAACAAGAAGATGGGACTTTGTGCCCTTGCTAAAGAAAGAAAGGGAGGGGGTGCATGCCTAGGGAGGCGTGCATCCAAAGAGGATGATGCCTGGAGTCCCATATAGATGGGACTCCAGGTTGCTTCAAGCTCTCTACTTGGGTGGTGCCAAAGACTCTTCTTTGATCAGTCTTGGTGCCACCTAAGAAGATTTGTGAGGGACTCTAATCTGATTAGATCAGATGATGTCATCCCATCAATCAGATTTAGATCTGATTGCACAAAGAGCCATGATTGATTGGAATGATGTGGCACTGCATGGCGCAGCAGGATCTATATAAACCCTATCTGCGCCTAGGATTTTAAGTTTTCTACCCTTTTTCCATGCCACATAGCTCCTCTTCCTCCTTCTCCATGCCACCTTTTACTTCTCACTCTCCTCTCCATGCCCAAGAGATTTTAGGCTCCAGTTTGGTGCGATCCAAGCAAGAGAAAGGCGACAGGAAAGGAAGAAGGCAGCACTATTGCGAGAGACAACAATTGATCTTCAAAAGGCATTTTGAAGACTTTTAAGATCATATCCAAATTTAATTTTTGGAGTATAGATTGAGAAGGAGAAGATCTTTAGATCCTGCCCGAGTGGATACTGGTAGAGGCCAGGTGCTTGTGTGGCTACATCTAGAACCTCATGCAAATATCAAGATCATCACAGGATAATAGGATTACCCATAATAAGGTACAATTATATTAGATTTAATTTAATTTATTTTATCTTTATTTTATTGGATCAATAAAATTATATTTGAAGAATCTCAGATCTAATTTGGATCTAAGAGAAAATTTTTTGAAATATCCCTCTTGATTAAATCAAGATCTGAACGAACCTGACCCAAAAAATAGGATTTTTTCTTCATCCTTCTCCCTACCTATTTTGTATGACATTATATGGAATATTTGGAGCAACAAATCTAATGTGAGTTGGCATAAAAATTTGTCAAGAAATCAAAAACAAATCAAGCTGTTGGTTGCTTGATTGATTGGAACACTAAGGTGGCGCAGGGCTCTATTTAAGAGACCTTTTATCCTAGGGTTTCTAATGCTTTATGCTCCATGCCCCAAAGTCCCATAGGCAGCCATCCCCTCTTCTTCTTCTTCTCCATGTCCAAAGGTCGGGCAAAGGTTCTAAGAGAAGATCTAAAGGAATTGGCGCAAAGGTTTCAAGAAAAGAGACGATATTCGTGAGATGAGTGCGTTGCCTTCATCAATTGATTTGAAGGCTTTACAAATCAGATTTAGATCTAATTTTTAGTAATCAGATCCAAAAGGAGAGCACCTATAGATTCAGTCTGAGTGGACTCTGGTAGATGCTAGACATGTGCATGGCTTAATCTAGAACCTCGAGCTTCCATAGATCATCGGTAGGATAATCAGATTACCCAATCAGATACAAAGTTTATATCTAATTTAATTCTTATTTTTAGATTTAATATCAGATCATTAAAATCAGATCGAAGAACTCTTTGATTTGATTAGACTCTATAGAGAAAATTTTAAAATATTTTCTACAAATTTGGTTAGATCAGATCGATCTTGTGGTGGAAAAAGTAGTTTTTCCTTCAAATGTTGTACCCCTTGTGCATCTTCTTCGATGAAAGTGATGGGCTCTTTAGTCCTCTACCTCTTCACTGGCTCTTCTGATACACTGATCTCCCCCTATCGATGTCTCCTAGTTATGGTGTTGATGATTTCAAGTGGAGGCTGATCTCCTTGCAGCCCATCCCATTGAGGTTGTTCAGATTATGGTAGGGCTCTTGGCTGATCTTTCTTTCTTTTTGCCCATCATCGGATGAATTGATCTAGTTAGCCCCTACTATGATATCCTTGATCTCATCTTGGAGCTAAATATACTCTTCAATGTCATGACCATGGTCACGATGGTAGAGACAGTACTTATTAAGGTTACACTTGGCTAGATGAGTCTTCATTCTCTCCAGTCTCGGTAGTTGCTCCTTTATTTCTATCAACACTTGAGTCTTAGTGTTAGAAAATGTATCCTAAAGTCAATCATCTAAGTTATAGATGATTGAAATTAGTATATGAATTATCAAATAATAATAGTTATTTGGCTTATTCATAAAAAAGATCTATCTTCCTTAAATGAATTTCTAAGTTATGATGAAGTCCCTAGAACCACACTTAATCATTAAAGGAGGATTTATCGGATGGTTCTTAAATTATTCACGATCAAATGATAAGGTATTAATAAGGATAATAACTTATCGAGTGTAGTTTGATGTATGTCATATGCATTGGTTGTCCTCATAACCAAATGGTTTGGAGACACTGGTATGATAGACAGGTGAGATGTAGGAGTATATCTACACTGAATGTAACCAATGTAGTACTCTACTATTAAGAGAAGCTAGTTAAGATTAGTGGGAATAAGTATCCCTTTGACCAGAGATCACCATGGTGACATGCAAGTAACTCACTATATTTTAGTGCTAGACTACCTATATTTTTAATATAGGATCGAAAGATTTCTAGGTACAGTCAAGTACTTATAGAGTCGGTATGTAAGTCAAGATGGGATTAACCA
Organism: Cocos nucifera; assembly: GCA_006176705.1. NCBI lineage: Eukaryota > Viridiplantae > Streptophyta > Magnoliopsida > Arecales > Arecaceae > Cocos > Cocos nucifera. Next base: position 13,657 of record QRFJ01003177.1, on the reverse strand, counting down.
CTCTTGATTAATTTTAGGAAGTGAATGTCTTGCTGTGTTTTAATTTAGCAAAATCTAGGCTTGGGTAATCCTCATGAGGAGTGTTGACAGCTAACTTGAATTCACACATAAGATTTATAAAATTTTGAAATATAATATGGATGGTTTGTATGAGTGTTGATAGCTAACTTGAATTCATCCCGAGCATTATAGGATAAAAGGATAAATTATACGGTAACCATAAGCTAGGATTCTAAGAATGTTACTTTGCAAATATTCGACCTATATGGACGTTGGGTACCATTGCTAGATGGTCATTTTGATTGATACAAAAATTAGTTCTTATGCTATCGACTTAGATTTGAACCTATGGGATCACACACATAAGAAGTTGTTGATGGAAAATCCTGATTTCTCGGTCCAGGTTCGTCCAGATCTGATCAGATCAAGAGATATATTTCAAAAATTTTTCTCTTGATCCCAATTAGATCTTGATATGTTTCAGATCTAATTCTTATTATTTTAATAAATAAAATAAAATAAGATAAATTAAATCAAATTTAATTTACCTGATTTGGGTAATCCTATTACCCTGTAGATGATCCTGATTGCAGCGGAAGGTTCTGGATCTAGCCACGTAAGCGCCTGGCCTCTATCGGTATCCACTCAGGTTGGATCTGGAGATCTTCTTCTTCTCTATCACGCCTCCAAAAATCAGATCTGGATCTGATCTGGAGGATCTTCAAAACTCCTTTTGAATATCAGCAGTCGTCCTTTGCAGCAGTGCAGCCTTCTTCTTTTGATCACCTTTCTTTTGATCTGGAACGCACCAACCTAAGTCCAAAACCTTTTTGGACGTGGAGAGGAGAAGGAGGAGAAGTTTAGGCATGGAGGAAGAGGAGAGAGGCAGCCTTGGGCGTGGGAAATCTCTATTCAATTGCATTAGAATCTGAGTTGGGCGCAGGGTCTTATTTATAGACTAAGCGTGATCCAACTCCTCTTCCTCTCAACCAATCACAACCCTTTGTGAAATCAGATCTAAATTTGATTGGTTGGAATAGAGTCCCTTGGATTCCTCCTTAGAGGGCGCCTAAGACCAGTCAAACTGGATTCTTAGTAGAACTCTGATTGGAATCCAAAAGGAAGGTGGAGTCCTTGTCCAACAAGGACTCCAAGGCGCCTCCAACTTGGGCGCACGCCAGGCGTGCGCCCTCCTCCTTGCCAGGTTCTGGTAGGGGGACAGGCCCCCACAAGTTCTCCAATAGGTGCGTGACATGTGGACAAAAGTCAAAGTGTCTATGGTCAATATTTGACCAGTCAAAGGTCAACATTTGACCAGTCAAAGGTCAACTTTTGACCAAAGTCAAAGGACCAAAAATGGCAGGTGACCAAAAATGGAAGGTCATGTCTTATAAAATAAAACAACCTTCTCTAACTTGGACAACCTCCAGTTAGACCATATGAAGGCCTCTGATTGAGCACAAACTCCTTTGGCTCAGTCAGGACAACTTATTTGTGATAGTAAAAGAAGAACGTTAGGTTCAATCGAGTGCTAGCACGATTTCCTTTAACCTAATTGAATCTCATTCAGATCAATTGAACTAGATCAGTTCAATTGATGATCACCAGATTCAAACCCTTATTTGTGTGACCCAGTTAGGTTCAGTTCTGTATGGTAATGGGATATGTCATGATCTCTATCATAGACATCATCGAAACTCCTTTCGATGGATCAGAACTCTTCTGATTCGAACAGCTAGAATGATTGATCATCTAAATCATTCTAATTATTTCCAAAATCCACCAGTGATAGCTAGCAGTATATGGTGGCAACCCATCAGAGCTGAATGCGAACCTCTTGGTGCAGCTACCTGTGTGATTAAGTTCTTCTATCTTGAGCCCCGATCAGATTAGGGTTAAGGTAAACTCGTCAAACCCTAGTCTCTATCATATGATATAATCATTCGATTCGAGTCCAATGTGAAAACCTAAATAGAAACTCTTTCTATTATCTCACTCTGCCATGGCCATGGGCTTCAGGACTTGATTCTCATGATTATCATAGGGCTGCTCCTCTATCACCGAGGTAGATAGATCCCATCTTGATGCAATCCAGTTCCTATAATGAACATGCTATAGCCAACATACACCTCAGGGTTCCATATGGCTAGGAGATCGAGTAATGGTGTAGTCAAACTATAACACCCTCAAGGTGAACTACCGATGCATCTCAGGTCAAAGAACCAGACACACTACTGCAGCATCGAGTCAGTCATTGACGAGAAGGTAGACTCCCTAATGACTACTCGAGATGGTCATGCTCAGTGCCCTCGTTCTCTAACGAGTACCTATACTTTCGCTCCGATGTCTCCACACCGTAGACTCAAGACTCATCTACTAAAGAGAAGCGATCGTACACCAACCTTCCGGATCAATCACCATCCTCGCGATGATCCTATGGTCGGGAGCTGTTTATGAGTTAATAATGATTATTCATGTCTTAAATTTTCAACTCTTGAAAATATGAATTATCATTACCATTAACTCAAAGGATGTATCACAGACACTAAATACACAGGTGTGATAGAAAATAACCCATTTTATTAATTATAGTCAAAATTATAATTTTGCCCCTAGAAGTGTATTACAAGTGTCAGCCAATTCTGGCTTCTAGGGCACATATATCTAACAATCTTCCACTTATCCTAATGCCAATTGGCTACAAGTCTAAGTCCCATCTTCTCAAGGTGGGCTTCGATCTTCTGTTGTCCCAACGACTTTGTATGTGGGTCTGCCACATTATCCCATATGGTGTGGTAGGAACGGTTTTAGAGGGAACCCTATTCAGTAGATAAATTGAAGTTAATAATGAATATCCCCAAAGGAAATCAGGGAGGTCTGTGAAGCTCATCATGGATCGAACCATATCCAATAGAGTCCGATTTCTCCGTTCTGAAACCCCGTTGAGTTGAGGTGTTCCTGGTGGAGTCCATTGAGAGACTATGCCATTTTTCTTAAGATAGTCTAGGAATTCCCGGCTAAGGTATTCACCTCCTCGATCTGATCGAAGAACCTTAATGGGTTTTTCAGTTTGTTTTTCTACTTTATGTCTGAATTCTTTGAACTTTTCAAAGCTTCAGACTTATGTCTCATAGGATATACATACCCATACCTAGATAGATCATCGGTAAAGGTAATGAAGTAGACAAAATTGCCTCTAGCCGGCACATCGAATGGGCCGCACACATTAGTATGTACTAGGGCAAGGAGATCTGTGGCCCTCTCCCCATGTCCAACAAAAGGGAGTTTAGTCATTTTGCCTTGAAGACAAGATTCACAAGTTGGATATGACTCAAAAGTCAATGGACTCAATAGCCCATTTTTCTCCAATTTGTTAATCCTATCTTCTGCTATATGACCTAATCTCAGGTGCCATAGATATCTGTCATTTGGACTATCCCTAGGTCGTTTGGCATTCATGTTTTGCTCAATAGTTAAAACAGGTACATCAATATGCAACTGATAAAGACCATTAACAAGGAAACCATTTGCAATTTTATTTCTTTCATAAAGAATGTTACAATGGTCTTTAAAGAAGGTGATCACATAACCTTCTTGTGCTAAGCATGAAACAGAAATCAAATTCCTACTAGCTGTAGGCACATAATAACAGTCTTTTAAAACTAAGTCTAAACCAGATGGTAATCGAAGAGGGTATGTTCCCACGGCTACTGCAGCAACTCTTGCTCCATTACCGACGCGTAGGATCATTTCTCCATCCCTCAGTCTCCTGCTATCCTCAAGATCCTGCATAGAAGTGCATAGGTGAGCACTAGATCCAGAGTCAAGCACCCAACTGGATGCAGAAGAAACCGTAAGGTTAGACTCAATAACGAGCATACCTCCAGAAGGATTTTCCTTCTTGTTCTTTAGGGTGGCCAGGTAAATAGGGCAGTTCCGCTTCTAATGGCCGTCGCTGTTGCAACGGAAACACTTTTCTTTGACGTCGACCTTCTTCTTCGGTTCTGCCTTCTTCTTCTTTGATCCTTCCACCTTTTGCTTTTTCACAAACTTTTTTTTCTTTCCATAAGACTTTCTTTTGGAAGAAGTCCGTTCCATAGCAAGAACTGAGCCTTTAGAACCTTTCATAGAAAGCTCAGCGGTAACCAGCATATTCATCAACTCGGCCAAGAAATTTTGAAGTTTATGCATGTGGTAATTCATGATGAATTGCCCAAATGCATCAGTCAAGGATTGCAGAATAATATCGTTCTACAGATCCAAGTCCAACTTCACACCGAGCTTCTCAAGCTCTTCCATGTCCTTGATCATTGTCAGACAGTGATCTTGGACTGACTGCCCATCACGCATCTTAGCCTTAAAAAGTTATTTTGTGACTTGATATTTGGTTGCGCGACTCTGTTCACCAAACATCTCCTGCAGGTGAGCCAACATTTGGCGAGCAGTCTCGATATCTTCATGTTGGCGCTGGAGCTCATCAGACATCGAGCCCAACATGTAGTATCTGGCCTTATTGTCTTCGTCAATCCATTTTTCCAGAGACGCTCTCTGTTCAGTGGATGGACGAGCTGGTAAGGTGGGAGGGTCCTGGTCCAAAACATGTGTTAACTTCTCTGAACCCAAAACAATTTTGTAGTTCCTGAGCCAATCTTTATAATTGGGTCCAGTCAGTCTATGTGTGTCTAGGATACGTGCCAGTGGGTTGGACGCAGATATTTTTCTGTAGAGAGTCAAAGATTCTAGTTAGATACTGTAATTTTGACTTGACCAATTTATTTAGGAATTTTATTTTTAAACAAATTAGCTTTCACTATTTTCTCGGATCCCTACACTCCCTCTGTAGAGATACGAAAATCTCCGCGATTGATGATTTCTAGTGGGTGGTGCGGTCTCACCAACTGACTCATCACCTCACCTAACAGTTATTGGTGATGGGTTAGCCAATGAGTGAACAACTCTTGTTCAATGATTCTCTAATCATGGTGCACCCAAACTTGGTCTCTAATTCATGAATCTCACCGTATCCGAAATATTGATCCACTCCTTAGTTAAGTCAGACCCACCATTTGCATAGACTGGGTTCCTAATTGGGTCTCTCACCGTATCCAAAATATCGAGTCCAACTCATCCTCCAGCCCATAGCATCCAATGCCTAATAGACATGGTTGCATCTTTTTGGTGCAACTGAGCCACTGTATCCAGCCGAAATAATCAATCCCAGGAAGGGCCCGCACATCTACAATGGTGGAAGACCTCAGACTTAATCTTTTCTTAGGGAGAATTGATTCAGGTCTCATTAAACTAGACTTGGCTTAGTCATAACAATTATGACTAACCTAGTGGCATGGGTTAGCTCGGATTATTGACCACCTCAGATCAGAACTGTGTCAACAGATATGACCAGGTAAGTGAGACCGGTGGAAGGAATATGCCATTAACTCGTACAAGAACGCATTCAGGTCGAGTAGCTTCCAATTAAAAACCAATCGGTCGTCTATGCCAAACTTACCTTAGACACCAAATTATTGAGTCAGAACCAATTGGGTTAGCCTACAATCCAGACTCTAACCTCTGAGCCTAATTAGGTCTTGCTTGATCGTGACCCGATCTTGACCCAGACTTAATCCTATTAGGCTGGTCAATTTAAGCATTGTTGATCCCATCTAACCAACTCTTGATTCAGTTTGATCAACCGCTTAGACCTAATTGAGCTACCCAAGCCCGAACCCAGTATTATGAATATGTCTTAGATCTAAAATTCTCAATTTTAGACCTAATTAATATTCCATAAACTTAATTCTTAATTAAGTTGGGTTGATAAACAAAATATGCACAATAAATCCTAGGGTTTCAGGATCTAGGGTTTTGCAGAAAGTAAGTTTTGGATTTCTGATTAAGGACGAACACGCAGCACCCCTACACGTCATAAGAACACCCCATCGAATGGGAAGAGAGGGCCTTTAAACTCTTCTTCGTTCTTATGACTGGACGGCCAAGAGGAACGCCTTAATTAGGAACATGTAAATCTACAAAATAGTATAGATCTATATCATATATCTCATATACAAATTTAGATCTAATCAAGGCATATTTTGCATACGTCTCATGTATCAAATCATGCATGTTTTCAGATCTAAATTATCTCATAATAATCTAAAAAATTATATTAAAATTGATCTAATCAAAATAAATTCTAATCTAGATAATTATGTAGAACTATTCTATAACTAGTCTAGACATGCATCAATCATATCTCATATGATATTCAAAAATTAAATAATTTTTATTTGCTATGTATCAGATGTTATTATAACACTTATAATATCAAAAAATAGTAAATAAGAAGATCTTAAAATATGATTTAATCAGATTAAATCAAAAACATGCAAAACTATTCTATAGAACTATTCTATTCTAGAACTAGTCATGCATATCTTCTTAATCTTAGATCCAAATCATTTAATTTTAATTTTTCTGATTTCAGATCTGATCACATCTCATGTGAAATCTAAAATCACTTTATTTTTTAATTAAAATAAAATTAAAATCAGATCTAAATAATTTAGAACCTGGCTCTGATACCAGTTGAAGGGAAATCCTGATTTCTCGGTCCAGGTTCGTCCAGATCTGATTAGATCAAGAGATATATTTCAAAAATTTTTCTCTTGATTCCAATCAGATCTTGATATGTTTTAGATCTGATTCTTATTATTTTAATAAATAAAATAAAATAAGATAAATTAAATCAAATTTAATTTACCTGATTTGGGTAATCCTATTACCCTATAGATGATCCTGATTGCAGCGGAAGGTTCTGGATCTAGCCACGCAAGCGCCTGGTCTCTACCGGTATCTACTTGGGTTGGATCTAGAGATCCTCTTCTTCTCTATCATGCCTCTAAAAATCAGATTTGGATCTGATCTGGAGGATCTTCAAAACTCCTTTTGAAGATCAGCAGTCGTCCTTTGCAGCAGTGCAGCCTTCTTCTTTTGATCGCCTTTCTTTTGATCTGGAACGCACCAACCTAAGTCCAAAACCTTTTTGGATGTGGAGAGGAGAAGGAGGAGAAGTTTAGGCATGGAGGAAGAGGAGAGAGGCAGCCTTGGGCGTGGGAAATCTCTATTCAATTGCATTAGAATCTGAGTTGGGCGCAGGGTCTTATTTATAGACTAAGCGTGATCCAACTCCTCTTCCTCTCAACCAATCACAACCCTTTGTGAAATCAGATCTAAATCTGATTGGTTGGAATAGAGTCCCTTGGATTCCTCCTTAGAGGGTGCCTAAGACCAGTCAAACTGGATTCTTAGTAGAACTCTGATTGGAATCCAAAAGGGAGGTGGAGTCCTTGTCCAACAAGGACTCCAAGGCGCCTCCAACTTGGGCGCACGCCTAGGGTGGCGTGCGCCCTCCTCCTTGCCAGGTTCTAGCAGGGGGACAGGCCCCCACCAGTTCTCCAATAGGTGCATGACACGTGGACAAAAGTCAAAGTAGCGTGCGCCCTCCTCCTTGCCAGGTTCTAGCAGGGGGACAGGCCCCCACCAGTTCTCCAATAGGTGCGTGACACGTGGACAAAAGTCAAAGTGTCTATGGTCAACATTTGACCAATCAAAGGTCAACTTTTGACCAAAGTCAAAGGACCAAAAATGGCAGGTCATGTCTTATAAAATAAGACAACCTTCTCTAACTTGGACAACCTCTAGTTAGACCATATGAAGGCCTCTGATTGAGCACAAACTCCTTTGGCTCAGTCAGGACAACTTATTTGTGATAGAAAAAGAAGAACGTTAGGTTCAATCGAGTGCTAGCACGATTTCCTTGAACCTAATTGAATCTCATTCAGATCAATTGAACTAGATCAGTTCAATTGATGATCACCAATTCAAACCCTTGTTTGTGTGACCCAGTTAGGTTCAGTTCTGTATGGTAATGGGATATGTCATGATCTCTATCATAGACATCATCGAAACTCCTTTCGATGGATCAGAACTCTTCTGATTCGAACAGCTAGAATGATTGATCATCTAAATCATTCTAATTGTTTCCAAAATCCACCAGTGACAGCTAGCAGTATATGGTGGCAACCCATCAGAGCTGAATGCGAACCTCTTGGTGCAGCTACCTATGTGATTAAGTTCTTCTATCTTGAGCCCCGATCAGATTAGGGTTAAGGTAAACTCGTCAAACCCTAGTCTCTGTCATATGATATAATCATTCGATTCGAGTCCAATATGAAAACCTAAATAGAAACTCTTTCTATTATCTCACTCTGCCATGGCCATGGGCTTCAGGACTTGATTCTCATGATTATCATAGGGCTGCTCCTCTACCACCGAGGTAGATAGATCCCATCTTGATGTAATCCAGTTCCTACAATGAACATGCTATAGCCAACATACACCTCAGGGTTCCATATGGCTAGGAGATCGAGTAATGGTGTAGTCAAACTATAACACCCTCAAGGTGAACTGCCGATGCATCTCAGGTCAAAGAACCAGACACACTACTGCAGCATCGAGTCAGTCATTGACGAGAAGGTAGACTCCCTAATGACTACTCGAGATGGTCACGCTCAGTGCCCTCGTTATCTAACAAGTACCTATACTTTCGCTCCGGTGTCTCCGCACCATAGACTCAAGACTCATCTACTAAAGAGAAGCGATCGTACACCAACCTTCCGAATCAATCACCATCCTCATGATGATCCTATGGTCCGGAGCTGTTTATGAGTTAATAATGATTATTCATGTCTTAAATTTTCAACTCTTGAAAATATGAATTATCATTACCATTAACTCAAAGGATGTATCACAGACACTAAATACACAGGTGTGATAGAAAATAACCCATTTTATTAATTATAGTCAAAATTACAATTTTGCCCCTAGAAGTGTATTACAAGTGTCAGCCAATTCTGGCTTCTAGGGCACATATATCTAACAGTTGTTACCTAATTGGATGGTTGATTGATGATTGAAAATCATTAAGCGATCGAATCATCAATGCAATTGATGATTGATCAAGTGTAAGTATTGCTGGAGGATCGATTGATAATTGAATGACTAATTGGCTTAATCTGATTAAGCAATCAGGCTAAGAACAAGTCTAATTGGATTAAATTCAATTAGAATTGGTTTGGATTTAATTGGGTTAAGTCCAATTGATTTGTTGGATAAGCAAATTCCAAAGAAAAAATAATTTTTTGTTAGATTAGGACTTGAGTGCACATAATTCTTAATTAAGTTAACATTTAAATTAGATTTAAATTTGGATTGATCTAATTTAATTGGGCTCCTAGTTGGATTAGGATCATCGTTTAATAAGGTTGCATTAATTCAAGTTTAATTGGGTACAAAATGGCTTTGACCTAGTCTACTTTGAAGAGTCCTAGTTGGAATAGAAAACCTCCTCTTCCTTTATGCCATGTTCTCAAATTCTCATACCCCTTATTCTGATTTCCTATGTAAGTTTCTCATGCCTAAGAAGTCACGTTGCACCTTCTCAATTTTCTTTTTGGAAATTAGTTTGAACAAGTCAAACTAGGGAAGTAGTTTTTCTTCCAAGGACTCTATTCGATAGAGTTTTATAAATCCCAACAACTACCCACGGAAGGTGCTAAATAAAATTAGATTAGATCTGATTTTTGGCATTAAGAAGGAACATTTATTGGCATGAAAAATTTGTTTCCCACACACAATAATAATTGGGTGGCGTCCAAGAGTTGGACGCCCCCAAGTTTCTTTCTTTGACCCTTTCTTTTGTTGAGAGTTTGACCTTGAGAAGGATTCTCTTAGGGTGCCTATTATTAATCAGATTTGATCTGAATATGGCATTGATTAGAAAGGATTTTAAGTGTGGATTGTTGGTCTTGATGCCTGATTTTGTGGGAGGCATCCAAGAGTTGGACATCTCCTAAGAGTCCATAATTTCCTTCTTAGACTAGGAAGTTGACCTAGTCTTTATTTGTTAGTGGGGCACCTCCTTTTGAGGAGAGATTGGCATAAAAAAAATTCCAGAATTCCACATAAATTCAAGAGGAAAAAGAGGAGAGGGTAGGGGAGTTTGTGGGTGCCTTTTTTCTTGCAAGGATTGATTTATTTTGGACATCATATAGATGATGTCCTATTGAGACAAGGTGAAGATAAGAATGTCTTCTCCTAGGTTCTCCTTGAGAGCCTTTTCTTATCCATGTTTTATGAGATTTTTCCATCAAGAAAATTAGAGAGAAAGAGAGGAAAGGGCATGAAAAAATTCTAGATGAGAAGGTTGTTGGGTAATACGACCCTCTCTTAGACTGGCTTGGCCACTAGTGATTAGCCAAGCAACAAGGAACAAACTCCTAGAATCAATGTAGAAGTAAAACCAATGGATTCAAGAGAGAAAAGAGAGAAAGAGAACACCAGAGTTTTCTAAGAGAAAAGAGCTTTATTCAATATAATTTCAACATCTTACAATCCTTGACCTATTTTCAGTATAAATACTTTACAAAACGATCAAGCCTCAAGCTCATAGAAAAACTCCTCCAAATCCAAATAACCTATGTACACAAAACTAAACCCGTGACATTGAGTCGGCTCAGTTTTAGCCTGAGCTGGCTAACCTGTGACTGGGTCAGCTCAATCTTTGATTGAGCTGATCCAGTTGTGTACCATGCCAGCAGTCCTAAAAATACTGCTTTCTATCTGATTTTTCTCTAAGACATAGCCAATCTAGTCTTGGACTAAGCCGACCTAGTTTCCAACTTAGCCGACCTAGTCTCAGGGTGAGCTGGCTAAGTTTCTACAACTTGCTATCCAGACTGATTTCTCTTCCAATTTGCTCCCATCTTCCCACGACCAATCTTCTCATGTTCCCAAGACTTGGGAGTACCACATCTAAGCTCACATTCTCCATCTTGGTGCTTTCAAGTCCTTGTGAACTCATCTCTTCCATGCAGACCCATCCATGCCACACACATCTAAAAGCTATCTCTAGAGAGTATCTTTGTATGTGCATCAGATTGATTCTTCTTTGTATGGACCATCATCAGTTCAACTTCACCCTTCTCCACCAGCTCTCTGATTCTATGGTATCTCATGTCTTTATGCTTTATGTGTGCATTATAGACTGGGTTCTGTGCAAGCAACAGTACACTCTAACTATCACTATATAGTATAACCTTGCTCTACTTCACTTCTATCTCAACAATCAGCCTCCTATGCTAAAGAGCTTTCTTTGTAGCCTTAGTCATTCCAATATACTTGGCCTCTATGATAGATAAGACCGTGATAGGTTGAAGGGTTGGTCTCCAAACATCGGTCCACCAAACATGTAGTATAGATATCCAGTAGTAGACCTCCTTCTATCAAGATCACCTACATAATTTACATCCATAAATTCTTCAAAAGAATCCGAATGTCCATCTTCAAATCCTCTAGGTTGCCCACCAAACACCAAACCATAATTCCTTATTCCATGTAGATATCTCAGTATCCACTTTAATGCTTTTCAGTATTCCTTCCCAGGGTTAGCCTTATATCTACTAACAGAGCTCACTATGTGTGCTATATTTGGTCTACAGCACACCATTGTGTACATTACACTGCCTACAGCATTGGCATAAGGGACTCTATCCATGTACTCTCTTTTCTCTTCTGAGTAGGGGCTTTGATACTTGGAGAGAAATATGTAGCTTGGCAATCGTGTCTCTACAAGTTTGGCCTTCTCCATCCCAAAACTCTCTAGAACTTTCTGGATATATCCTTCTTGTAATAAATGGAGCAATCCTTTGCATCTATCTCTGCAAATCTTCATTCCAAGAATTTTCTTTGCTAGACCCAGATCCTTCATCTCAAATTCTACTGATAGTGCCCTTTCAGCTCTTCAACAGTTTCCATACTCCTACTGGCTATGAGCATATCGTCTACATATAGTAGCAAGTACAAGGCATCTTCCTTATCTATATCTTTGACGTAGACACAACAGTCATGTTCATATTTGATAAATTTCAGGCTCAAAATAAGGCTATCAATTCGATGATACCACTGACGAGGGAACTATTTCAGGCCATACAGTGATCTCCTAAGTAAACACACCTTTTCCTCCTATCTAGTCTCCATAAAACTATCTGATTGCTTCATGTAGATGTCTTTTGCTAATGTCCATGAAGAAGGCTCTCACGTCCTCTATTTTAATTCATATTATGCTCATGCGCACCAGTGATAGCAAAAACCTGAAAATAGATATACTGACGCACCCCATGAGGCAGAAAAAACTTATTGTATTTGATCTAATCCCTTTCCTTTGTGAGTATCCTTTTGCTACCAGCCTTGCTTTGAATCTAACTCCACCTTGTTCTGAAGGTGTCTCCTTCTTTGTGAACACCCATTTTGAGCCAATTGGTTGAACACCTTCTGGAAGATCCACCAGCTGCCATGTCTGATTTTTCTTCAGTAATTCCATCTTCTCCATCATGGCCTGCATCCATGACTCATGGTCTACACTCTCCATGGCCTCTGCATAGTTCTTTGGATCTCCATTAGTAGTGATGAGTGCATAGTAGATAACCTCATCAATGCTATATCTGATCGATCTTCTAACAGTATGCTGGGGCTTGTGCAAAGCCACTCCCACTGGCACATTGCTCTTGCCTAATGTCTATGGCTGCTCCAGCATATCTAACTGAATGGCTGGCTCTCCATGCTGATTTTCAATCTAAGTTAGTACTCTCGTACCCAGCTCCACCTCAATAGGAATACTCCTATAAGTGGATGTAACCTGCATGCCATCAATCCCTGATTGGTTACCATTATTTACCTTCATTTTTCTAGTCCCATCTATACTCTCAGACCTCTCCAAGATGCTCTTCTCATCAAAAATAACATCTCTACTGATCACTGCCTTTTATGCTTCAAGATTCCATAGCAGATATCCCTTGACTCCTTATGAATATCCTATGAATGTCATCTTTTGAGATTTAGGGTCCAAGTTGCTCCTCTCAATTGCCTCTACATGTGCATAGGCTGGACAATCGAAGACTTTCAGATGGCCAAGCTCCACCTTCTTTCCACTCCAAACCTTCTCTGGAATGTCTCCATTCAGCTTGCGGTGAGGGGACCTATTCATAAGAAATTAAGAAAAAGTTAAAGCATCATCCCAAAATAATTTTGGAAGTGATGTCTGTAGCCTCAAACTCTATGCCTTCTTGATCAGTCTCTGGTTCATTCTCTCCATAACACCATTCTGCTAGGGAGTCATCTTCACCATGTAATGATGTTTGATGCTATTTTTCTCATAATACCTCCTGAACTCTAGGCTTTTATACTTCCCTCCATTATCCAATCTCAGACACTTCACCTATCTTTCTGACTCCTCAACTTTAGCTCTTCAGGCTCTGAACCAGGCAAACACCTCTAATTTTTCTTTAATCTGATAAACCTACACCTTCCTCGAGTAATCATCAGTGAAAGTGACAAAATATCTTGCCCCATCTTTAGTTTATACAGGGGCCAATCCCCATACATCTGAGTGCATTAAATCCAACACTCCTTCGTTGTGCTTGGTACTGTTGGCAAACTTTATCCTATGCTATTTGCCAAAGATGTATGGCTTACATATATTTGTATCCTCTTTCTTTAGGGCTGGGATCATTCCTCTTCTACTAAGTTTTATCTCTCTTTT
>QRFJ01003176.1:127088-211324 GCA_006176705.1 Cocos nucifera | reverse complement strand
CTAATTGAAATTTATTTAATTAAAAAAATAAGGTAATTTAGATGTCACATGAGATTAAACAGATCTAAAATGTAGAAAAAATTAAAAATTAAATGATTTGTCTAAGATAAAATATGCATGACTAGTCAAAATAGAATATCTAATTAAAATAGTCTTGCATGTTTAATAATTAATTAATCATTTTTAGATTAATTTATTACATTTTTTTAATATTATAATGATTATAATTAACCACTAAAAATAGATAAATAGAAAATAATTTAATTTTAAACATCATATGAGATATTTGATGCATGTCTAGGACTAGTTGTAGAATATTTTTCTACATAATTATCTGAGATTAGAATTTATTTGATTAGCATCAATTAAATCTAATTTTTTAGATTATTAATGAGATAATTTAGATCTAAAAATATGATGATTCGATACATGAGATGTATACAAAATATGTCATGATTAGATCTAATTTGTATATGAGATATATATATAGATCTAAAACTATTTTGTAGTATATTGCATGTTCCGTGATTAGGCGTTCCTCTTGGCCGTCCGGTTCATAAGAATGAAGAAGGATTTAAAGGCCCTCTCCTTCTATCCGATGGGGGTTCTTATGCGTTGTAGGGGTGCTACTGTTCGTCTTTAATCAAAAACCCAAAACTTACTTTCTGCAAAATCCTAAATCCTGAAACCCTAGGATTTATTGTGCATATTTTATTTATGAACTCTACTTAATAAAAATGTAATATTATAGAATATTAATTAAGATCTAAAATTGAAAAATTTAGATCTAAGATATATTCATTAATTACTAGTCTGGCGGGTAGCTCAATTAGTTCTAACGGTGGGATCAACCGAATCAAGAGTTGGTTAGATGGCATCAAACAATGCTTAAATGACCAGCCTAATAAGGATTAAGTCTGGATTCAAGAGTCGAGATCACGATCAGCAGACCTAAAGGCCTCAAAGGTTAGAGTCTGGATTGCTAGGCTTACACAATTGGTTCTGGCTCAAAATTTTGGTCTAAAGTAAGTTTGGCACATACAACCAATGGGTTTTTAATTGGAAGCTACTCGGACCTGAATTGCGTCTGTATGAGTTTAAATGCAGATTCCTTCCACCGATCCACTTACCTAGCCATATCTGTTGACACAGTTGCTGATCTTGAGCGTGGTCAATAATCGGAGTAACCCAGCCACTAGGTTTAGTCTAATTGTTATGACATATAAGTCTAGTTTATATGAGACTTTGAATCCAATTCTCCCTGAAAGATTAAGTTTGAGGTCTTCCACCATTATAGATGTGCGCTCTTTTCAGTTGATCGTTCTCGGCTGGATATAGTGGTCTGTGCACCAGGAAGAGCAAACCATGTCTATTAGACATTGGTTGCTTATGGCTGGAGGATGAGTTGGACTTCAATATTTTAGATACGGTGAGAGACCCAATAGGAATTCGAGTCTGTGCAAAGGTGGTCTATCTTAACTAAAGAGTGCGATCATATTCGGATACGGTGAGATTCTTGAATTAGAGACCAATTTGGGTTGCAGCAGATTAGACAAATCAGTTGAACAAGAGTTGTTCCTCATTGGCTTAACCACATCAATAACTGTTTAGTGAGGTGCATGAGTTCAGTTGTGAGACCGCACCACGCCACTAGAAATCAGTATCATGGAGATTTGACTCTACAGAGAAGTGTAGGGATCCAAAAAATAGTGGAAGCTAATTTATTTAAAAATAAAATCTTCAAAATAAAGTTGGTCAAGTTAATACAGTATTAACTAAATCTTTGACTCTCTACAGAAAAATATCTACTTCCTCCAACCCATTAGCATATATCTAGACACCACTCAGACTGACCGAACCCAATTCATAAAGATTGCTCAGGAATTCAAAATTATTTTGGGTTTCAGAAGTTAACCCAGGGTTAGTGAAGCCAGGATCCTCCCACCTTACCAGTCTATCCATCCAGCTGAATTAGAGAGCGTCCTGAAAAATGGATGAGCGAAGATAATAGACCAGAATAATTACTGTTGGCTCATTGTCGATGAGCCCAGCGCCAACATAAAATATCGAGACTGCTCGCCAAATGTTGGACTCACTACAGGAGATATTTGAGGAACAGAACGAGGCAGTCAAGTATCAATCCATGAAATGGATTTTAAGGCTAAGATGCGTCGATGGAACAGTCAGTTCCAATGTCACTGTCTGATGATGATGAGTATGAAAAGAGCTTGAAGAAGTATTGATATGAAGTTAGACTTGGACCTGCAGAACAATATTATTCTTACATCCTTGAACTGATGCATATGGGCAATCATTCATAATTACTTAATGCATAACTGTCAAAATTCCTTGGCCGAATTATGAATTGCTGGTACACCGCTGAGCTTTCTATGAAAGATTTAAAGTCTCAGTTCTTGCTATGGAATGATTCTTCAAAGGAAAGTCTTCTGGAAAGAAAAGAAGTCTGTGAAAAAGCGAAGAGTGAAGGAACAAAGAGAAGAGAGCAGAATCAAAGAAAAAGCCGATGTCAAAGGAATGTATTTTTGATTGCAACAGCGAGCGGCATTGAAGCGAGAACTTCGCCTACTTACTAAACCCCCTGGAGAACAAGAAGGAAGTCCTTCTTAGAGGTATGCTATTATTGAGTCTTAACCTTCATGGTTCTCTCTTCAATCCGTTGGGTGCTTTTGACTCTGGTCTAGTGCTCATCGTGCACTTCCTTGCGGATCTTGGGAGGTGGCAGGAGGTTGAGGATGGAGACTGATACCTAGTGCATCGTAATAGGAGACAAGAGTTGCTGCAGTAACCATGGACATATCCTCTTTGTTTTACCATTCGATTTAGACTAGTTTTTGAAAAGGACTTTATATGTGCCTGCCCAGGCTAGCAGGAATTTGATTTATTTTGTTTCATGCTTAGCATAAGAAGGGCTATGGTGATTACCCTTCTTTAAGTGACCATTGTAAATTCTTATAGAAGTAAATAAAATTACAAATTGTTTCCTTATTAATGATTCTTTCATCAAATCACTATTGATTGTACCTGTTTCTAACTATCGAGCAAATGTTGGAATGCCAAAATGACCCAAGGGATAGTCCAAACGACAAGATATCTATGGCACCTAAGATTAGATCATATCAGCAGAAATAGGATCACAAATTAAGGAAAATGGGACTACTGAGTTATTGACTTCAAGTCAATCCAACTATGTGAATCTTGTCTCCAAAGGTAAAACGACCAACTCCCTTTTTGTAGGACATAGGAGAGGGCCATAGATTCTCCTTGCCCTATACATACTGAGTTTGTGTGGCCCATTTGACTTACCGACTAGAGGCCAATTGTTGTCTACTTTCATTACCTTTTACGATGATTATCTGGTTATGGGTATGTGTGATCTATATGAGGACACAAGGTACTGAAGCTTTTTGAAAAGTTTCAAAGATTACACATGAAGTAGAAAAATAAACTGGAAAACCTTAAGTTCTTTAGTCAGATCGAGAAGGTGAATATCTTAGCCAAAATTCCTAGACTATTCTCAAGGATAATGGCATAGTTCTTAATAGACTCCACCAGAAACACCTCAATCGGGTTTAGAACGGAGAATATCGGCGTCATTATGATATTGGTCGAATCCATGATGGAGCTTCACAAACTTCCTGATTTTCTTGGGATTATTCATTGTTAACTTCAATTTATGCTACCGAATGTTCCCTCAAGGACCGTCCTACCATACTATATGAGATTAGAGGTGGTAAGAACCAGTCTGAGTCATCTCAGATTTGGATTTGTCCGGCTCATGTCAAAAGACGAAATGCGAAACCCCCAAGTTAAGATTGGTTTTTTTTTTTTATCCTTTTAGAGCTCGATTCATAGTGAATCCTAAAGAGTCATTAGGACTTAATTTCTACCATTCCAGAAGACCCACATGTGATTGTGAGTCGACATGCCATCTTTCTAAAAAATTAGTTTATTCAAGATAACGAATTGGAAGCAGATTAGCTTTGATGAGAAGAAGTTTCACAGAGTATTAGACAAGCTAAAGGACCATTGGAACCAAATCAGGTTTTTGAGGCAATAAGAACCTACTCCGTTCACCTCGTTGAATCGGAAGAAGAGTTTTGTCTCCCAAAAGATCTTAGGATATTATTGCAAAGAAAAATAGAGAAAATGTTCCTCGCTAGGATGGTGTCATTGGTGATTGATCCCAAAACCTACATGAGGCGTTAATCAGATATCGACTCTGAGAAATGGCTAGCGCAATGCAGTCAGGAAATGACTCGATGCATCGAACCAAGTTGGACCTTTGTAGAATCCACCCAGAGATTTATGAGTACCTATTGGGTGTAAATGGATCTCAAGAGACAAGATTGGATTGCTAAATGGGAAATGTGGAGATATTTAAAGGTAGACTAGTGGGCCCAAAGTTATAGTCAAGATGAAGGGCATTGACTATCAGAGATACTTCTTTTCCTAGGTGCATGCTAAAAATCTCGCATATGCTTGTCGTTGTAGCTCCATTTCGTTATGAAATATGGCAAAGGACATGAAAAAAGCGTTCTTGAATGAAGTATTCTGAGGAAGATATCTATATGAACGCCGCTAGGTTCACAATCCAGGTGATACTGATCACAAGTTTGCAAGCTGCAAAGTCCATATATTGGACTTTAAGCAAGCATCTTTTGGAGCTGGACACTCATTTCATATGATGTGTTCAAAATTGTTTGATTTCATCAAAAATGAAGAGGAAAACCGTGTGTTTTCAAAAAGGCAGTGGTAGCACTGTTGTTCTTCCTTCGTATTTGTACAATGGATGACATCCTCCTTATGGAATGATATTCTATGATGAAACAGTCAAATATGGTTGTCGCTAGGAAATTCTCCAGAAGGATCTAGGGTGAACATTCTTTATCTTAGGATATTTAGGTCTATAGGATAGACTGATAGAGATGCTAGGGACTTCACAAAGATGTATATAGAGAAAGTACTAAGAGGTGTTAGTATGAAAAAACTCTAAGAGGAGATTAATACCCTTCAGACATGGTATTTCATCGTTTCCAAGACAGATGTGCTTAGTAAACCTGAGGAAATTAGAATGCATAAGCAAGATCCTATGCTTCTGCAATAGGGAGCCTCATGTATGCCATGCTATGTACTAACTTGATATAGCCCATGCTGTGAGTGTCAACAGCAGATATCAGTCAAATCAGGATGAAGAAATACTGGACTTCTTGAAATGTATCCTATTACTGAGAAGAACTAAGGATATGATGTTGGTTTTGGTAATGAGAAACTCCAAGTCCAGGATACACAGATTCGAAATTCATGTCCGATATAGATGATCGAAAGTCGACATTTGAGAGTATGTTTGTGTGCTATGGTGGTGCTTGCAGTGAAGATTCCAGAAGCAAACGGTGATAGCAGATTCACCATGGGAAGCAGAATATACGCTGCATCAGAGACTGCGAAGGAAGCATTCTGGTACAAGAGTTTGCAGAGAAATTGGAGTAATCCATCAGATGCCATTCCTTTATACTGTGACAAAATGGACATAGCCCTATCTAAGGAGTCCAGGTTTCACCAAAATCTCAACACATTGGTTGGTGTAGTGGCGATACCGATACACCTCATCCGCAATACCTCGAGAAGGATTACGTCAAGGTTCAAAGAGTCATTCCACAGATAATGTGGCAGACCCACTTACAAAGCCGTTGGCCAGCAGAAGATCGAAACCCACCTGAGAAGATGGGACTTAGACTTATAGCCAATTGCTTTAGGACAAGTGGGAAGATTATTAGATATATGTGCCTAGAAGCCAGAATTAGCTGACACTTGTAATACACTTCTAAGGGCAAAATTATAATTTTGACTAAATCAATAAAATGGGTTATTTTCTATCACATATGTGTATTTAGTGTCTGTGATACATCCTTTGAGTTAATGGTAATGATAATTCATATTTTCAAGAGTTGAAAATTTAAGACATGAATAATCATTATTAACTCATAAAATGCTCCCGACCATAGGATCATCACGAGGATGGTGATTGATTCGGAAGGTTGGTGTACAATCGCTTTTTTTTTTAGTAGATGAGTCTTGAGTCTACGGTGTGGAGACACTAGAGTGAGAGTACAGGTACTCGTTAGAGAATGAGGGCATTGAGCATGACCACCTCGAGTAGTTATTAGGGAGTCTACCTTCTCATCAATGACTGACTCGATGCTGCAATAGTGTGTCTGGTTCTTTGATCTGAGATGCATCGGCAGTTCACCTTGAGGGTGTTATAGTTTGACTACACCATTACTCGTCTCCTAGCCATATGGAACCTTGAGGTGTATGTTGGCTATACATGTTCATTATAGGAACTGGATAGCATCAAGATGGAATCTATCTACCTCGTGGTAAAGGAAGCAGCCCTATGATGATCATGAGAATCAAGTCTGAAGCCCATGGCCATGCATAGAGTGAAATAATAGAAAGAGTTTCTATTTAGCTTTTCATATTCGGATTCGAATCGAATGATTACATCATATGACAGAGATAGGGTTTGACGAGTTACCTTAAACCCTAATCTGATCGGGCTCAAGATAGAAGAACTTAATCACACAGGTAGCTGCACCAAGAGGTTCGCATTCAGCTCTGATGGGTTGCCACCATATACTGCTAGGTGTCACTGGTGGATTTTGGGAGCAATTAGAATGATTTAGATGATCGATCATTCTAGCTGTTCGAATCAGAAGAGTTCTGATCTATCGAAAGAAGTTTCGATGATGTCGATGATAGAGATCATGACATATCCATTACCATACAGAACCGAACCAACTAAGGTCACACAAATAAGGTTTGAATCTGATGATCATCAATTGAACTAATCCAGTTCAATTGATCTGAATGAGATTCAATTAGGTTCAAAGAAATCGTGCTAGCTCTCGATTGAACCTAACATTCTTCTTTTACTATCATAAATAAGTTGTCCTATCTGAGCCAAAGAGTTTGTGCTCAATTAGAGGCCTTCATATGGTCTGACTGGAGCTTGTCCAAGTCAGAATATATCTTATTTTGTAAGACATTACCTGCCATTTTGGTACCTACCATTTCTGTTCTTTGACTTTGGTCAAAGTTGACCTTTAAACTGGTCAAATATTGACCATGACACTTTGACTTTCTATCCATGTGTCACACACCTATTGGAGGACTGATGGGGGCTTGTCCCCCTACCAGAACCTGGCAAGAAGGAGGGCGCACGCCACCCTTGGCATGTGCCCAAGCTGGAGGTGCCCAGGAGTCCATGTTGGACAAGGACTCCATCTCCTTTTTGGATTTCAATTAGAGTTCTCCTAAGAACCAACTTTGACTGGTCTTAGGCGCCCCCTAAGGAGGAATCCAGGGGACTCTATTTCCATCAATCAAATTTAGATCTGATTTCACAAAGGATTGTGATTGGTTGGGAAGAAGAGGAGTTGGATCACGCTTAGTCTATAAATAAGACCTTGCGCCCAACTCAAAGAGCATCTTAATTCTCCACGCCCCAAGGCTGCTTCTCCTCTCTTCCTCCATGCCAAACCCACCTTCTCCCTCTCCTCTCCACATCTAAAAGGAGTTTTGGACCTTGGTTGGTGCGATCTAGATGAGAGAAAGGCAACTGAAAGCTAGAAGGCTGCACTACTGCATAGGACAACTGCTGATCTTGAAAAGGAGTTTTGAAAATCCTCCAGATCAGATTCAGATATAATTTTTAGAGACGTGATAGAGAAGAAGAGGATCTTTCGATCCAACTCGAGTGGATACCGATAGAGGCTAGGCACTTGCGTGGCTTGATCCAAAGCCTTCCACTGCTTACAGGATCATCAATGGATAATAGGATTACCCACTTCAAGGTAAATTAAATTTGATTTAATTTTTCTAAATTTATTTTAATTTCTAAAATAATATTAATCAGATCTAAAACATCCCAGATCTAATCTAGATCAAAGAGAAAAATTTTTAAAATTTATCTCTTGATCTGATCAGATCTGAACGAATCTGATCCAAAAAATTAAAATTTTTCTTCAGAACTTCAGCACCAACATGAAGATATCAGGACTGCTCGCCAAATATTGGCTCACCTACAGGAGATGTTTGGTGAATAGAGTCGCGCAGCCAAGTATCAAGTCACTAAATGACTGTTCAAGGCTAAGATGCGTGATGGGCAGTCAGTCCAAAATCATTGTCTGATGATGATCAAGGACATGGAAGAGCTTGAGAAGCTCGAAGTGAGGTTGGACTTGGATCTATAGAATGATATAATTCTATAATTCTTGACAGATGCATACGGGCAGTTCATCATGAACTACCATATGCATAAACTTCAAAACTCCTTGACCAACTTATGAATATGCTGGTTACCGCTGAGCTTTCCATGAAGATTCTAAAGCTCAGTGCTTGCTATGGAACAGACTTCTTCCAAGAGAAAGTCTTTTTGGAAAGAAGAAGAAGTCTTAAAAAAGTAGAAGATGGAAGGAGGAAAGAAAGAAAAGGCAGAGCTGAAGAAGAAGGCTGCTGATAAAGAAAAGTATTTTCATTGCAACAATGATGGCCATTGGAAGCAAAACTACCCTACTTACCTGGCCATCCTAAAGAAGAAGGAGGCGGATCCTTCTGGAGGTATGCTCGTTATTGAGTCTAACCTTATGGTTTCTTTTGCATCCAGTTGGGTGCTTGACTCTAGTTCTAGTGCTCACTTGTGCACTTTCATGCAGAGTCTTGAGGATAGCAGGAGGCTGAGGGATGGTGAGATGATCTTGCATGTCGAAAATGGAGCAAGAATTGCTGCCGTGGCCATGAAAACATATCCTCTTCGACTATCATCTGGTTTAGACTTAGTATTAAAAGACTATTATTATGTGCCTGCAACAAGCAGGAATTCGATTTCTATTTCTTGCGTTGCATTAGAAGGCTATATAATTAGTTTTCTTAAGGACCATTGTAACATTCTTTATGAAAGAAATAAAATTGCAAGTGATTTCCTTATTAATGGTCTTTATCAGTTACATGTTGATGTATCTGTTTTTAATTTTGAGCAAAATGTGAATGCCATGAAATCAAAATAAGCTAGGGATAGTCCAAATGATAGATATCTATGGCACCTAAGATTAGGTCATATAGCAGAAGATAGGGTTAACAAATTAGAAAAAATTAGGCTATTGAGTCCGTTGACTTTCGAGTCATATCTAATTTATGAATCCTGTCTTCATGGCAAAATAACTAAGCTTCCTTTTGTAGGACATGGGGAAAGGGCCACGGGTCTTTTTGCCCTAGTACATACTGATGTATGTGGCCCATTTGATGTACCGACTAGAGGCAACCTAGTCTATTTCATAACTTTTATCGATGATTTATCTAGGTATAGGTATGTGTATCTTATGAGACACAAGTCTGAAGCCTTTGAAAAGTTCAAGAAGTTCAGACATGAAGTAGAAAAGCAAACTGAAAAACCCATTAAGGTTCTTCAATCAGATCAAGGAGGTGAATACCTTAGTCGGAAATTCTTGGACTATCTCAAGAAAAATGGCATAGTCTCTCAATGAACTCCATCTGGAACACCTCAACTCAATAAAATTTCAGAACGGAGAAACCAGACCCTATTAGATATGGTCCGATCTATGATGAGCTTCATAAATCTTTCTAATTTTCTTTAGGGATACTATTTGTTCGCTGTAATATACTTACTGAATAGGATTCCTTTTAAAATCATTTCTACCACACCGTATGAGAATTGGCATGGTAAGAAACCAAGTCTGAGTTATCTCAGAATTTGGGGTTGTCTGACTCATGTCAAAAGACAACAAGTGGATAAGTTAGACTTTAGATCCTTTAGAACTTGATTCATAGGATATCCTAAAGAGTTATTAGAATATTATTTCTACATTTCAGAAGATCATAATGTGATTGTGAGTCGATATATCATTTTTGTTGAAAAATAGTTTATTCAAGATAGCGGCATTGGAAATCAGATTAAGCTTAAAGAGAAAGTCTCATAAGAGCAACTAGCTAAGGACCAAATGGAACCAAATCAGGTTGAGCCAATCCATACACTACCTCCTCCACCTCGTAGATCGAAAAGAGTTTTCCATCCCCCTGAGAGGTACCTAGGTACTATTTCAGGGGATGTAGAGGAAATGTTCCTCGTAGGTAATGGAATTCATGGTGACGATCCCCAAACCTATAACAAGGCGATATCAGATATCGACTCCGAGAAATGGTTAGAGGTAATGAAGTCAGAAATTGACTCGATGCACTCAAACCAAGTCTGAACCTTGGTAGATCAATCAGAAGGTATAGTACCTATTGGATGTAAATTGATCTACAAGAGAAAGATTGGTGCAGATGGAATGTAGAGACATTCAAAGCTAGATTTAGTAGTCAATGTGAAGGCATTGACTATTAGGATACCTTTTCGTCGGTAGCTATGCTAAAATCTATTCGCACATTGCTTGCTGTTGCAGCCTATTTAGATTATGAAATATGACAAATGGACGTGAAAATGATGTTCTTAAATGGATATCTTGAGAAAGGTATCTATATGGAATAGCTGCTAGGTTTCACATCCAGTGATGATGATCATAAGTTTGCAACTGTAAAGGTCCATATATGGACTTAAGCAAGCATCTCGAAGCTGGAATACTCATTTTAATGATGTGATCAAATTATTTGGTTTCATAAAAAATGAAGAGTCATGTGTCTTCAAAAAGGTCAATGGGAGCGCTATTGTTTTGCTTGTATTATACGTGGATGACATCCTCTTTATTAGGAATGATATTCCCATGTTGACCACAGTTAAAATATGGTTATCTAAAGAATTCTCCATGAAAGATCTAGGAGAAGCATCCTTTATTCTAGGAATTAAGGTCTATAGAGATAGACCGAATAGGATGCTAGGACTTTCACAGAAGATGTACATAGAGGAAGTGCTAAAGAGGTTTAGTATGGAAAATTCTAAGAGGGGTTTAGTACCCTTTAGACATGGCATTCATCTTTCCAAGAAGATATGCCCTAGCACCCTTGAGGAAATAGAATGCATAAGCAAAATTTCTTATGCTTCAGTAATAGAGAGCCTCATGTATGTCATGTTATGTACACGACCTGATATAGTCCATGCCGTGAGTGTCACGAGCAGATATCAGTCGAATCCAGGTGAAGAATATTGGACTTCTGTGAAATGTATCCCTAAGTACTTGTGAAGAACTAAGGATATGTTGTTGGTCTTTGGTAATGGAGAACTCCAAGTCTAGGGGTATATAGACTCAAACTTTATGTCGAAGTAGATGATCAAAAGTCGACATCTGGAAGTCTATTTTTGTACAATGGTGGAGCTATCAGTTGAAAAAATTTCAAGCAAATAGTGATAGCAGATTCCACCATGGAGGTAGAATACATCACTGCATCAGAAGCTGCAAAGAAGGCATTCTGGTATAAGAAGTTTGCCATAGAGATCGAAGTGATGCCATTAGATGCCATTCTTCTGTACTGCGACAACAATGGTACCATAGTTCTTGCTAAGAAGCCAAGGTCTCACCAAAAATCCAAGCACATCGAGCAGCGATACCATCTCATCCACAATTACCTCGAGAAAGGTTACGTCGAAGTCAAGAGAGTCGACTCTATAGATAATACGATAGACCCACTTACAAAGTCGTTGGGCCAGCAGAAGATCGAAGCCCACCTTAAGAAGATGGGACTTAGATTTATAACCAATTGGCTTGAGGTCAAGTGGGAGTTTGTTAGATATATATGCCCTAGAAGTCAGAATTGGCTGACACTTGTAATACACTACTAAGGGTAAAATTATAATTTTTACTATAAATAATAAAATGAGTTACTTTCTATCACATATGTATATTTAGTGTCTGTGATACATCCCTTGAGTTAATGTAATGAATCTTATTTTTCAGAGTTGAAATTTTAAGACAAGAATTTCATTATTAAACCTAAAAAATGCTCCTGACCGTAGGGATAATCATGGGATGAGATAGATCCAGAAGGTTAGTGTATAATCCTTCTTTATAGTAGATGAGTCTTGACTATGGTATAGAGACACCAGAGCGAGAGTACAGTAATCGTTAGAACGAAGGCACTAGCGTGCATCCTAAAGTCCTAAGAAAGATCCTTTCTTGAGACTGACTCGAAGTTGCCGTGGTGTATTTGGTTTTTTGATTAGTGCATCGCAGTTCATCTTGAGGGTGTTATAGTTTGATACACCCATGACCCGATCCTAGCCATTAAAATCTTGAGGTGTATGTTGGCTATAGCATCTTGTTAGGAATTGGATTCCAAGATAGAATATATCCGTGGATGAGGCAGCCCTATTGATCATGATAAATCCATAAGTGGCCATAGTGAAATAAAGAAAAGAATTCTATAGGTTTTCATATTGGACTTGAATCAAATGATAAATTATATGATAGAAATTAGGATTTTGAGTTCCATTAACCCTATTTGATTGGGTCAAGATAGAAGAATTAATCCACAAGTAGCTGCACCGAGAGTTATTTCAATTTTGATGGGTCACACATTTTAGATTTTAGCCATTAAGTAGATGTGCGATCCAAATCCATTTAGATGATCGAACAATGATCTAAATCTAAAGTTAGGTTTATAATTTCGAAGATCTGATTTGAATCAATAAGAAGCAGTTTACAACATGATGAATCTGAAGATAATTTTTCATAAATAATTTGATAATAGATAATACCAAATAAGGATTTTGGATTTTTGAAAATAACATTAAACAACTAAACCTAACCCAATTACATTTTAATTATTTAAGAATTAATTCAATTAGGTTCAAGAAACATAGCACACGATTCTCTTTCCTTTTCTTCATATAAGTTATCTCGACTGAGCTAAATATGTTTGTGCTCATTCAGGTACCTTTATCTGGTCTGACTGGAGCTTGTCCAAGTTAGAAAAGGGTTGTCTTAATTTATGAGATAAATTTGAGACAACACCTGCCATTTTTTGTCACCTACTAATTCTTATTCTTTGACTTTGGTCAAACATTGACCTTTGATTCTTGGACATCTGCCCATGTGTCATGCACTTATTGAAGAGCAGATAGGGGCTTGTCCTCTTATTGGATTTCAGAAAGAAAGGGGTGCATGCCTAGGATGGCGTGCGCCCATGGATAGGGATGTCTGGAGTTCCATACGGATGGGACTCCATGTTGCTTCTTGGATTCAAACTAGGTGACCCTCACCTATAGACTTTGATCAGTCTTAGGTGCCACCTAAGGATGAATCTGTGGGTCTCTCATCTGATTGAATCAGGTGATGTCATCCCACCAATCAGATTTAGATTTGATTGCATGAAGTAACGTGACTGGTCGGGGTGATGTGGCACTGCGTGGCGCAGTAGGGTCTATATAAAGACCTGTCTGTGCCCAACTTTGATAGAGCTTTCTCCTAGCCACGCCCCAAGGCTGCCCCTCTCCCTCCTCCATGCCACCTTTCTGATCCTCTCTCTCCTCTCCACGCCTAAGAAAGTTGGGCCTTCAGATTAGTGCAATTCAGGCAAGAAAAAACTGACGAGAAAGGAAGAAGGCAGCACTGCTACAGAGACGACTGTTGATCTTCAAAAGAAGTTTTGAAGATCCTCCAAATTAGATCCAAATCTAATTTTTGGAGAAAAAAAGAGAAGAAGAAGATCTCTAGATCCAGTCCGAGTGGATACCGGTAGAGGCTAGGTGCTTGCGTGGCTAGATCCAGAACCTCAGACAATCGGCAAGATTATCAACGGATAATCGGATTATCCATATCAAGGTAAAACTAATTTAAATTTAATTTAATTTAATTTTTTTATTTTTTAGATCATAAAATTAGATCTGAAAAATGTCAGATCAGATTTGGATTTAAAATAAAATTTTTGAAATATGCCTCTTGATCCAATTAGATTTGAACGAATCTGATCCGAAAAATAATGATTTTCCTTCACTATGGCCATTAAATCTCGACGAATGATCGCCATCAGTCCACTGTAGGTGACAGCAATCCGCTACCAGGCGGGGATGGCTGTCACCATCAATCTATGGTAGGCGGCGCTACAGACAGTGCCTTCCTTCATGACTGACCCCGTCAAATCTCGAGCGGCCCGCAGTTGCAACTATCACCATCAACCCACTACAAGCTCCATCTATAAAAAGGGATCTTCCAGATATGCTTACTCTAAGCTCTAAGCTTTCCTCTCCTCCTCTAAACTCTATCAAACTCATTTCAAAGCACTCCATTTCTATTGGCCAGAAGAGCTGACTTGATTGTCGGAGGGTCCTGCCGGAGCCACCCCCACCGACTTTGGATGAGATTTTATTTTGCAGGTCACCGATGACAACCTCATCCTCCTCCACTCCAGCTAGATCCAACAACAACCAGATTCTGCATCAATAGAATTGGCGCTAGAAGGAGGGCCGCCTCTATTCTTGAGGTGTTCTTGAGGCTCCCTTATTCTTAAAGGAGTGCTCAGCGATGATTTTCCTCTTCCCTCTCCGGAGATCTCTCTTCTTTCTCTCTAAAGTTCTTTCTCGAGAAAGAATGCCTCCCAAGAGAGCTTTGACTCGATGATCGACGACCTCCGCGCTAGGTCCATCTGCTCCTGCTTTAGCTCCGACAACCCAAGTTTGATCTGAAGCCACCATAGATGCAGAGTAGTTCAACCTACTGATCCAACAGGTTCGTGGCCTCATCGAGATGATGCAAGCCATGCGACAGCCTCCGACAGCGACTTTGCTAGCAAACCCACTATCAAGATGTCAAGAACTGGCCTTAAGGAAGAGCATTTGGCCTAGCATACCAATCGCCCTTAGGAAGGAGAAACAGACAATAGAAGTTCTCCCCTAGAAGGTTTCACAAGAGGTGGAATGAAGTTCGGCCATGCTCACGACCTCCCCAGTGCAAACGAGGCCGAACTCTCCCTCAAGCTCGTCATCAAGGAAGCCCCAACAAAGATTTCACAAGAGGATGGAATTAAGTTCGGCATGAGCAAGGCTGCCGAACTCTCCCTCGAGCTCGTCATCAAGGAAGCTCCGACAAAGGGGCATAAAGTTCTCCCCCAGAAGGTTTCACAGGAGGGTGGAATGAAGTTCGGCCATGCTCATGACCTCCCTAGTGTAAGCAAGGCCCAAACTCCTTCTTGAGCTCGTCATCAAGGAAATCCCAATAGAAGGGCGCGAAGAAGTCCTCCCCCCAGAAGCTAGAACCACCAATGAGGGAGGAACGATAAGGAGATCGGCCGCCTCCCGGCATCATCGATGCTATCTCCGAGGCTTGGTACTTCGGTGGGCTGTCATCTCCCAGCGTCAAAGCCAAGAGAAGCTTGCTCTAAATTGAGAAGGTCAGCATGAGATAGAGGAGGTCATCAAGCCCAGGACTTAGCACCCGAGGGAACTCGGAGGAGCAACGCCCCCACGACCCTGAAGCATAGAAAATTTGGGGATGTGCTACCAATAACTTCCCTTTGGTAAAGTTCTTTCATTTCAATAATATTGTTTTTGAGTGCAAAAATTATGTGATGATAGGAAGGAAGCAGTCAATAGTGGCCGTGTTAGGAATAGAAGGAGAACCTCATCCTAACATGAGTGACTCAAAGTTCTTTAGCCTCGACTGCAGGAGATAAGATCTCCCCCGAGGCAACCTCAGCTGTAGGAGATAAGATCTCCCCTGAGGCAATCTTGGCCGCAGGAGATAAGATCCCCCCTGAGGGTTCGGGCCAACCTTAGTTGTAGGAGATAAGATCTCCTCCAAGCATCCGCATCAACCGCGGCCATAGGAGATAAGATCTCTTTCGAGAGTCTGGGCCAACCTCGACTACAAGAGATAGGATCTCTCCTGAGAGCCCGCAACAACCTCGATCGCAGGAGATAAGATCTTCCCTCAGGGTCTGAGCCAACCTCAGCTATAGGAGATAAGATCTCCCCCGAATCTTCACCTCCAGGGTCTGAGATAAACCTCAGCTATAGGAGATAAGATCTCTCCCGAATGTCCACATCAACCTCCGCTGCAGGAGATGCCTATTAGAAATAGAGGCCTCATTCTTTATCCTAATGAGCCCGAGACTTTGTCCACGCGAGCAAAGTCGAAGGCCTCGTTCATTCAGAACGGGATGGAGGGTGAGGCCCTAACAACGGTCCTTATGTGCCCCCACAGCCCGTTAGGAACAAAAGAAGAATCTCGTCCTAACGTGAGCAAAGTCGAGGGTCTCGTTCATTTAGAACGGGATGGGGGGAGAGGCCCTGACAACGGCCCTTATGTACCCCCATAGTCTATTAGAAACCGGAGGAGAACCTCATCCTAATGCGAGCAAAGTCGAAGGCCTCATTCATTCAGAATGGGATGGGGGGAGAGGCCTTGACAACGGCCCTTATGTGCCCCCACAGCCCATTATGAACAAGAGAAGAACCTCATCTTAAAGTGAGCAAAGTTGAAGATCGGACCTTAAAGTCTATGCTAATCTCAGTTAGAGATAAGATCTCTCTCGAGCGCCCGTGACAACCTTGGCTATATATAAGATCTCTTCCGAGCGATCGAGACAATCTCGGCTAGAGATAAGATCTCTTCCAAACACCCGTGTCAACCTCGGCTAGAGATAAGATCTCTTCTAAGTGACCGCATCAACCTCGACCAGAGATAAAATCTCTCTCAAGCGATCGAGACAATCTCGGCTAGAGATAAGATCTCTCCCGAGTGCCCGCATCAACCTCGGCTAGAGATAAGATCTCTTCCGACCGTCTGCATCAACCTCGATCAGAGATAAGATCTCTCCTAAGCGATCCGATAACCTCGGCTAGAGATAAGATCTCTTCCGAGCGACTACGTCAACCTCGGCTAGAGATAAGATCTCTTTCGAGCGATCGAGATAATCTCTGCTAGAGATAAGATCTCTCCCGAGTGCCCATGACAATCTCGACTAGAGATAAGATTTCTTTCGAGCACTCGCATCAATCTCGACTAGAGATAAGAACTCTTTCGAGCATCCGCGTTCAACCTCAGCCAGATAAGATCTCTCTCGAGCATCCGTGACAACCTCGGCTAGAGATAAGATCTCTCTAGATCTCTCCCAAGCGACCGCATTAACCTCAGCTAGAGATAAGATCTCTCTCAAGTGATCGAGATAACCTCGGCCAGAGATAAGATCTCTTTCGAGCGATCGAGACAATCTTGGCTAGAGATAAGATCTCTTCCAAGCGCCCGCATCAACTTTGGCCAGAGATTAATATCTCTCCCAAGCGCCCGTTGACAACCTCAACTAGAGATAAGATCTCTCTAGATCTCTCTCGAGCGACAGCATCAATCTCGACCAGAGATAAGATCTCTTTCGAGCGATTGAGACAACCTCAGTCAGAGATAAGATCTCTCTCGAGCATCCGTGACAACCTTGACTAGAGATAAGATCTCTTCCGAGCGATCGAGATAACCTCAACCAGAGATAAGATCTCTTTCGAGCGCCCGTTGAACAACCTCGGCTAGAATAAGATTTCTTTTCGATGTGACCGCGTCAACCTCGCTAGAGATAAGATCTCTTTCGAGCGATCGAGATAACCTCGATTAGAGATAAGATCTTTTCCGAGCGTCCGTGATAACCTCAACTAGAGATAAGATCTCTTTCGAGCGACCGCATCAATCTCGGCTAGAGATAAGATCTCTCCTGAGCGATCGAGATAACCTCGGTCAGAGATCAGATCTCTTCCAAGCGCCCGTATCAACCTCGGCTACAAGAGATAAGATCTCCCCAAGCGCTCGTATCAACCTCGGTCAGAGATAAAATCTCTTTCGAGCGCCCGTGTCAACCTTGGCTAGAGATAAGATCTCTTCTGAGTGATCGAGTCAACCTCGGCTAGAGATCAGATATCTCCCAAGCGTCCATATCAACCTCGACTACAGGAGATAAGATCTCTTCTGAGCGCCCATGTCAACCTCAACTGTAGGAGATAAGATCTCCTCCAAGCACTCGTATCAACCTCGGCTAGAGATCAGATCTCTTCTGAGCATCCATATTAACTTCAGCTATAGAAGATAAGATCTCCCTCGAGCCAACCTCGACTGCAAAAGATAGGATCTCTCTCGAGTTAGCTTCGACTGCTGGGGACAATATCGCCCCCAAGGAGCTCAACCTCCGACCTCAATCGTAGGAGACGAGGTCTACTTCAACCTTGGCTAGAGATGAATCTCTCTCGAGCTTCAACTTCAGCATTAATTTTGGCTGGAGATGAGATCTCCCCCGAGCTTCAACTCTAATCGGCATAGAGCCAAAAGAGGACTTCGACAGTCACCTTTTCTACACTCCCTTCCTTTGAGTTTCGAACTCAAGAGTGGGGGGGACTATTATTGGGGATAAACCCCACTCTTGCCAAAGTTCAGTTCGATGCTTAGTCTAATGCAATCGGTAGCCACAGAAGAGCTTCAGCGGACAAGTTTTAGCCGAACTCCTTCAGCCTGCTTGATCCCTACCGAACTCCTTCAGTCGGTCTGGTCTTTGCCAAATTCTTTAGCCTATCGAACTTCTCAGCGGTCGAGCTCCAGTCGGACTCCCACGAGAGCCAAACTCTCTTCGCGTCCCTCCAGTCGGATGCCTACGAAAGTCGAACTCCTTCTGAGCTTCCCCTTTGGCCGAACTCCTCCCGTACTTTTCTTCCAATCGGATTCCTCCAGCGAATTACTTTCGGATAATCCCACCAGACGTATCTCCTTCAGGAGTCCGAACTCTTCTAGAATCGATATATGTTGAAGTCCACCAACCAACGCCCACTTTCTCAGAGCTACGGTCATTAAATTTCGACGAACGGTCACCATCAATCTACTGCAGACGACAGCAACCCGCTATCAGACGACAATGGCTGTCGCCATCAATCTATGGTAGGTGGCACTGCAGACGGCGCCTTCCTCCATAACTGACCCCGTCAGACCTCAAGCGGCCTGTAACTATAGCTATCACCATCAATCCGCTACAAGCTTTGCCTATAAAAAGGGACCCTCTAGATATGCTTACTCTAAGCTCTAAGCTCTCCTCTCCTCTAAACTCTGTCGAACACATTCTAGAGCATTCCATTTCTATTGGCTAGAAGAGCTGACTTGATCGTTGGAGGGTCCTACCGGATCTACCCCCATCGGCTCTGAACGAGACTTTATTTTGTAGGTTATCGGCAGCGACCTCATCTTCCTCTACTCCAGCTAGATCCAACAACAATCAGATTCTACACCAACAGGGTTCAAATTACAAACTCTCATAATTAGAAGACTTTCCTTATTTTCTAAGATACGAAACTTTTAGCCATTCATAGTTTTGATCCTTCTTGCTTCCGGCATCTTCAAAATTCTTGGTGAAGGGTGGAAGAAGAAGAAAGGAGGAAGAAAGGAGAAAGAAAGATGAAAGAAGAAAAAAAGAAGAGAGGAGAGAAGAGGAGAGCCTGTTCTAGGGCATAGAGGACCTAAGAGAGGGTAAGAGGGTGGAGAAGAGATCTGAGAGGGCTGATTCTCCCCAAAGTGAGGTTTCTTTTCGGCTTGATGGCATAAAGAGGCTTAAATAGAGGGAAAATAGGGTTTAATTAGAGTCCTTCTTGAGCTCTAATTGATGTTTGGGTTGAATTCTATTTGCCTACTGCTTTCTGACCGTTGATCTATGATCAAATGGATCAAAATCCACCGCCTGATGCTCGATCAATGCCTAGATCGCTTTCAAACCATCGGATCACCTCATCAAACCGTCGGATGCCATCCGATCACGCTACAGGAGGCCTGGGAAGTCCTTATCAACATAGGAATTATTCTCAACCATCCAATTTTGGCTGGCATGGCTCTCAGCTATTTGATGGTGCAAATCATCCCCACCCCTACCATGCACCGCATAAAATCTTGATTCACCACCCTACCTTTGCTCCCTATAAACCACTTGAAAAGTGATGTCGGCTTGACATCAACTACTGGGATGGGTTGAATCAAGTGAAGTGGGCTGGGCTAACGCTTGGTTCGCATTGGTCACGGTCGTCTAGGTTCGCATGGGTTGTAGTCGCTGGACTGATCAGTTGGACCACTTTAATTAATTAATTAATTAATTAATTTTTATTTAAAGCTTTCGGCTTCTGTTTCTTTTCTATTTTAGCTTCAATTTGTATCAAATTTGATTCATTTTAACCCATAAATCGAGCTTTTTGCATTGATGAGCTTCTTTTCTACAAAACATAAATAAAAAATATCAATTCTTAAATTAAATATTGATTAATATATATTTTAATATTTTTATTTATATATTCATGGTATTTATCATATTTTCTAACTTAAGTTTACTCATCCTTGAGTAAAAAGAAAAAATTAGAAGTATGTACGAACTCGATAATATATGAAGTTTTTTTAAGTCATCCTAAATTTAGTTGATATCTAGTTAGAGATTTAAGAGATACATCATTGGATTATTAATTTCATCCCAAATAGTGGTTAAGTAAAGAACATAAAATTTTAATGCTTTTCCTTGACCAACTCTCCACTTTTATTCTTTAAATCTTCTATCTATAGTATGGGCTAGAGTATGATTTTTTTTTTTGCATAAATTATAGTTAGTATAAAATTTTAACTCCTTAAGCTTTCTATCTGACCCTTGTAATGAGTTTTGGATCAATGACTTCCAAACTAGTTGGTTTTACGACGTTAGGTGTAAAACACCCCTCAAGCTGATTTGAGTCAAATAGGCTACCAATTAAAACTGGCTGTATGGAAGCTTTTTCATATTGCCTACTTTTTGACGTAAATAATATTGTTTACTTAGGCAACGAGATCCGGTTACTCGATGGAAGATCAATATTTAGAACTTTCTTTTCTTTCTTAATCATTATTTTTTTAATATTTTCTACTTATATCCATACAAAGTAAATTTTTTATTGATATAAGATGGAAGAAGGTATTATAATCACTCAAAAATTTATTCTATTCTAAATCTGACCATTTATTAGGTTTCATTAATAATTGGATCCTTAATATTTCAAAAATTCTCTAGATCATTAATCAATCATTGATTAAAATAACTAATAAACTTCAAATCGACCCAAAATTAGGTGTACAAAACTAATTATTATCATATTTAAGGACTTAATTATTCTTATTTACCTTCCTCCCAACTTAATTTTTATTATCCTCAATGGAAAAAAGAAATAGAGCATGATATATAAATAGAAGGATAAAGAAAAGAGTTTACCTAGCTTAGTGTATTTTTCAGCTCGGCTTGAGGTTTATTTGTTCTTCATCCAGTATGGGTCTGTAGTTCTCCCCCCGACTTAATTCTAAACTTAAAAGAAAGGTAACCTAAAAATTAAAAAAAATTTAAATACAAAAGCTGGGTTGTCTTTCAGTAACTACTAAATTTAACATCTTCAGTCAAACCCTACAAAGGAGTCCTACATATAATCAACTTTCTTACATCATTCAGAATTTTAAAAGGATAAGACCAATAAGGAGTTCTTATCATTATGGTTGTAAAACGTTCATGAAATACTTTATGATGATTAAACTTAATCCAGACCAATAGAGTATATTGAGTAAGCATGCTATACCAGAATTTGTCATAATTTTTATAATGATTAGGAAGGGATTATGTTTGTTGGACTGAAATCGAGGGTAGTGGTTTAGAAATTATTTTAACTATAACTTGATCTACCCTGATCCCTTTCTCGGGTATGTTATGTCTTGGCATCAATTCTTCCTGGCATTTTTTTGAAATTAATTTTAAATCTACCTCCATACATCATTTTAATATTATTGATAGATTTTAAAAGCCATCCTTGAAAGTAGTGCTAAATATAGAAAAATCAGTCTTAAAATTATTATCCCTTATTTTAGCAATATTTCATCCAACAACTTTTTTATATGCTTTTAGAATATCTATAAATTAGACCTCCTAGTACTATAAGAATTCTAACTATTAGCGATGGCTAAACGTTGTTGCTAATAGTCCATCTACCATTGATAATAACATTACCGTCGCTAATATCATCATAAAATTCAATCTAAAAATTTTTATTGCTAGTTATCATTATTAGAAATGATAAAATTCACCATCGCTAATATGCTTATTAGTGATAGATTTGCGACGAAAAAATTTTATCTCTAATAATTTTTTAATACTTAAATTATTTTTCTTAAAAAATATTAGCAACGACAAGGTCGTGGCTAATGCCATCACTAATAATTATTAGCAACCAAAAACACCATTGCTAACATGATCGCTGAATTTTTATATATTTAAATTAAATAAAAAAATTATTTGAAGAATTATTAGCAATGGGATCTTTATCTCTAAAACCATGCTAATAGTTATTAGAGATGGTAGATTCCATTTCTAATACCATCGCTAATAGTTAATTTATTTTTTTTAAAAATTAATAATAATAATTTTTAAAATCTATCTTAATTTTATAATACCTATTATAATTAAAATTTAAAAATAATCTAATAATTAAAAATAAAAAAATTAATTATATTTTATTAAAAATATAAATTATATATTTTTTATAATTAATAAAAAATATAATACATCCAAAAAAATTAAGTTCGATTCTTGTCATCACCCACCTCCTCCTCCTCCTCTCCAACAGCTGGTAGATGAGAGCTGGATATCCCAGCATCCTATAATAAAAAAATAAAATATTATTAGTAAATTTTGATATGAAGGTGTATCTTTTGATATACTCTTTCGATTCTTGAGCAAATTATTTTTATACATTTCATTCGATTATACGAAGCTATAGACACCTCCAGCCTATCGATTGAATAGTTAGATTGAATTTTTAGCTCCTAAATTTTTTTCCTAGACTCAAATCTAAATATAGAAGCTTTTAAAAATTAAAATTTAAAATAATTAAAATAATTTAATAATATAATTATCTGATATGATGGTTGGAACAATGAGCCCAGCTGGTTGTACAGCTATGGATCCTGAAGAAGCTCTACGATCGTATCATAGATGACATCTAGGATGCTCTAAGGTCGCTGACTCAAAAACCTCTGCACAACCTCCTTCGTGTACATATCACTCTAGGTCTAGGATATTGAGGCCTATGAGGATGCCAAAGAATATCGAGGCAGTGGAGGGTTGAAGCTGTGGCCAAATTTTATGATCCGACTCCTACTCACCCCCCTCGATGGTGCTGAGCCATCCCTCAAGGTCAAGGGAGGCTGAGAAGATGGATCATCATCGTACCTCTTAGTAATGTACATCGTGTAATGCATCTACATAATTAATAAATATATTAGTTGTAATATAAAAATTAGATCCTGTAACAACTTAATTAATAAATAAAGTTTGAAGTTTTTACCATGATCCATCGTGACGTAGAATCTAAGTAGTCATTGGTCCTACTAGATTGGTGTGTGACCCATCACAACGATAGCTAGTTTGATGGATAACCTAGCTACTGTGCCTATAATAAGTAAATAATAAAATTAAATTAGTTAAAACATGCATATAAAATTTTTTACAACTCTAGTGAAGAGCTTTGATATTGATTTCTTATCAGTCTGTCAGCCACAACATGTGTACCGACTGAGCTATCCGTATGTCTAATCGGATCCTATTAGGTGGTCCAATTTTGTCAAACCCTTTGCCGCATACCAGAGTACTCCTCACTACTCCACTGATCGTAGAGGGCCTACCATATATCCATCCAAATCCAGTGATTCATGAAGGATCTCTAGTCCAATGGTGACTGAAAATCAGAGTGCTGTATAGTGGACTACCTGAGGTTATCCCGAAGCCTCCATATGGCCACCTCCTCGAAGATCTGATGACCAACCTCTTCATCCTGAGGAGTTTTGAATTGATAGTTGTCCTACAAGATAAAAGCAATTATGTATTTATATATAATTAAAATACCAACGTATTAAGAATTTATAAATTAAACTAGTTTTGACTTACCAAAAATATCTCTCAAACTGCATCACGTGCTCTAGACGGCCAGCTTGAAAAACTCGTTCACCAGTCCCAACATCAAGCATCGAATGATGCTGATAACTACACGAGATACTCTATACTCTCTAAATATGCTGCAAAATTAATTTTGAATAATAAATATTAACTCTAAAATTATTAAATTAGAAATATATTAATTAAAGTTGTAGTACTTATGAGTGGCTTTGAACATGGATGAGCTGTCTATCCTTTGGCTAAGTCAGAGGTGCCACGAGCCAAGTGGGTCCTCGACCATGACTTTATGTCTGTGAGATGGTCGCTACTGCATATAACTATGGGGTCACTGGTGACCCCCTATCAACCGGTATGAGATGTACGGAATCATGTGAGCTAGCTGCATGATTGCTCTCTCCTCGAGAGCTTTGTTTTTGACTAGAATGACTCCGACCTCTAGAAGACATGATGTATAATATCTGAAAATAAAAATAAAAATCAAAGCAAGCAGATAATCTAAAAATTGATTCAAATAAAATATATATCTATCAAAATATAACAAGACGATTAAAATTTAATCATATGTAACAAAGATTGTTAGTTAGCATCTGCAACGTATCAGCAATCCAATGTTTCTCGTCCAACAATATATGATAATCTGTTAGTTTGCTGATCCCCTGATTTAAGCATTGTTTGATTTTCATCTAGTAGTACATGATAATCTTAATACATGAAAATGTGAAGAAGACTCAGATCTGCTACTGAAAAATAAGGCATTGTGCATTCCTCTGCACCTTTAACCATGAGGTGGCTGCAAGCAATTGTCTGTGATATAATAGACCATCCAAGCTTGCCCTGCATTGCAAGTTCTTCTGCACCAAAGTATGGTGAGGTGGCTACAAGCAGTTGTCTGCAATATAACAGACTATCCAAGCTTGACTATATAATAGCAAGAACAGAATGCATCACCTCCATTTAGGTGCATCTCGCATAGGCAGTCATCATAGCCTCTATCTTCGAGCCCCCATCCACCTCCTCGAGCTGCATATCAGAAATATAAATTTTATTAAAAAATAAAATAATAATATAAAATAAAATTCATATGCTCGTACAATCTAGTCATGTGGCAAGCTCCAGGTCCAACTACAAGCATTGGTACCTGCATAGAAAGATGTGGAAGATAATATACACAGATGGCGGATGGAAAGCTCTACTTGTCCAATACATTTACTAATGTGCAAAAACTTAACGGTGATAGGCTCGAGTATATGATTAGCATATTTGATGGATTTGATCTAGTTATTGGTGGAAGCCCATATAATAACCTTTTAGATAGCAACCACCATAATCATGATAGACTATAGGGGTTACTATAGTTATAGCCTTACTTAGCCTTTAGGGGGTAGCAACCCTATAGAGGGTAAGCATGACTATAACCATAGCAACCCTGTCCATCATGACTATGGTGGTTGCTATCTAAAAGATTACTACATAGACATCCATCAATAACCAAATCAAATCTACCAAATATGCTAATCACATGCTCAAGCCTATCACCGTTAAGTTCTTGTACATCAACAAGATCTTGGATAAGTAGAGCCTCCAAAGTTCTTGCAATTGTCTACCATGAATCAATTTCCATACAAGTACTAATGCTTGTAATTTGACATAAATCCATATCTCGGGCTCATATTTGCAATGCAGCTTGAACTTTTCCTCAGTTCGAGCGCTCTGTATGTCGAGACCGAAGCACGTAGGGCATATCTTGAGCTTGTGTTTGTAATGTAGCCCGAACCTTTCCTCGGTTCGAGCATGCTGTATGCCAAGATCGAAGCACGTAGGGCACGTGTCGGATCGGTGTTTGTAATGCTGCCCGAATCTTCTCTTAGTTCGAGCGTGCTGTATACTAAGATCGAAGTGCACAAGGCACATCTCAACCTCATGTTTGCAGCTCGAACCTCTCTTGATTCGAGCCCTCTGCATGCCGAGATCGAAGCATGTAGGGCACATCTTGGGTCGGTGTTTGCAATGCTGTCCGAATCTTTCCTCAGTTCAAGCATGCTGCATGTCAAGATCGAAGCACGTAACGCATGTCTCAATCTCGTATTTGTAGCCTGAACCTTCCCTCGATTTGAGAGGGGGTGGATGCCAAGATCGAAATGCATAGAGCACGTCTTGAACCGATGTTTGCAATGCTGTCCAAACCTTTTCTTGATTTGAGTGCACTATATGCTGAGACTGAAGCGTGCAGGTCACATCTCAGGTCGGTGTTTGTAATGCTGTCCGAACCTTTTCTCAGTTCGAGCATGCAGCATGCCAAGACCAAAGCACGTAGGGCACATCTCAGCCTCATATTTGCAGTCCAAACCTTCCCTCAATTTAGGCCCTCTACATACCAAGATCGAAATGCATATCGCATGTCTCGAACTAGTGTTTGCAATATTGCCCAAACCTTTTCTCGATTCGAGCATGCTTCATGTCGAGATCGAAGTACGTAGGGCATGTCTCAGCCTCGTATTTGTAGCTCAAACCTTCCCTTGATTCGAGCCTTCTACGTGCCGAGACCAAATGCGCAAGGCACGTCTCGAACCAATATTTGCAATGCTATTCAAACCTTTCTTCGATTCAAGCACACTGTATGCCAAGATCGAAGCGTGCAAGGCATGCTCGATCTCATGTTTGCAGCCCGAACCTTCTCTCGGTTTGAGCACTCTCGTTATCGAGACCCAAATTTCATATAAATTAATACATATTTAAAATAATTTTTAATATCTAATTATACTTAATTATTATAATTTAAATAAAAAAATATTTTTTATTGATGATATTAGTTGTCGCTAATACCATTGCTAATACTTACAATAGAAGAAGACTACCGTACAGGACTGAGGCATGGGCTGGTGTTGAAAAATGTATTCTAAAGCCAATCATTTAAGTTATAGATGATTGAAACCTATATATGAATTATCTAATAATAATAGTTATTTGACTAGTTCAGCATAAAAGTTCTATCTTTCTTAAATGAACTCCTAAATTATGATGAAGTTCTTAGAACTACAATCAAATGATAAAGAAAGATTTATCGAAAGGTTCTTAAATTATTCATGATCAAATGATAAGTTACTAATAA
The DNA here is from genome assembly GCA_006176705.1 of Cocos nucifera. Classification (NCBI taxonomy): domain Eukaryota; kingdom Viridiplantae; phylum Streptophyta; class Magnoliopsida; order Arecales; family Arecaceae; genus Cocos; species Cocos nucifera. Next base: position 184,287 of record QRFJ01003176.1, on the reverse strand, counting down.
GGATGATAACTTATCGAGTGTAGGTCATTGTATGCCATATGCATTGATTGTCCTCATAACCAAGTGGTGTGGAGATACTGGTATGGCATTCAGGTAAGATATAGGAGTATATATGCATTGAACGTAACTAATGTAGCACTCTACTATCAAAAATAGCTAGCTAAGGCTAATGGATATAAATGTCCCTCCGATCTGAGATTACCATGGTGACTTGCAAGCAACTCACTGTACTTTGGTGTCGGACTGTCTGTATTTCTAATACAAGTTCAAAAGATTTTTGGATACAGTCAAATACTTGTAGAGTCAATATGTGAGTCAAGATGAGATTGACCACTCCTAATTAACTTTAGAAAGAGAATATCTTGCTACATTTTAATTTAGCAAAATCTAAGCCTGAATAATCTTCGTGAGGAGTCACAAGATTTACAAAATTTTGAAACATAATAGAGATGACTCGTATGAGTGTTGACAGCTTACTCGAAGTCATCTTGAGCATTATTAGTCAAAGGGATAAATTATACGATAACCATAAGCCAGGGTTCTAAGAATATTGCTTTATATACATTCAACCTATCCAAACATTGGATACCATTACTAGATGGTCATTTTGATTGGTACAGGAATTGGTTTCTGTGCTATCGACTTAGATTCAAACCTATGAAATCACATACATAAGTGATTATAAACTAATCAGATGGTTGATCGATGATTGAGAATCATTCTAAGGTCAAACAATCAATGCAATTGATGTTTGACCTAATACAAGTGTTATAGGAGGATCAATTAGCAATTGGATTGCTAATTAGCTCAATTAAATTGAGCAATTGGATTGAGATCAAGTCTAATTGAATTAGATTCAATTAGAGTTGGTTTGGAATTAATTGAATTAAGTCTAATTTATTTATTGGATAATCCAATTGTAAAAAAGAATAAATCCTTATTAGACTAGGACTTGAGTGCACCTAATTTCTAATTTACTTAAAAATTAAATCAGATTTAAATATGATTTAAATCTAATTTAATTAGGCTCATAATTAGATTAGAATTGCCTATTAAATAGATTAACTCAAATCTAATTAGAAAAAAATTTTATTGGATTTGATCTAGTGTATGAGAGAATCCTAGTCTGTATAAGAGAATCCTAGTTAGACTAGGATTCCATCTTCTCCCCTGCGCCACCTAAGGAATAATCCCATGCCCCACATATTTAATTTCAGATTTTGTGAGCCTTCTCCATGTCTAAAGAGGTTCACCACACTCCTTATTTAGATGTTTTGGAATATTATTTGACCTAGTCAAATATAGAAAGTGGTTAGGATTAGTTTCTTGTTTTGAAAGAGTCCCTAGAATCCTAAACACCTCTTCTTATCTTAGCACCTTGCTTTCCCATGCCAATGTTTTTTTCTCATTCACCCTTTTTTCCCTGGTGTGTGCATGATTTTCTGGTCCTCACGTAGGAAAAATAGGAGAGGGGATGTCCAAGAGTTGGATGCCTCCTAACTTCCTTGTTTGACTAGTTCTTTTGACCTAGTCTTTCCTTATTTTCTGGGATGCCCCCTTTTGAGAAGAAATGGCATCATATTCCCTAGGTTATTCCATGGAAAATCAGAGGATAGAAAGATGGTTGGTGTGGGAGGTTGAGGTGCCATGTTCCTTGGAGAAGAGGTCTTCATCTAGACATCAAAAGTTGATGTCTTGAAGGAACAAAGGTAAGAAAAGATTATCTTCTCTTGTTGTTTTCCTTTAAGCTTTTCCTTCTTATTTCTTTATGTATTTTTATGTGATAAAAAAATCAGAGAGAGAGAGGGAGAGGGCATGGGGATGGATGCCCCAAGGAGTTGGGGCATGATGGTCCTCTTTGGACATGATTTGATCATGTCCTGATGAGAGAAGAAGAAGAGAAGAAAGATCTTCTCTTAAGGTTTTTTTGAGAACTCATCTTCTCCATCTTTTATGGAATTTTTCTATGAGAAAAATCAAAGAATGTTAAATCTGGAAGCAAGAAAAAAATCTAGAGGAGAAGATCTCCTCTTGCCCTGACATGGAGATGTATTCAGTGCATCAATCATTGATGTCCTGAAAGAGAAGATTTATTTTCTCTTAGGACTTTTCTCATATGTTTTTATTTCTAATTTTTGGAAGATCCAAGGGTTGAATTTCTCTGTTATTCCTCCTTTTATACTTAATCTCTTGGAGTATCCAAGAGATTAGAAAAATAATTTTTAGATTAACTATCATGAGGAATCTGCAAGAAGCTAGCACTTCGAGCGAAACTTCATTCGACGAACCTCTGATCTATGTTTGCAGCTTCGTGTGGATTACCTATAGAGGTCGGATGCATGTGTGGCTTTGATCAACAAAGGACTACAATGAATCAACTATAGAGTTTTTGATCCGTGCGAAGGTAAGAGATCTGATCTCTTCTTGATCTAGATGCGATCTAGGATTTGATCTAGAATTATTCTAGATTTAGGGTATTGATCTGATCAATACCAAAGCATTTTAATTTTTAGATTTATGTATGCATTACGATATGTTATAGATTTTACATGTAGGATTTAGTAATTAGATTATATATTTTAATAGATTAAATAGTTTAATCTATATCTTTCGCTGTGGTTTAGTTTGAAAAAATTTTGAAATACAAACATGGAATTCTGCATATTTTTCAATAGTTGGCATGTAGAAATTGAGGTGCAAGGAGGAACAGGCGATCAAGGACTACGGCTTAGGGATGCATCCATGAACGAGAGCTTGGGGAGACCAGTAGCTTTCGCCCGGGGGCTCGGAGAGCTGGGAGGTGGCCGGGTGCAGTCGGAGGGAGATGACCGAGGGAGAGAGGGGGTGGCGAGTGAACCAAAGGGCTAGGGGTTTAGGGAAGGAAGCAGGGGCGGTGGGGAAGGAGAGGGGTTGATAGGTGAACTGAAGGGTTGAGGGTTCGGGGAGGTAAGAGGTGACCTGGGGTTCGAGGAAGGAGGCAGGAGGTGGCCGATGGAAGACGGCCGAGGGGGAGAGAGGGGGTGAAGGGGAAATCAAATGGCGGAGGAGAAGGGTTGTGGGGGAGGAGGGGAACCAATCGGTAGGGGCTTTGGAGAGGCAGGAGGCGGCCAGGAGGAGAGAGGGGTGGTGGGGGAACAAAACAGTGAAGAAAAGAGGAGGGTGGTGGGGAAACCAAAAGGACCAAGAGTTTGAAGAGGCAGGAGGTGGCTGCAGGGTTGGAAAAGCAGGTAGGAGGCGGCTGGGCCGAGAGAGAGGGTGGCGGGAGAACCAAATGGCAGGGAAGAGGAGGGTGGCGGGAGAATCGAATAGTCGAAGGTTTGAGGAGGCAGGAGGCGACCAAGGGTTCAAAAAAAGAAAGGTAGGAGACGACCGATGGAAAGAGAGGGGGTGGGTGGGGGAACAAAAGGGTGGGGGGAAAAGAAGGGTGGTGGGGGAACAGAATGACTGAGGGTTCGGAAAGGCAGGTTGCGGTCTGATGGAGGTGGTCGAGGGGAGAGAGGGCTAGGGGGAGGCAGCTCGGGTGGTAGGTAGGATGCAGCAGGGGGGATCGAGATAGTTAGAAGCCTGAGGAGGTGGAAGACAGTTGGAGACTTGGGAAGGTGGGTCGGGTGCAGCTGGGGGGAGGCCGTCGGCCAGGGGAGAGAGAGGGTGATGGGGGGATCGAAGATTGGAGGAGAGGGCGGTGGTGGTGGGGGATAAAAATGGTGGAGGGCGGGGGATGGTGGGAAAATAAGGATGCGGTAGGTGGTGGGGTAGGGGAAAATAAGGAGGCGGTGGGTGGTGGGGTGGGAAAAAATGAGGGCACGCGGTGAGATGGGCAAAAATGAGGCTAGAAGATTATTAGAGATGGTAGATTTCATTGCTAATAATCATTTATCATCACTAATATACAAAAAATTATTAGCCATTCCATCGATAATAGTCTTTCCATTGTTAATAATTATATAGTAAAAATAATATTTTATATTATTAATGATGGTACTCATGCCGTCGCTAAAGTCATCACTAATAATTTTTTTTTCATTATTTTTTTATCTTCCTAAGTCATTTTTTGGATGGTTAAAAATTAATATTTGATTTTATTAAATTTTTGAACTTAATTAATTTATGAATCAAGTCCTACTTGATTTAAATTAGATTTAATTTAATTAGATTGGACTTAATTTGATGCTACTTGGATTTTAATATTTTGAGTAAAACTTGAATTCAAAGTCTAATTGAATTAGGTTTGACATAATTTTGAATTGGATTCGAATCAGATTTAAATTAGATTCGAATCAAATCTAAATTAAAAAATATTTTTTTATAATTAATTTAAATCATATTAAATTTAATTAGACTTGACTTAATTTGAATATAATTAAATTTTATAATCTAATTAGGACTTGGATTCAAAGTTTAATTGAATTAGGTTAGATACGATATTTTGAATTGAATTTGAATCAAGTTTCAATTGCATTTGGATCAAACCTAAATTAAAAATTATTTTCTTCTAATTGATTATAATTAGATTAAATTTAATTAGGCTTGACTTAATATGAGGATAATTAGGTTTTACTATCCATGTATGGCTTGGATTTTAAAGTCTAATTGAATTAGGATTGATAGATTTTCTATTTGAATTTGAATTAGATTCGAATTGAATTTGAATTAAATCTAAGTTAAAAATTATTTTTTTAATTAATTTAAATCATCTTTAATTTGATTAATTTTAACTTAATTTAAAATTAATTAAACTTTATAATCAATATAGAATTTGGATTCGAAGCCTAATTGAATTATGTTTGATAGAATTTCGAATTGGATTTGAATCTAGTTCAAATTTGATTCGAATCAAACCTAAATTTAAAATTATTTTTTTCTAATTAATTTAAATTAAATTAAATTAAATTAGAATTAATTTAATTTCAAGGTAATTAGATTTTACTATCCAAGTAGGACTTGAATTAAAAGTCTAATTAAATTAGAATTGATAGAATTTTGAATTGAATTCAAATTAAATTTAAATTAAAAATTAATTTTTTCTAATTAATTTAAATTAAGTTAAATTAAATTAATTTTGATCTAATTTAAAGTTAATTAAATTTTATAATCTAAGTAGAATTTGGATTCAAAACTAATTTAATTAGATTTGATAAAATTTCAAATTAGATTTGAATCAGATTCAAATCGGGTTTGAATTGGATTGAACCATGGTGTGGATTATTAGCAATGGCAAAATTTCATTGCTAATTCCATCTCTAATTCTATCGTCAATAAAATTTTAAAATAATCTATTCTCCTCAAGCTATTTTTTTAAAAAAATTATTAGCAATGATAATTTTTAAATCGCTAATATTCAAAATCACTATCACTAATATATATTTTATATTTAAATATTATTATTGGTACAGAATCTAGTTAGCGTCGGATCGAGCTGGAGTTAAGAAAGATGAGGTCGCCACCAGTGACCTATAAAATAAAGTCCCATCTGAAGTCGGAGGTGATGGCTCCGATAGGATCTTCCGATAATCAAGTCAGCTCTTCTGGCCAATAGAAATAGAGTGCTCTGGTATGAATTCTATAGAATTTTATGAAGGAGAAGAGAGCTTAGAGAAAATATATCTGAAGGATCTCTTTTTATAGATGGAGCTTGTTGTAATCGTCCAATAGTGTGCCACTCTGGATCACGTAAAATTTATTATGAAGAGAGGTATTGCTCATAATAGACTGATAATGACAATCATAACTATCTGATAGTAGGATTGCCTATAGCAGACTGATAAATGATAGTCGTAACCATTCGATAGAAGCAGACATTCAAAATTTGACTGAAGAAGAAGTTCGGCTCCTGAAGGAATTCGATTGATGGAGAAATTTGAAAGAAGTTTGGCTCCAGAAAGAATTCGATTGAAAGAGATGTCCGAAAGAAGTTTGGCTCCTAGAGAAATTCGATTGAAGAAGAAGTCCGAAAGAAGTTTAGCTCCTGCAGAAATTTGATTGAAGGAGAAATCTGAAAGAAGTTTGGCTCCTAGAAAAATCCGACTACTGGTAGAATTCAGAAGGAGTTCGGCTCCTAGAGAAATCTAACTAAAGGAGATATTCGAAAGGAGTTCGGCTCCTAGAGAAATCCGACTGCTAGAGAAATTCGAAAGAAGTTTGGCTCCTAAAAAAATCTGACTGAAGGAGATGTTTGGAAGGAGTTTGACTTCTAGAGAAATCTGACTGAAGAAGATATCCAGAAGAAGTTTGGCTCCTAGAAAAATCCGACTGCTGGAAGAATCCAAAAGGAGTTCGGCTCCTGAAGGAATCCGACTAAAGAAGATGTCCAAAAGGAGTTCAGCTCTTAGAGGAATCTATCTGAAGAAGATGTTCGAAAGAAGTTTGACTCCTAGAGGAATCTGACTGAAGAAGATATTTAGAAGAAGTTTGGCTTCTGAAGGAATCTGACTGCTGAAAAAATTTGGAAAGAGTTTAGCTCCTAGAGAAATCTGACAGTTGGAGGAGTTCAGCTCCTGAAGAAATCTGACAGTTGGAGAAAGTCGGAAGGAGTTTGGCACCTGTAGGAATCTGACTGACAGAGAAGCCTGGGAGTAGTTCGGCTGAAGTCCGAAAGAAGTTCGACCGCTAGGAGAGTTAGGCTGGGTTTCGATCGTTGGAGGAGTTCGGCTACTGAAGGAGTTCGACCGTTGGAGGGATTCGATTGGGGTTCGGCCACTTAAGGAAGAATTTCTGATTGAAGCTCTTTTATAATTATCAGTTGCATTAGGCTAAGCATCAAATTGGACTTCGATGGGAGCGAGATTTATCTCCAATAATAGTCCTCCCACTTTCGAGTTCGAAATTCGAAAGAAGAAAATACAAAAAAATGATTGCTAAAGTTTTTTTTTGGGCTCTACATCCATTGAGGTTTAAGCTCGAAAAAGATCTTATCTCCTACCGAGATTGAAGGAGATCTTATCTCCTATTGAGGTCGAAGCTCCTAAAAGCTCGGGGGAGATCTTATCTTCGGTTGAAGTTAAAGTAGATCCTATCTTCTATTGAAGTTGAAGTTCGAGGAAGATCTTATCTTCAGCCAAGGTTGAACTAGATCCTATCTTCTATTGAAGTTGAAGTTCGAGGAAGATCTTATCTTCAGCCGAAGTTGAAGTAGATCCTATCTTCTATTGAAGTTGAAATTGAAGCTCGGGAGAGATCTTATCTCCAGCTGAGGTTGAAGTTAGAGCTCGGAGGAGATCTTATCTCCAACCGAGGTTGAAGTTGAAACTTAGGGGAGATCTTATCTCCAACCGAGGTTGAAGAAGATCTTATCTCCTGTTGATGTTAAAGTTGAAGCTCGGAGGAGATCTTATCTCCAATCGAGGTTGAAGTTGGAGCTTGGGGGAGATCTTATCTCCTATTGAGGTTGAAGTTAGAGCTCGGAAAAGATCTTATCTCCAGTCGAGATTGAATGAAGTTGGAGCTTGGAGGAGATCTTATCTCCAGCCAAGGTTGAAGGAGATCTTATCTTCTATTGATGTTGAAGTTGAAGCTCTGAAAAGATCTTATCTCTAGTCAAGGTTGAAGTAGATCCTATCTCCTGTTGACATTGAAATTGAAGCTCGGAAGAGATCTTATCTCTAGCCGAGGTTGAAGTTGAAGCTCGGAAGAGACCTTATCTCCAATCGAGGTTGAAGGAGATCTTATCTCCTATTGACGTTGAAGTTAAAGTTGGAAAGAGATCTTATCTCCAGCCGAGGTTGAAGTTGGAGCTTGGAAGAGATCTTATCTCCAGCCAAGATTGAAGGAGATCTTATCTCCTATATCAGAAGCCTTCTATCTGGCCTAAAAAAGAAGTCAAACTTAATCTTTTTCTATTATAATTCACAAAAGATAGAAATGTTGAAATAATAAGTCTTTATTGAAAAGTGGTTAATGATATTGCAAGTTTTCAAAATTTTAACGTTGACACTATGTAGCTCCTTAATATCTTTTCTTGCTGATGTCCTCCGACTATGGTATTGATACTTCCATACAGGGATTGGCTTCTTTAAGACCCCTCCCCCTAGGTCTCCCCTGGTTGCGAAAGAGCCCTTGGTTGCTCTCTTCTTACTTTAGATCGACGTCTGAGGAATCGACCCAGTCGGTTTGTTTTTTTTTGTGGGGAAGAACTCTAGAGAAGAAGAAGACTACTGAGCACTCCTTTAAGATCAAGGAAATCTCAGAAAAAGAGAGCCCTTCCTCTAGCACCAATCCTATTGGTCTAGAATCTGGTTGACATCGGATCGAGCTGGAGTTGGAAAAGATGAGGTTGCCATCGGTGACCTACAAAATAAAGTTTCATCCGGAGTCGATGGTGGTAGCTCCGGCAAGACCCTCCGATGATCAAGTCAGCTCTTCTGACCAACAGAAATAGAGTGCTCTGGTATGAATTTGGCAGAGTTTTGGAAAGGAGAAGAATGCTTAGAGAAAAAGTATTTGGAGGGTCCCTTTTATAGATGGAGCTTATTGTAACCGTTCGATAGTACGCTGCTTTGGACCACATAAAATTTATTATGGAGAGAGGTGTTGCTCATAATAGACTAGTAATGATAGTCGTAACCATCTGATAGTTGGGTTGCATGTAGTAGACTAATAAATGACAGTCATAACCGCCCGATACAAGCAGACGTTCAAAATCTGATTGAAAGAGAAATTTGGAAGGAGTTTGGCTTCTGAAGAAATCTGATTGAAGGAGATGTTCAAAAGAAGTTCAGCTCCTAGAAGAATCCGACTGCTGGAGGACTTCGGAAGGAGTTCGGCTCCTGAAGGAATCTGACTAAAGGAGAAGTTCGAAAGAAGTTCGATTCCTAAAAGAATTTGATTGAAGAAAAAATTCAAAAGAAGTTCAGATCTTGAAGGAATTCGATTGCTGGCAGAATCCGAAAGAAGTTCGACTCTTGGAGGAATCCGACTGAAGGAGATGTTCGGAAGAAGTTCGACTCCTGAAGAAATTCAATTGCTGGAGGAATTTGAAAGAAGTTCGGCTCCTGAAGAAATTCGACTGAAGAATATGTCCAAAAGAAGTTTGGCTTCTGAAGAAATCCGACTGAAGAAGATATCCGAAAGGAGTTCGACTTCTAGAGGAATCCGACTGCTGGAGAAATCCGAAAGAAGTTCGGCCCCTGGAGGAATCTGACTGAAGGAGATGTCTGGAAGGAGTTTGGCTCTTGGAGAAATCCAACTAAAGAAGATGTCTAAAAGAAGTTAGGCTCTTCGAGAAATCCGACTACTGGAGAAATTCGAAAAAAATTCAGCTCCTGAAGAAATCCGACTGCTGGAGGAGTTCGGCTCCTAGATAAATTCGACTATTGAAGAAAGTCGAAAGAAGTTTGGCTCTTGTAGGAATATGATTGATGGAGAAGCTTGGGAGTAGTTTGACTGAAGTTCGAAAGAAGTTTGGCCATTAGGGGAGTTAGGCTGAGTTTCAACTGCTGGAGGAGTTTGGCTACTGAAGGAGTTCAGCCACTGGAGGGGTTCGGCTGGGGTTCGATCGTTGGAGGAAGAATTTTTGATCGAAGCTCTTCCATGATTATCAGTTACATTATGCTAAGTGTCAAACTAAACTTCGATGGGGGCAAAATTTATCCTCAATAATTATAAAATTATTTAAAAATTTTAAATAATTTTAGCGGTAGCTCTCGCCATCGCTAATAGTTAATGTAGCCATTGCTAATAGCATGTTATTAGTGACGACCAGTTCTTTATCACTAATAATTGAAATATCTCATTGCTAATATTTTTATTATTTTTAAATATTTTTAATAATTTTTTAAATTTTTAGAGATGGCGTTCTTCATCGCTAATATTAATATTGTCGTCGCTAATACTATTATCGATGGCAATTTTTTTAGTTGGTGTTGTGGTTGGAGAAAGCTATTTTTAGTAATGAAACTTTTTGTCGTTACTAATACAATCGCTAATATTTATTTTTCTTGTAGTGTAGTTGGGTATCACTAGTAGGATGTCAGTTGGTGCATCAGAAAGTAGTTTCAATTTTAGAATAGTTGGTGGTTCTAACAAGAGAGCTATTGATGAGTTAGGTGGTGGCTCAAATTTTTTGATCCATATTAGGATGGTTTTGGGGTAAGGTATATCTATTTGTTCATCTGCTTCTATAATATATCCATCTTCATCAAAATCGTCCACTCCAAAATGAGCCAAATAGAGATTTAATGAATCTTAGAGAAAAATTATGGGTGAAGCTTCCTCTAGTATATTATTCATTTATGGTTTTTGGAAAATCTCTATTAATTCCATTATCTCATTAGTTTCTCCTCTTTTTTTGTTAAAAAAAATTGGTGATTCTATGGTACTTAGGAATGGGTCCATATGTAAGTAAGATGATGAAATTGATTCGTCCCATCATTTTAGTTCTTTTCTATATTTTGCTACCTCAGTCACATAGTCTAAGATAGTTTTTTTGGTTGTGCAGGATTGTTCTATAATCATTTCATTTTTAAAAGTTATAATTGATTGTTCAGAAAAAAATTTTAGGACATTAAAATTTCTAGCCAGGTATGGTCCCTCAAGATCACTCTTAGATTGACTAGGCAACTCTCTTTCCTCCTATCGATTAAATGTAGGCCCTGGCTTCTCTAGTTCTTTTAAGATTTGTATACAGGAGTGAAAGATCTGTTGGTGATTGTCTATTGCTTGTTGAATCTTCTCTTCAAAAGTTGAGTCATTGTTATTTGGAGAAGGTTGATATTGTGGGTAGGGCATATCGTCATAAGGTACATCCATAAATGTAGGTGCTTATGGCATCGGGGTAACCACTGGTTGTGGTTGCCATGAAAAATTTGGTTGAGCCCCCCAGCTTGGATTATAGGCATTAAAATATGAATTATTTTCTGATCTGTAGGTCATTTGGATTTGATCTTGATAAACTTGCTCATACATATACTCAAAAATTACTGTGGACATTCACTCACAAAGTGGGTGGGGCTCAAACATATGGTACAAATTTGTTGTGCAGGAAGAAAAGATGGATAGGAAGAGTGTCTAAAGGCTATTAAACAATCTAATTTATGAGATAGCTTATCAAATCTATTATTAAAATCCATCTCAGATTGTTCGATTATCCAAATATGCAATCAAGGGTTCTAGATCAGAGCAATCTTTCTTTTTTTATTATTATTTATTTTATTTTATTATTTTTTGAAAGAATAAGAAGAGAGATAAGGAGAGAGAATTCTAAAGATAAGAGCCTAGAGGATCCTAATTCTAAGGATGATAGATGCAAAAAATTAGTTAGTATTTGATATTAATTACAATCAAATTAAACAAAAAACTTTCTATCCTAAGATTAACCTGGATTTAGACAGCACTTAACTACCAAGATCATTTTTGAGCACTCCAAGCCCAAAACTGATTAACTAATTCAGCCAAGTAAGTATATGATGTAGGAGATTTTCTACTTATTACTTTTCTTAGACACCAATTGAGTTGGCTAGATCAGACAATGGAATCAATTAAAAAATATCTTCTTTAATCCACTTGTGTTAGACATTGAGTAATTAACCAATCTAAATTCGATCCAATTCTAGGGTTTTCTTATCTTATTAAGCTCGAATATCCTAAAGCCAATATTTAATTGATTTTAAGTTAAAGGCTTAGGTCAATGCAATATAAAGAGTGGTGGTTTATCGGCTAAGGAAGGATGATCAAATTTTCATCTTATTTTATTTAATAGGTTGTGCCCTTAAAGTATTTTATTGAAGATGCAATGCAAACAAAGCAAGGTGTCCAAACATGTTAAGTTCTTTTAAGATTTAATTAGTTTCTTTATATTAATTAAATATTATGAGGTGTATTTACTGTAAAGCAAAAAAAAGATAGGTTTTAATTAAGTTAATTAGATTAATTATTTAGATTTTATTTAAACTAATTTAGAGAAGCTAACTAATTGAAAAGTAAATTGTACTAGGAATAGAAAGCAACTAGATAACCTACAAGTAAAGCAAGATATCAAATTAACTTTTAGGGTAATAAATAATTCTAAGCTATAAAAAAAATAGTAAGTTGATTATACAAAATAAGATAATTATTTAACTATATAATTAAGGTAATCTAGCTAGAAAGTAATCAATAAACCATATACGACAAGCAAAATAAAGCAAAAATTTATTAAAAAAGCATATATAAAAGAGAGTTAAGCAATTAAATTAAATTGATTGATAATAAAAGATAAATTATTAATCAACAGAATAAACTACGAGAAATAAAAGTAGAAAAGAAGTAAATAATAAACTAAAAATTTAAAGTAGTAAAATAAATAAATCAGTAAAGTATATAAGGTAACTATGCAATAAAATAAAATAGTGAAATAAATAAGACCATAAAGCATATAAAGAAGTAAATAAGAAATAAAATATTTTTTTATTTTTTTATTATTTTTTATTGAAGCAACATTGCTACAATCTCTAGCAACGGCACCAAAAATTTTATGCTCATCATTATACTACCAAAGATAATATTAAACCTGATTCTACTATTAGTTAGAATAGTAGTGAGTTAGATATCGATTTTCTCAAGGATCGTAGGCTAAATTATATTTAATTTTAATTAAAAATAAATTTAAAAATAAAATTTTAAATTTATTTTTAAAGTAAAAATTTAAATAAATTAGTTTTAAAAAATAAATTTAGATTTTAGTAAATTAAAATAAAAAATAAATATTAATTAATTAGGATTTTAGAATTAATTAAGGATAAGAAGAAAAATTTGTCTAGGATTTTAGTTCCATTTTTTAATATTTAAGTTTATAATTGATTCATACAATCTTTTTATTATTAATATGCAATCTTATGAGATGTCTATTTTCTTGATCTAATTCTAACATAATATATTCTACTAAGTATAGATCATATCTAACACAATCATGACCTATCTCACAGATATAAATGATCTAGATGATACAATTAAAGAATATAAATATAAATCTAATTAAATCTTATAATTCATCCTAATTTGAGCATAAATCGTATCTTTCTATGATCATGATCTATCTTCTTAGTTATAAATTGCAAGAAATTAAATATTAAAGCATGAATAAAAAAGTATGTAGATGATAAATAAATAAATTTTATTGCTCAATAAAAAGATAAAATATGATTCAAATTATAAACTCTCATGATTAGAAGACTTCTCTTACTTTTCAAGACATGAGACCTTTAGCCATGTATAGTTTTGATCCTTCTAGCTTCCGACATCTTCGAACCCCTTGGTGAAGTGTGGAAGAAGAAGAAAGGAGGAAGAAAGGAGAAAGAAAGATGAAAGAAGAAGAAAAAGAAGAGAGGAGAGCAGAAGAGGGCCAGTTCTAGGACTTAGAGGACTTGAGAGAGGGTGAGAGGATGGAGAAGAGAGTTGAGAGGGCTGATTCCCCCCAAAGGGAGGTTCTTTCTCGGCTTGATAGCATAAGGAGGCTTAAATAAAGGGAAAACAAGGTTTAATTATAGTCCTTCCTGAACTCTAATTGATGTTTGGGTCGAATTCTATTTGCTTGCTACTTTTTGACCATTGATCTGAGATTAAATGGATTAAAATCCATCACCCGCGCCTGATTAATGCCCAGATCGCTTTTAGACCATCGGATTAGCTCATCAAACCATCGAATGTCAATCGATCGTACTTCAGGAGGCCTAGAAAGTCTTGATCAACCCAGGAACTACTCTTAAACATCCGATCTCGGCCAGCATGGCTCTCAGCCATTAGATGGTGCAAATCACCCCTACCCCTACCATGTGTTGCATAAAAACTTGGTTCACTGCCCCACCTTCGCTCCCTATAAATCGGGTGAAAAGTGATGTCGGCCTGATGTTAGCTGCGAGGTCGGGTTGAATCAAGCGGAGCAGGCTGGGCCGGCGTTGGGTTTGCATGGATTGTGGTCGATTGGGTTTGCATGGGCCATGGTCACTAGACCAACCGACTAGGCCACTTTAATTAATTAATTAATTAATTTTTCTTTTTTTGTTTTTATTTAAAGCTTCTAGCTTTCATTTCTTCTCCATTTTAGCTCTGATTTATGTCAAATTTGATTTATTTTAACCCATAAATCAAGCTCTTTGCATTGATGAGCTTTTTTCCTATAAGCCATAAATAAAGCATTAATTCTTAAAATAAATATTGATTAATATATTTTTATATTTTTTATTTATATATTCATAGTATTTATCAAATAACCATCCATTGGATCGATAGAAACCTATCTAGGGGGTTGGGATGGATTCAAGGGTGGACACCGATCCTCACTCGCAGAGCGATTGCCTAACCATCGCCATTGTCTCTACCATCAGTCACCTTTTGAAGCATGGGCCCTAGTAGCTTATTTCGCAAGTGCACAAAATTGCTTAAGTAATACAATGATGAATAAGAAATCATTTCTATAAGGACTGAGTTTAATTATAAAAGATGAATATTAATTCTACTAATATCTGAATGATCAAAATTGAATGATAATGAAAAATAAATTTAACTAAAACTGAGAGTCCAAATCTGATTCATATTAAATTTTTTTTTATAAAATAATATATATTTTATAATTAAATCAAAATATACATATATGATTTTAAATCACTAAATAATTATAGCAATAGTCCAAGAAATATTACTTCAAAATTCATGTCAATTTTCATTCAAAATATTTTTTCATAAGATTCATAAATCACATATAAATCAATTAATGATTTATTTAATATTCAAAATAAAATTATATAAATGAAAGATCTAGAGAAGATAGGTCATTACTTATCTCACATGTATTATGTCGAATCCATATAATTTCTGAAGTTTTTCTTTCAAAATCTAATATCCAAAATTATGCTCTTATCAAAACTTAATCATAATTATTTTTAAAATAAAAATTCTAAATTCTCATAGGATTGGCGATGCGATAGCATCCAACATTTATTGGTTTCATCTAGGATATCAAATCGATCAACTATAAATCAAGATAAGATTGTAGGATGAAATCGATGATAAAATCTCATGATACTCGATCCGATCAAAATGAGGACGAACAAACTATCCGATAGTCAATGATCAAAATTTCTTCATCATGATGTAACAAAGCTATTTGAGGATCTTTCTAAGATCCAAAAAACTCTAAAAGAAACATACCATCTAAAGAGAGAGAAACTTGTGGAGAGAGAAAGTAAAAATTCTTTAGAGAGAGAAGCTAGAGAAAGAAAGTAAAATATTTTAGA
The DNA here is from genome assembly GCA_006176705.1 of Cocos nucifera. Lineage (NCBI taxonomy): Eukaryota > Viridiplantae > Streptophyta > Magnoliopsida > Arecales > Arecaceae > Cocos > Cocos nucifera. The sequence goes on along the minus strand of QRFJ01003176.1, from coordinate 169,084 downwards.
GAGAGGAAGTGGAGATTTAAGCTTAGAGAAGGGAGAGAGAGAAGAGAAAGAAACTATCTCTCTTTCTCATTTTTTTTTTTGCTTGTTTTTCTTTTTTTCTTTTCTTTTCTTTTATTTTTCTCTTCCCATGGGCTCTTTGACAATTGGGTCACCATTTGATCCCCTAGATTGAAGGCCATGGCTGGCGCGATGGACCAGCGATAGTTAGGGCTATAATACCGCAGCCTAAGACTTCTACACTAGTGGTCGGTGGTGACCAGTGGCATTGAAAAAATCACAAGAAAAGTGGCAAAATCAAGGGAAAAATAGGGGATTTTAAAACTAAATTTTTCTGACGAAACTGACGGTCAGCTATGGTGTCTAGCACAATGGGAAGGAAGGAAAAAGATGGAAGGAGGGCCAGACTTACCTTAGGCTCCGGTGAGCTCTTCACCTCAAATTCTCGATGAGCATAGTAATAGTTTTCAAGAAGAAACTCCAGCGATCCCCTTCGGATTGGATCTTGGATCTTGATGGAAAGAAAAGGGAAGACCCCTTCCCCTAAATAGTGTCAGAGGGGAGGAGTTTGACTCCTCCCTGGTGATGGTTTTTGACTCTATTTAGGAGCCAGTCGGGAGAAGAAGACTTCTGCTAGGAGTCTTCTATATTTTATTATTTTTTTCTTGGGGCTTTAAGATTCATGTTGGGTATTACAATTGGGTTGGTAGTTGATACCCTATGAAAGCAAGTCCTATACCATCATCATCAAGGCTTTATCTACTGAACGAGTAAATTGAACTATTCGGAAGTAATGGTAGTCGTAGGTTGAGGAAATCCTATTTTAGGATAAGGATTTGGGTCATGAGAATCACGTGACTCCAGCCAGTTATCCCACTTGGCTTGTCTACTGTTCTAAGTATAGTTGTTTATTCTAGACTTTACCTTTTTTAGCTCTTTCTCTCTATTTTTCATAGATAGTGCGAATCTTTTGTCACCAAAACCTAATCTAGGAAATGGAAGGCCATTGATGGAGCTACATGGAGGAAGAAGATCCGAACTATGTAGGATGACCTACACATGGGAAAGAAGAAGAGATCGAAGGTTACCAAAGTCTGGGGTCCCTCTGATGCACAAGTTAGACAAAACTTTAGGGAATAATAGAGATGGACAATACCTAGAAGAAAGTAGCAAGAAAGTAGAGAGTTTGTATCTATGTTGTGTTGTGTACGTGGTATATGGGGCTACTTTTTATAGATGCAGAGTCTTTGTCCTACCAAAGTTGGACTCTTGAGTTCAAAGTCAAGTGGAGAGTGGATTCTCATTTCCTTACCAAGATCAATCCAAGAATTTGAGTTTGATTAAAATAGGTCTGCTTCGGCGCCGCTTGTTAGAATTGGCTGGAATCAGTTGGAAAGGCTACATTAAATTACACTTGAAATCGATGGACCTAACTAGAGGTGTTTAAACTATAAGGATTATGTAAAATATTTATGAAATTTAGAGGACCAAAATTATAATTTATGATGTATGAAAGATAATGTGGCACTTAGTGACTGAATACTTTTGGACAAAAAATTATATCATAGTACATGTTATATTCCATGTCATCACTCATACGCTACATCATCATCTATATGTTACATCATCACCGATATACTACATCAAAATAAAAATTTTCATCTATTATATCATATCATCATCAATCAACTATGTATTCGTCTATCTAAGTAGTTTATGCCACATAGTTGGCTATGTAATCACCAGTTAATGCTAGTAAGAATATTCTGTGAGAGAAAGTACTTAGAACCATGCAGGGGGTGTTGGAGGGGGAGGGGATGATGTTATAATAGTGGTAAAATGATAGGGACCAAATTTGAGCATTTTAAAGTTTAGAGACTGATTAAAAAATCTGGCTTAAACTTGAAAGACTAAAAATATAATTTGTCCTGAAATAATACTAGCTAGCAGTACATAGGACATGATAGTAGTACAATGCAAGAACTGGAAGTACCATTGCTAATTTCATGTGGAACAATTTTTGTACATAATGTTATTGTAAATTAATGTGCCGTTCATATAGCTAAAGCAACATCTATTTAGTATGCATCAAGATACCTTTTGATATTCATTCATGCACATGAAGATGGAACCATGACAAAATGTTGTATAACCTATTGGAATTGTCATAACTTCAGTAACAATTTTTTATGAATTAAGTGATAGCACATATAAGATAAACCATAGAAAAAGCTATCATTAGTGAGCTTAATTTCTATTTTTTAAATGTAAAGATATTATCTAAATCATTAAAAGCTTGAAACATGCTTATATGTTTTGGCCAATGACAAATAATGTTTCTTATTGAAGGAGGATGAAAGATGCCATGACGCATATGGCTGATCCACATAAACCACATGAGCCATATTGTTTGACAGCTGTACTAGGTTCCTCGTGTAATTGTACATATATGAAAGCTACCACCTTATAAATGACTAGGCACCGCTCTTTCATAAGACCAAATTGATAACCAGCTCTGAAGATAAAAATGGATGAAGCAACATCCTATCTATGATACCAAAATTAATTTGAGTATAATGTCATTATAGCTCATATATACTGCAAATGAAAATGTTAATATCATAAACCTATCATATACAAGAGGCCTTTAGGTCTAAAAATTTCAAAATAATACCATACCAAATATGATCTGTCTATACAAAATAGATGGCCTAAGGATTAGACTTCATGTATAATATACCCCATCAAAACTTTTTGGTATTTTGTGTGTATACATTTCTAAACATTCAAATTTTCGTGAATATCCTCCCAAAATTAATATTTACATGTGTATTTTTATAAAACATTTGTTTTGCATATGCACCCATATCAAAGAGTACAAAATAATCTCATAATAATGATTATTTTTTAATTATATATATATATATATATATTAGCTAATGATGCCAGTAGAACCCTTGTATGGAGGTTATTGATGCAAAAATGGTGTTTGATGAAGTATATATGCAAATTTTAGTTTTGGGAGGATATAAATTTGAATGTTTAGGAGGGTATTCATGCAAAAATTATTAAATAATTATTTCCTATTATAGTAGTATCATTTGCTTCAAAATAAAGTACCAGCTCAAATTTGATAGCAATCATAATTTTGATTGGCTATTGCAATAGTTTTGTGATGGAAAATTGGCCATATCTTTCTAATCACTTTTCATTGGTTAAAAATTTTATTTTTAGATCATGTTGTATAGAAACTTGATGCAAAATATTTGAATTTTATAAATAGTATTTAAAAAACACCAAGGTGCAAGAGAAAATCATAATTATATACCTTTGTAACCCCAAAATATTTTATAAAGGTCTCATATTTCTCTAGTTATTACATACAAAATATTTAAAAGCTATCAAAACTATTATAACTTGCACACAACGCGCACAATGTGCAGGGTATAGCTTTTTCTTCTTTTTGAATCATTTTTGAAATGCAACATAATAGTATAGCAAACTATAAGAAGTAAAAGGTTTCAGTAGCCAAGTTTCTGTTGTATACCAAGCAATGCACTTTTATAATTACCAAGTAGAAACTCTCATCGTTAATATTAGTATTTATATGGCAAATGGAGACTTGAATAAACTAAGCCCCCATTTAGAAGCTTCTGTTATTAATATAAGTACCATTATATCACACCTATGTGATACATGAGATATGGTTTATTTCTCCTTTTTCCAACTTTTTTTTGAATTTCATATGACAATGTAACAAAATATAATCAATAGAAGACTTTAACATTTAAATTTTTGCAAATAATAAATTTAACAATGACTAAGCACATTAATACTAACATAATTAATATATGTTGCATATTAAGTAATGAAATTTATTGATGATCAAGGATATTAGTTTCGGCGTATAGTTAATATCAGCATCTATGTCGTAAATAAAGAGCTTTGTACAAGTTAAGCCTCTATTACACACACAATATATGTATATGTATGTATGTATATATATATGTATGTGTGTGTATGTACATATGCACTAACATATATATAATCCATTCAATGCATGTGGTATAGTTTGTTCTCCTTTCTTTTGCTGCTTTTAATATATAATCTAGTAGTGTAACAAATTATGAAAGTATAAGACATCAATAGATAATTTTTTATTGCATGTTAAACAATGCATATTAATGATCACTAAGTAAAAAATTCCATCATTAGCATCATTAATACTAATATCCACATGACAAATGGAGAACTTGGCATAATCTGAGCCATCTAAGCTTCTATCATTAATATCTATATCATTAATACAAACCTCTAGCGAAAAATGAGATATATATTTTTCTCTTTTTTCCAACTATTTTTAAAGTACAATATGATACTAAAATAAATTAAATAAATAAAAGGCTTCTGCAACCCAATTACTATTGAATATATAATAATAAATTTTAGTAATAGCCAATATACTAATATCATCATCTATATGATGATTGGAGAACTCTACATAAATTGTGGGGTCGGTAGAAACTCCATATTGATGCCAATATTTGGTGAATGGAAAACTCTGCACATAATAAGCATCCATGCAGAAACTGCTATTATAATACCACCCCCACTAATATCTGCCCCAAATGATACACTCAGTATGATTTGTTTCTCCTTTTCATAAATTCTTGAAATGCAATACAACAATACAATAAAACATAATAAATAAAAGGCTTCAATAGCTAAACTTCCATTGCATATTAAACTATGAACTTTAATGATTATTGAATATATCATACAATATCATTAATTGCTATCGGATATTAAGTAGGGATGTTTAATAATGACCAACAAATCAATAATAGTATGACCAATAGGGCACCTATGTGATGAGTTGGAAGCTTTGCATAAGAAAGATTAGTTAGATTAGGCCAAGTCAAGCAGGGTTCCATCACCTACGACTAGATCTATTTAGTAGTCAATTCCTGCATGAGTCAGGTTGGGTTGGAATCACATAAGAAACCATATGTGATTCAAACCTAAAACTTTATTAAAATAGGTCAATTTTTGACCTAGACATGATGCATGACTCTATAAAATTGGGAGGAACTAGGTCTAACGAAGTCAGAACTATACCAGATAATGGGTTGACCTCACCAATTTGTAGTAGTCACATGCCATTACTTTAAATCTAGGCTCTAGCATTTAGAAGAGTGAGAAGAAAGAAGAATTGTAATAAAATAGGGATTTAATAAATATAGCCTAGTCTGTGTATTCTAATATATATATATGCATATTGTAGACATGATTTTTTTTTTTTTTCATGGATAGAGAAAGCTTCTTAATAGAAAAGTTAATCTTATAACTTTTATAAAAGATGATAATGGGAGTGAGTGAATTTTAGTTTGTTATTTTGTTCATTAAATTTTCTACCATGCAAGAAATAGAGCTATCATGAGAGATTCACATACCAATACTTGATCAAAATCTAGATTCATAGATAAACTGAGTCTCTGTGTAGAAACTTCTATCATTAATGCATGACATATGATTATTTTTCTTTTCTTTCCAACTATTTTTAAAATGCAATGTGATATAACATGTTAAGATATAATAAGTATTGGAGGTAAAATAACTCCAGCCAAAGTCCTTAGCTGTCGATCCTCGTTCTAAAGAAATTCGCCGATCTTCTCAACAACCAGTCCATACTGTAGAACTTGTCAAAGGCACATTGAAACCTAGCTAGATGATCTTGAATAGTAAAGGAGAACTATTATTTAATTAATCTTGCTTTTTAACTTAAAATAAATGACAGAACCAAAGTTTCACCCTCTCGATCTTAATTGGTGATGAGTTTTGAAGACAGTTGAGATTTTATATCATGGACAATATGCTCCTTCCAGTTGAACTCCTTCTAGACGGACTCCTTCAGCGGCGCTCCTTCCAGATGGACCCCTCTAGTTGCACACCTTCCAGACGAACTCCTCCAATCGCACACCTTCCGAACGAACTCTTTCCGAATGGACTCCTTCAGCAGTGCTCCTTCCAGATGGACCCCTCCAGTCGCACACCTTTCGGATGAACTTCTTCAATCGCATTCCTTCCGAACAGACTCCTTCAGTCAAACTCTTTTCGGATGGACTCCTTCAGCGGTGCTCCTTCCAAATGGACCCTCCTAGTCACACACTGTCCAGATGAAGTCCTTCAATCGCATTCCTTCCAGACGGACTTCTTTAGTCGTGCTCCTTTCTGACAGATTTTTTTAGTTGCACTCCTTTCGAACGGACTCCTTCAGCAGCGCTTCTTTCGAATGGACCTCTCCGATCGCGCTACATCTAGTTGAACTCAATCGGAAAAGATCCACTTACAGATGACTCAAAATATGGCTGAACTTTTCGAAGCCATAAGAGATCGCTTCGATGGACTTTAACCGGATGCTGGTTCATTATAGGCTGATTGACTCTCAAGCTCGGCCAACCAAACCCGAACCCAACTCGCCAACACCTGTAACTAATCGGTAAGCATAGAGATCCCCAATCTCTATCCAAACTTCCTCAAATAGATCCAAACTGCTTGCAAATCATGACAAACGATAACTCATCCTTCATAACAAACTCCACATAGCCTGAGCAGCCCACTATCAGATGATTATGACTATCATCATTAGTTTGTTACATGCTCTATCTATAAAAAAGATCCTCCAAATATATTTTTTCTCTAAGCTCTCCTCTCCTTCTTGTTACTCTACTTCTCTATTTTTCTAAGCACTCCATTCTAGTTGGTTGAAAAACTAACTTGAGCGTTGGAAGGTCTTGCCGGAGCCACCCACCTTCGGTTAGAATTTTATTTTGTAGGTCCAATTAACGGTCTCATCTTTCCAACTTCAGCTGCCATCGGTATCCTCATAGATTTTTGTACCAACATGATTGGCATTAAAGGAAGGGCCTCTAAGCCCTTATTCTAAAAAAAATGCCCAGTCGATCCTATTTGCCTTCTTTCTCTCCAATCTCTTGAATCCACTTTCATTTAATCTTTCTTTGCTCCAGAAATGCTTCCAAAGAAGACAACCACCCGGCGGTCTACTACTTCTACCATTAGATCTGAGCTGGATCCATCCATTCCAGCCCCATCATCAACACCTCAACCTCCCCCACCAGTGGTCATGGTAGATTCAGAGCAATTCAATCTATTGATGTAGTAGATTCGGAGCCTCACCAAAATGGTACAGGCCATGCAACAGCCCCCAGCAGCAGCCCAACCGAAGAGATCCCCACTAGAATTTCAAGAACCAATGTAGAGAAGAGCAACCTGGGTCAGCAGGCCTGTTACCCCTGGAAAGGAGAAGCAGAGAGCAGGAAGCCCCTACTCCGATCATGATTCTTTCCTAGAGAAAATTTTTTCTATCTACAGTTGGTGGTCCTCTGAGATCCATGGTTAAGATGATGCATCAGATCAAAAACTTTAGAATATGAATCGATAGATTGAGGAGCTCTGCCATACCACCCTGGTCCACCATGATGACATCTGCACCGATCTTCCTTCTCCACCAAAATCATGCAGGTGCCCATCTCGCCGAACTTTAAGCTCTCCCAATCTGAGAGTTACAATAGAACTTCTAATCTGGTCGACCATCTTAAGGCCTTTCAGATGATGATGTTGCTCTATGGTTCACCAGACGCCATTCTATGCCAAGCTTTTCCATCTATCCTAAAGGGAGCAGCAAGAAACTGATACTCGAGCCTTAAGGTAGATACAATCTTCTCTTTTGACCAAATGAGCCATTATTTTATGGCTTATTTCATAAGCAGCTAATGTCCAAGATGAGGTTCGGACTCCCTCATCAACATAAAGTAGAAGGAAGAAAAATCCATCCGAGCTTACATCAGCTGTTTCAATGCTGCTATGCTGGAGGTCTAGAACTTAGACCAATCTGTAGCCATGACTGCATTGAAAGATGATCTTTAGAAGAATGATCTTCTATCTTTCCTAGAGAGAAAGTATCCTAAAAATTTTGCTGATATGCTAGCGCAAGCTGAAGGCTATGCTTGAGCATAGAAAGCCTTCAAATTAAAGGATGATGAGGCCGCAAGAGAGCGATGAGTGGATAAATCCAGTAAGCCCACACCTGAAATAAAGCCGAGTGAAGCTCGACCATACTTCCAAACTTTTTTTGAGCACAAATGAGTCCGAACTCCTCCTCAAGCTCGTCGATAAGAAAGTTCGGATCAAAGGACCCGATAGAACACCCCTCCTAGAAGATTCAATAACTATGCTCCCTTGAATGACTCAAAGACCTAGGTGCTGATGGAGATAAGAGAGCAACTACCAAGGCCGAAGAGAAAGCAAACTCATCGGACCAAATGCAATCCCAACAAGTACTATCTCTACCATCATGACCATGATCACGATACTAAAAAATGTATCCAGTTCCAGGATGAGATCGAAGCACTGATTAGAAGAAGTCGACTGGATCGATTTATCAGACACCGACTGAAGAGAAGAGAGGATCATCTAAGAGCCCCACCATTGCCTGAACCATCTCGGAGGGATGAATCATAAGAAGATCGACCTTTCCTTGGAATCATCAACACTATAGCTAAAGGACATTGATGAGGGGAGGCCAGTGGGTCAGCAGAGCCAGCAAAGAAATAGCAAACTGAAAAACCCATCACTTTCACTAAAGAAGATGCTCAGGAAGTTCAACTTTTGCATAATGACACGGTTGTAATGACTTTAAATGTTACTGATTATGATCTATGCCACATTCTAATTGATAATGGAAGCTCTACTGATATCTTATTTGATGATGTTTTCTTTAAAATGTCCATACCTGATAGTAGAATGGGATCAATAAGCTTCCCGTTAGTAGGATTTATAGGTGATGTAGTGCTAGTGGAAGGAATAATAACATTGCCGATGGTAGTAGGTCGGAAGCCAAGGCAGTTTAGAGCACAAGTCGACTTCTTAGTCTGAATGTACTCCAGGATATGGTTTCAACTTATTATTTGAAAATAAAGTTTCCAACGAGATCTAAAGTAGAAGAGATGTGGAGAGACCAAGCACTAGCTCGGCATTGCTATAATATTTCCATACAGGGAGGAAGGCAAGTAGATCCTTGCCCCATAGATGGGCTCAATGCTCATGATGATCTATTTGAAGAAAGGAGGGAATCCATCGACCTTGTGGAAATCTCTTTGAATGATGGGAATAAAAAAACACACTACGAAAATTGGCTCCAATTTGGAAGAAGAGGTCAGAAAGTGGCTCGTCATCTTCTTGCAAAGGAATGCTGAGGTCTTCGCTTAAGCGCCTGCAGACATGCTCGAGATTGATGCAGAAGTAATGGAGCATCATCTGGGTGTGGACCTTAAGTGTCGACCAGTAAAGCAAAAAAGTATAGTTTTGCACCAGAAAGGCAAAAGGCTATAATTGACGTGGTCGATAAGCTCCTCAAGACAGGATTCATTCAAAAAGTACCCTATTCAGATTGGATCGCAAATATCATTCTTATTAAAAAGGCAAATGTCAAGTGGAGGATATTCATAGACTTCACAGACTTGAACACAGTTTGTCCAAAAGATAGCTATCCCTTGCCCAGGATTGACCAACTGGTGGATGCAACTTTAGGCCATGAACTCCTCACCTTCATGAATGCCTTTTCTAGCTATAATCAAATCCGGATGATCCTAAAGGATGAGAAGAAAAGTGCTTTATTACTAACCGTGGTCTTTATTATTACAGGATCATGCTCTTTGGGCTTAAAAATGCAGGAGCAATTTATCAGCACCTTATAAATAAGATCTTCAAAAAATAGATCGACTGAAACATGGAGATCTATGTAGATGACATACTGATTAAGCCAATCTTCATCAAATCATATTGCCGATCTTGAGGAGATCTTCAGTACCCTCTAAAAGTACAAGATGAAGTTGAATCCTATAAAATATACTTTTGAATAACCTCAAAAAAAATTTTGAGATTCATGGTGTCAAGCCACGGCATTGAAGTCAATCCAGAAAAGATCAAAGCCATCAAAAAGAAGACTGCCCCAAAAATAATAAAAGAAGTTCAATGCCTCATAGGCAATGCGGTCCTAAATCGCTTTGTTTCAACATCGGCGGAGCGCTACATGCCCTTCTTTCAAGTACTCAAATAGCCTAAAAACTTCAATTGGACTTCTGAGTGCTAATAGGCCCTTGAAGAATTGAAGAACTATCTCAGTTTACCCCCACTCCTAGCCAAACCTAAATTTGAAGAAGAGCTATTCTTCTACCTCGCTGTGTCCCTCATAGCTATTGGAGCCATCCTGGTCAAAGAAGAAGCTAAGGTTCATAAGCTAATCTATTATATAAGCTGAGTCCTGAGAGATACATCAAATTAGAAAAACTAACTTATATCTTGTTGATTACAGCCAAAAAGCTCCGATCTTATTTTCAGGGACACATAATTACTCTCCTTACTAATCAACCCGTCATAGTAGTTCTTCACCAGCCTAATACCTTCGAAAGAAAAGCAAAGTGGACAATTGAGTTAACTGAATTTGACATTCATTTTTAACCTCGGCCATCCATCAAAGCTCAAATATTGATCGATTTTATAGTGGAGTGTACCATTCTGGATGCAATCAAACCAGAGCACCAAGAAATTCATATCTCTAATTCCCCTGTAGAAAAGGCTGACCTCCCTGAGAACTTTTGGGCATTACATGTGGATGGTTCATCTAATACTTCTGGGGTGGGTGCAGGCTTGATTCTTATTAATTCAAAAGAAGTTGTAGCCAAATATGCTTTGCGCTTCGAGTTTTCTACTACCAATAATGGAGTAGAATATAAAACTCTGATCTCAGGGCTAAAAATAGATAAAGAATTAGGAGTAAAATATTTGAAGGTTTATAGTGACTCTCAACTAGTGGTAGGACAAGTCAGTAACACCTTTGAAGGTCAAAAAGAAAGTATGAAGAAGTACTTGAAAAGAGTGAAGAGTTTAAGTTCGGCCTTCATGAGTTTTGATATCCAGTAGATTCCTAAGATAGAAAATACCAGAGCCAATCTTCTCTTTAAGTTGGCCACCTTAGCCCCAAATGTACTGCCAAAAGAAGTCCTCTATGAAGTTCCATAGTGACCAAGTTTTGAAGAACCCCAGGCAGTAATGCAAGTTGATCATAAGCCTAGCTAGATCAATTTATTGATTTCTTATCTCAGAGATGGAGTTTTTTTCAGAGACTATAAAGAAGCTCGAAAGTTAAGGAATCAGACTTCCCACTATGTTTTATATGAAAATAAGTTGTACAAGAGGTCATACTCCTTACCACTCCTCAAATGTATCCAACCTTCTGAAGCTGATTATGCCTTGAGGAAAGTTCATGAAGGAATATATAGAAATTATTTGGGGGTGATTTCTTTATCATATAAATTACTTTAATAGGGATACTATTGGCCAACAATGCACCAAGATGCAATGGATTATGTAAGAAAGTGCAATAGGTGTCAGAAAAATGCAAACATTCAAAGATAGCTGGCTTCACAGCTCATACCATTAAGTACTCTTTGGCTGTTTGCATAATGAAAGATGGACATACTTGGATCTTTTCCCATGGTTCCTGGACAACGAAAGTTCCTGCTGGTGGCCGTAGATTATTTCACTAAGTGGGTTAAGGCCGAACCTCTAGCGAAGATCATTGAAGCTAAAGTGCAGGACTTCATTTGGAAGTCGATAGTTTGTAGATTTGATCTACCATGAATATTAATCACTGATAATTGATGCTAGTTTGCAGGAGTGAAGTTTGCTAAATTTTATGAAAACTTGAATATTTCTCATCACTTTACATCGGTAGCTCATCCACAGACGAATGGTGAGGTTGAAGTAACTAACAAAATTTTGCTTCAAGGGATAAAGGTCAAGCTTGAAAGAGCAAAAAGAACCTAAGTGGATGAACTTTATCACATGCTCTGGGCTTACAGAACCACTCGAAGATTGCCAACTGGAGAAATCCCATTCGCATTGGCTTCTGGGATAGAAGTAGTCATCCTAGTTGAGCTTGAACTTTCTTCAGCATGAGTTGAAGCTTTTAGTGAGTAGAACAACTCACAGAATCTTAGGACAAATCTCGATCTATTGAAAGAAAAGTGAGAGAAGGCTCAAATCTGAATAGCAGCCTACAAGCAAAAAGTAGCCTGCTACTACAACTCCAGGGTCAGAATAAGACATTCAGAGTAAGAGATCTAGTGTTTCGGTGAGCAGATATTTTGCAACCTCAAAATCAAGAAAAGCTCATCCTGAACTGGAAAGGCCCCTTTGAGGTCATGAAAGTCATCCAACTAGAAACATATTATCTAAAGGAGCTCAAAGAATCAGCACTCTCGCGACCTTAGAATTCAAAGATCTTACGAATGTATTATCAATAATCTTACTTCAATAATTTTTTTATTTTAATATTGTTGTTCTTTGGTGCAAAACTATATGATGGCAGGAAATAACTTAACCGAGCTCCATCCTTAAATGGAGTAGAAGGCCTTTGGTTGTTTAAAAAAGGAGGGGAGGTCCTTCCAATGATCTTTTTATGCTCCAATGACTTTGTTAGGGACAAAAGGAGGATCTCGTCCTAACAAAGATAAAAGCCAACCATATTAGAAATAGGAGGAGAACCTCATTCTGACATAGGTCAAAGAAAAGAGGCCCTCTCAATGGCCATTATGTACCTCGATGATCTTATTAGAAATAGAAGAAGAACCTCATCCTAATAAGGGTAAAGGCTAACCATATCAGGAATAGAAGGAGATCTCGTCCTGACATGGATGAAGACCTCTAATTGTTTAAGATAGAAGAAGGAGAGAGACTCTTTCAATGGCTCTTTTATGCTCCAATGACTTTGTTAGGGATTGGAGGAGAACCTCGTCCTAACAAAGATAAAAGCCAACCATATCAGGAACAGGAGAAAAACCTTATCCTGACATGGGTCAAAGAGGAGAGACCCTCTCAACGGTCCTTTCGTACCCCGATGACTTTATTAGGAATAGAAAAAGAATCTCGTCCTAACAAGGATAAAGGCTAACCATGTCAGAAATAGGAGGAGAACCTTGTCCTGACACGGATGAAGAACTTTAGTTGTTTAAGATAGGAGGAGGGGCTCTTTCAACGATCTTTTTATGCCTCAATAACTTTATTAGAGATAGGAGGAGGATCTCACTCTAACGAAGATAAAAGCCAACCATGTTAAGAATAGGAGGAGAACCTCATCCTGATATGGTCCTTTTGTGTTTCGATGATCTTGTTAGAAATAGGAGAACCTCATCCTAATAAGGATAAAAATCGATTGTGTCAAAAATAAAAGGAGAATCTCGTCCTAACAGGAAAAAAGATCAAATATGTCAAGAATAGGAAAAAAACCTCATCCTGACATAAGAAAAAATCTTTAACATTCAAGAAGGGAGGATGATTTCATCCAAGCAGAAGTCATGATCAATCATAAATAGGATCAGGGGACCTCGTCCAGACACAAAAGATGCAAAAATCTAATTATGCAAACTAGAAAAAAATATATCCAAGGGCCATCATCGTCAAAGAATACATATGTTGCAGCAAACTACAACCATTCTTAAAGGGCAGCTCTACAATTGTGAACACAAAAAAAAAGAGGAGGGAGAGAGAGATTAAAACACTACATAAGCATACGATTGAGATGAAGCAATCAAAGTAATACTTTCATTGAAATAAAAAGTTTAATACATGGGAAGGTCCATAAGATCAGTTAAAAAAAAAAGAAGAGAGATGAAGTCCTATTCGAGGTCAGACTTTGGACTGCTAGCTCCAGCCATCACAAGAAAGAGTTCAGACCTTCAACCTCCTCCTCGAGTCTCTATCAAGCTGCCAAACTCTTCGTCAGCATCCTCTCCCATCTACGTGACTCCTCCTCCATCTCCCTCAGCCTTTTTCTTAGAACTACAGATTCGACTTTGGCATCCTTCATAATGTCCTTTCGGTATACCATTTGAATCTTCAATTCACATAGCTTAGCTTTATCTTTTTCATATGCTATGGACAGACTCTCTAGAGTGCCTCTTAAAGAAAGAATCTCTTGTGAGTCTCTACTCAAGCTAGCTTGAACTTTATCCGATAGTTTGTACCAAAGTTGGACGATCTCTGTTAGATATATGTGCCCTAGCAGCCAAAATTGACTGACACTTATAATATACTTCTAAGGATAAAATTATAATTTTGACTAATATCAATAAAATGGGTTATTTTCTATCACATATGTGTATTTAGTGTCTGTGATACATCCTTTGAGTTAATGGTAATGATAGTTCATATTTTCAAGAGTTGAAAATTTAAGACATGAATAATCATTATTAACTCATAAAATGCTTCTGACCATAGGATCATCACGAGGATGGTGATTGATCCGAAAGGTTGGTGTACAATCGCTTCTCTTTAGTAGATGAGTCTTAAGTCTATGGTGTGGAGGCACTGGAGCGAGAGTACAGGTACTCATTAGAGAATGAGAGCACTGAGCGTGACCATCTCGAGTAGTCATTAGGAAGTCTACCTTCTCATCGATGACTGACTCGATGCTGCAGTGGTGTATCTGGTTCTTTGATCTGAGGTGCATCGGTAGTTCACCTTGAGGGTGTTATAGTTTGACTACACCATTACTCAATCTCCTAGCCATATGGAATCCTGAGGTATATGTTGGCTATAGCATGTTCATTATAGGAACTGGATAGCATCAAGATGGAATCTATCTACCAACCCTATGATGATCATGAGAATCAAGTCCAGAAGTCCATGGCCATGGCAGAGTGAAATAATAGAAAGAGTTTCTATTTAGGTTTTCACATTGGACTTGAAATTCGAATGATTACATCATATGACAAGAGATAGGGTTTTGATGAGTTCACCTTAACCCTAATATGATCGGGGCTCAAGATAGATAGAACTTATTCACAACACAGTAGCTATACCAAAAGGTTTGCCAATTAGCTTGATGGATTGTCAACCAATATTACTGCTACGGTTCCACTGGTGGATTTTAAGAGCAATTTAGAATGGATTAGATGATCGATCATCTAGCTATTCGAATCAGAAGATTTTGATCCCATCGAAAGAAGTTTTGATGATGTCGATGATAGAGATCATGACATATCCCATTACCATACAGAACTAACTAACTGGGTACACAAATAAGAGTTTTGAATTGGTGATCATCAATTGAACTGATTCAGTTTCCAATTATCTGATGAGAACTTCATTAGGTTCAAAGAAAATCGTGCTAAGCACTTCGATTGAACCTAAACGTTCTTCTTTTGCTATCACAATAAGTTGTCTGACCGACGCCAAAAGGAGTTTGTGCTCAATCAGAGGCCTTCATATGGTCTGAACTGAGGTTTATCCAAGTTAGAAAAGGTGTCTTATTTTGTAAGAATATTACCTTACCATTTTTGGTCACCTGTCATTCTCGTCTTTGACTTCGATCAAGTTTACCTTTGCCTGGTAATATGTTGACCATTGATACTTTAACTTCTAATCCACATGTCATCTCTATTGAAGAGCTGGTGGGGGCCTGATCCTCCTAACCAAGAACCTGGCAAGGAAGAGGGCGCACGCAACCCCTTGGCGTATAGCCAAGTTGGAGGCGCCAAGAGTCCTATTGGAACAGGGACTCCATCTCCTTTTTGGGATTTCGATTAGAGTTCTTCTAAGAACCAACTTTTGACCTGAAAATCTTTTAAAAAGCACCCTCTAAGGAAAAATCCAGGGGTCTCTATTTTCATCCAATCAAGATTTAGATCTGATTTCACAAAGGGTTGTGATCTGTTGAAAGAAGAAGGAGTTGGATCACAGATAGTCTATAAATAAGACCTGCGCCCAACTCAAAATAAAGAATTGAAATCACAATTCCCCCATGCCCCAAGGCTGCCTCTTCCCTCAATCCTCGCACGTCAAAAACCCACTTGTCCCTCTCCTCTCCACATCCAAAAAGAGTTTTGGAGCTTGTTGGTGCAAATCCAGAGTGAGAGAAAGACGACTGAAAGCTAGAAGGCTGCACTGCTGCTAAAGGAACAACCGATGATCTTTGAAAAGAGTTTTTGAAAAATCCTTTAGATCAGTCCCAGATCTTGATTTTTGGAGATGTGGATAGAGAAGAAGAGGATCTCCAGATCCAGCCTGAGTTGGATACTGGTGAGGCAGGCACCTTGCGTCGACAGATCCAGACCTTCCGCTGCTTAAAGCGATACAAGCGGGTATAGGATTACCCACTATTCAGGTAAATTCAAATCTGATTTAATTTATCTAATTTTATTTTAATTTTTTAAAAATAATAATAATTAGATTAAAATATCTTAGAATCCTGATTTAGATCAAAAAAAATTTTTGAAAATATATCTCTTGATCTGATCAACCATCTGAACGAACTGGTCCGAAAAGATTAGGTTTTTTCCCTTCAACTGGTATAGATCTAAGCGTTTAAAAGTATTTAAATCTGATTTTAAATTTTTTTAATTAAAAAATAAGTGATTTCAAATGTCACATAAGATGTTGATCAGATCTAAAAATTAGAAGAAAATAAAATTAAATAATTTGGTTCCTAAGAATTAGAAATATGCATGTAGTTCTACAAATAGAAAGTTCTTAGAATAAGTCTTATGTTTTATAATTTAATTTGAATTAAATCATATTTTAGATTGATTTATTTACTATTTTTTGAAAATATTATAATGTTAGTAATAAACATCCTAAAAAATAGAGCAAATAAAATTAATTAATTTTTCAAATATCAATATGAGATATGATTGATGCAAATTAGACTAGTTGTAGAATAGTTCTCATAATTACTAGATTAAATTTTTTTTATTAGATTAATTTTAAATCTAATTTTTTAGATATTATAGATAATTTAGATCTGAAAAATATTCATACTCGATTACATGAGATCGTAATGTAAAATATGCATGATTAGATTCTATTTGTAATATGAGTATATATGAATATAGATCTAAAATTATTTTTATAGTATTTGCATGTTCCTGATTAAGGCATTCCTTTGGCCGTCGATCATAAGAATGAAAGAAGGGTTTTTAAAGACCCTCTCTTCTCATACAATGGGGAAATGTTCTTATGATAGTGTAGGGAATGCTGTGCGTTCGTCCCTTAATCAGAAACACCAAAATTTAACTTTCTCGCCAAATCCCTACATCCAGAAACCCCTAGGAATTTATTATGCAATTTTATTTATGAACCAACTTACTTAATTAAAATAATTAAGATTATGGAATATTAATTAGATCTAAAATTAAAAATTTTAGATCTAAGACATATTCATAAATACTGGTTCGGGCTTGGGTAGCTCAATTAGGTCTACGTGGTTGATCAAATCAATTAAGAGTTGGTTAAGGGGATCAACAATGCTAATTGACCAGCCTAAATAGATTAAGTCTGGGTTTAAGATCGAGTCACGATCAAGCAAGACCTAATTAGGCTCTAGAGGTTAAGAGTCTGGATTATAGCTAACCCAATTCGGTTCTAACTCAATAATTTGGTGTTCTAAGGTAAGTTTGGCACATACGACCGACTAGTTTTATTGGAAGCTACTCGACCTGAAGCGTTCTTGTATTGGTTAATGGCAAATATTCCTTCCAACCGGTCTCAACTTACTGACCATTATCTGTATGACCAGTTCTGATCTGAGGTGGTCAATAATCCGAGCTAAACCCATGCCACTAGGTTAGTCATAATTATTATGACTATGATAAGTCTAGTTTAAATGAGACTGAATCAAATTCTCCTAAGAAAAGATTAAGTCTAGAGGTCTTCACACATTGTACGATGTATGGGTCCTTCCCAGGGTTGATTATTCTCAGCTGGATACAGTGGCTCAATTGCATCGAAAAGATGCAACCCATGTCTATTAGCACAGTGGATGCTATGGGCTGTGAGGATGAGTTGGATTCATATTTGGGATATCAGTGAGAGACTCAATTAGGAACTCCAAGTCTGGCAAATGGTGGGTCCTGACTTAACTAAGGAGTGGATAATATTCTCGGAATGAAGAGATTCATGAATTAGAGACCAAGTTTGGGTGCACTATGATTAGAGAATCATTGAACAAGAGTTGTTCACTTCATTGCTAATCCATCACCAATAACTGTTAGATTGAGTTGATGAGTTCAGTTGGTGAGACTGCACCACCCACTAGAAATCATAAACTCGTAGAAGATTTCGCATCTCTATAGAGGAAAGTGTAAGGGATCCAAAAAAATAAGTGGCGATCTAATTTATTTTAATAAAATAAAATCTTAAACTAAATTAGCAAAGTCAATAATTAAGTATCTAACTAGAATCTTTGACTCCTCTATAGGAGAAATTCTGCGTCCAACCCATTAGCACGTATCCTGACGACCATCACGGATGACTGACCAGAACCCAATTTAAAGAAGATTGGGCTTCAGGAACTACATAAATTATTTTGGTTCTGAGAAAGTTAACCCATATGTCTGGATCAGACCCTTCCTACCTTACCAGCCCGTCCATCAGTGATTGAATAGAGAAGAGGTCTCTGATAAAAAGTGGATAGATGAAGATAATTAAGGGTCAGATATTACAATGTTGGGCTCCGAATGTCAATGAGCTCCAGCGCAACATGCAAAGATATCCGAGACTGCTCACCAAATGTTGGGCTCACCTACAGCGAGATGTTTTGGTGAAGCATGAGATCGGCAGCCCAATATCAAGTCACGAAATAGACTTTTTAAGGCTAAGATGCGTGATTGGGCAGTCAGTCCAAGAATTGCCTGTTCGACGATGATCAAGAACATGGAAGAGGCTTCGAGAAGTTTGGTGGAAGTTAGAACTTGGATCAGCTAAACCGAACGACTAATTATCTGAATCCTTTGACTGATGCATATAGGCGAATTCATCATGAATTCCACATGCCATAAACTTCAAAAATTTTCTTGGCCGAATTAATGAAATACTGGGTTACTGCTGAGCTTGTCTATGAAAGATTCTCAAACAGCTCAGTATTTGCTATATGTAA
This sequence comes from Cocos nucifera, assembly GCA_006176705.1. Lineage (NCBI taxonomy): Eukaryota > Viridiplantae > Streptophyta > Magnoliopsida > Arecales > Arecaceae > Cocos > Cocos nucifera. Next base: position 150,072 of record QRFJ01003176.1, on the reverse strand, counting down.
CGGACTTCTTCTAAAAAAGGTCTTATAGGAAAGAAAGAAAAAAAGTCTGCCGAAAAAGCAAAAGCTGGAAGAAGGACAAAGGAAGAAGATACAGAGCCGAAGAAAAGGGCACGATGTCAAGGAAATATTTCCATTGACAGACGATGGCGCATTGAAAGTGGAACTACCCTACTTACCTGGCCCATCCTGAAGAAAAGAGAGGAATTTCCTTCTGGAGTATGCTCTTAATTAAGTCTCCAACCTACGATTTTGCTTCTGCATCCAGTTGGAATGCTTGACTCTGGTCTCTAGTTCTCATCTGTGCACTTTATTGCAGGGTCTTGAAGAATAGCAGGAAGGCTGAGGGATGGAGACATGATCCTACGCATCGATAATGAGGCAAGATTCTAGCAAGTTGCCGATGGCAAAAGATTATCCCTCTTTCGATACCATCAAGGTTTAGACTTAGTTTTGAAAGACTAGTTATATATGCCTGCAGCAGTAGGAATTTGATTTCTATTTCATGTCTAGACATAGAAGGCATAAGTGTTCTTCTTTAAGGACCATTGTACATTCTTTATGAAAGAATAAAATTGCATTAATTGTTGTTCTTATTAATGGATCTTTATCAGCTATCATTGATGTCATTTAAATTTAATTGTCAAGCAAATAGTGAATGCCAAAAATCAACATTTAGGTGAATGTCCAAAATGAATAGGTATCTTATAGGCACCTTAAGATTTGGTCATAATAGCAGAAGATAGCGATAACAAATTGAAGAAAACATGGGCTATGAGTCCATTTGACTTTCGAGTCATATCTCAATTGTGATCCTATCTTCCATGGCAAAATAACCAAAGCTTCCCTTTTGATAGGACATTGGAAAAAGGGCCATAGTTCTTCTTGCTTACTCTTATATCTTACAGTATTCTGATGGCGCCCATTTTGATTGTGCGGCGTAAGCAATAATTTGTCCTACTTTCAGTACTTTTACTGATGATTCTAATCAAGGTATTATATGTGTATCTTATGAGACACAAGTCTGAAGCTTTTGAAAAGTTCAAAAGGAATTCAGACATGAAGTTAGAAAGCAAACAATTGAAAAAACCCATTAAGTTCTTCAGATCAGATCGAGGAGGTGAATACCTTAGTACCGAAAATTCCTGACTTATCTCAAAAAAATAGCATAGTCTCTTCAATGAACTCCACCAAAATACCCTCAACCCAATTCGGGGAGTTTCAGAACGGAGAAGTGAATCCTATTGGATATGGGTCTCGATTCCATGATGAGCCTTCAACAGACCTCACTGATTTCTTTTGGAGAACATTCATTATTAAACTTCAATTATCTACTGAAAATGGTTCCCTTAAAACCATTCCTACCACACCGTATGAGATATGGCACGGTAAGAAACCAAGTCTGAGTCATCTCAGAATTTGGGGTTGTCCGGCTCATGTCAAAAGATAACAAGCAGACAAGTTAGAGTTTAGGTCCTTTAGAGCTCGATTCATAGGATATCCTAAAGAGTCATTAGGATACTATTTCTACATTCCAGAAGACCATAATGTGATTGTGAGTCGACATGCCATCTTTCTTGAAAAATAGTTTATTCAAGATAGCGGCATTGGAAAGCAGATCAAGCTTGATGAGAAAGTCTCATAAGTACAACGAGCTAAGGACCAATTGGAACCAAATCAGGTTGAGCCAATAAGAATACTACCTCCTCCACCTCGTAGATCGAAAAGAGTTTTCCATCCTCCTGAAAGATACTTAGGTATTATTTCAGAGAAAGTAGAGGAAATGTTCCTCGTAGGTAATGGTGCTCATGGTGATGATCCCAAAACCTACAATGAGACGATATCAGATATCGACTCCGAGAAATGGCTAGAGGCAATGCAGTCAGAAATTGACTCGATGCACTCAAACCAAGTCTGGACCTTGGTAGATCCATCAGAAGGTATAGTACCTATTGGGTGTAAATGGATCTTCAAGAGAAAGATTGGTGCAGATGGGAATGTGGAGACATTCAAGGCTAGACTAGTGGCAAAAGGTTATAGTCAACATGAAGGCATTGACTATCAGGATACCTTTTCCCCGGTAGCTATGCTAAAATCCATCCGCACATTGCTTGCCGTTGCAGCCTATTTCGATTATGAAATATGGCAAATGGACGTGAAAAAGGCATTCCTAAATGGATATCTTGAGGAAGATATCTATATGGAACAGCCGCTAGGTTTCACATCCAGTGATACTGATCACAAGGTTTGCAAGCTGCAAAGGTCCATATATGGACTTAAGCAAGCATCTCGGAGCTGGAACACTCGTTTCAATGATGTGATCAAAAAGTTTGGTTTCATCAAAAAATGAAGAGGAACCGTATGTGTCTTTCAAAAAGGGTCAGTGGGAGCGCTGTTGTCTTCCTCGTATTGTACGTGGATGACATCCTCCTTATTGGGAATGATATTCCCATGATTGACATCAGTCAAATTATGGTTGTCCAAGGAATTCTCCATGAAAGACCTAGGTGAAGCATCCTTTATTCTAGGAATTAAGGTCTATAGGGATAGACCGAATAGGATGCTAGGACTTTCACAGAAGATGTACATAGAGGAAAGTACTAAAGAGGTTTAGTATGGAAAACTCTAAGAGGGGATTAATATCCTTCAGACATGGTATTCATCTTTCCAAGAAGATGTGCCCTAGCACACCTGAGGAAATAGAACGCATGAGCAAGATCCCTTATGCTTCTGCAATAGGGAGCCTCATGTATGCCATGCTATGTACACGACCTGATATAGCCCATGCTGTGAGTGTCACAAGCAGATATCAGTCAAATCCAGGTGAAGAACACTGGACTTCTGTGAAATGTATCCTTAAGTTACTTGAGAAGAACTAAGGATATGATGTTGGTCTTTGGTAATGGAGAACTCCAAGTCCAGGGATACACAGACTCAGACTTTCATGTCTAATATAGATGATCGAAAGTCGACATCTGGAAGTCTGTTTGTGTGCAATGGTGGTGCTGTCAGCTGGAAGAGTTTCAAGCAAACTGTGATAGCAGATTCCACCATGGAAGCAGAATATATAGCTGCATCAGAGGCTGCAAAGGAAGCATTCTGGTACAAGAAGTTTGCTGCAGAAATTGGAGTAATGCCATCAGATGCCATTCCTCTATACTGCGACAACAATGGCGCCATAGCCCTTGCTAAGGAGCCAAGGTCTCACCAGAAAATCCAAGCACATTGAGCGGCGATATCATCTCATCCGCGATTACCTTGAGAAGGGTTATGTCGAGGTCAAGAGAGTCAACTCCGCAGATAATGTGGCAGACCCACTTACAAAGCCATTGGGCCAGCAGAAGATCGAAGCCCACCTTGAGAAGATGGGACTTAGACTTGTAGCCAATTGGCTTTAGGACAAGTGAGAGATTGTTAGATATATGTGCCCTAGAAGCCAGAATTGGCTGACACTTGTAATACACTTCTAGGGGCAAAATTATAATTTTGACTATAATTAATAAAATGGGTTATTTTCTATCACATATGTGTATTTAGTGTCTGTGATACATCCTTTGAGTTAATGGTAATGATAATTCATATTTTCAAGAGTTGAAAATTTAAGACATGAATAATCATTATTAACTCATAAAATGCTCCCGACCATAGGATCATCACGAGGATGGTGATTGATCCGGAAGGTTGGTGTACAATCGCTTCTCTTTAGTAGATGAGTCTTGAGTCTACGGTGTGGAGACACCGGAGCGAGAGTACAGGTACTCGTTAGAGAACGAGGGCACTGAGCGTGACCACCTCGAGTAGTCATTAGGAAGTCTACCTTCTCGTCAATGACTGACTCGATGCTGCAGTAGTGTGTCTGGTTCTTTGACCTGAGATGCATCGGCAGTTCACCTTGAGGGTGTTATAGTTTGACTACACCATTACTCGATCTCCTAGCCATATGGAACCCTGAGGTGTATGTTGGCTATAGCATGTTCATTGTAGGAACTGGATTGCATCAAGATGGAATCTATCTACCTCGGTGGTAGAGGAGCAGCCCTATGATGAATCATGAGAATCAAGTCCAGAAGCCCATGGCCATGGCAGAGTGAAATAATAGAAAGAGTTTCTATTTAGATTTTCACATTGGACTCGAATCGAATGATTACATCATATGACAGAGACTAGGGTTTGACGAGTTCACCTTAACCCTAATCTGATCGGGGCTCAAGATAGAAGAACTTAATCACACAGGTAGCTGCACCAAGAGGTTCGCATTCAGCTCTGATGGGTTGCCACCATATACTGCTAGGTGTCACTGGTGGATTTTGGGAGCAATTAGAATGATTTAGATGATCGATCATTCTAGCTGTTCGAATCAGAAGAGTTCTGATCCATCGAAAGGAAGTTTCGATGATGTCGATGATAGAGATCATGACATATCCCATTACCATACAGAACTGAACCTAACTGGGTCACACAAATAAGAGGTTTGAATCTGGTGATCATCAATTGAACTGATCTAGTTCAATTGATCTGAATGAGATTCAATTAGGTTCAAGAAAATCGTGCTGGCACTCGATTGAACCTAACGTTCTTCTTTTGCTATCACAAATAAGTTATCCTGACTAAGCCAAAGAAGTTTGTGCTCAATCAGAGGCCTTCATATGATCTGACTGGAGGTTGTTCAAGTCAGAAAAGGTTGTCTTATTTTGTAAGATATTACGTGCCATTTTTGGTCACCTACCATTTCTCGTTCTTTGACTTTGATCAAAAGTCTACCTTTGACTGGTCAAATATTGACCATTGACACTTTGACTTCTATCCACGTGTCATGCACCTATTGGAGACCTTGTGGGGGCCTGTCCCTCTATTAGAACCTGGCAAGGAAGAGGGCACACACCACCCTTAGCGTGTGCCCAAGTTGGAGGCGCCCAGGAGTTCCTGTTGGACAGGGACTCCATCTCCTTTTTGGATTTTGATTAGAGTTCTCCTAAGAACCAACTTTGACTGGTCTTAGGTGCCCTCTAAGGAGAAATTTAGGGGTCTCTATTCCTGCCAATCAAATTTAGATCTAATTTCACAAAGGATTGTGATTGGTTGGGAAGAAGAGGAGTTAGATCACAGATAGTCTATAAATAAGACCCTGTGCCCAACTCAAATTAAGATTGAATCACAATTCTCCATGCCCCAAGGCTGCCTCTTCCCTCTTCCTCTACACCAAACCCACATTCTCCCTCTCCTCTCCATGTCCAAAAGAGTTTTGGAGCTTGGTTGGTGCAATCCAGACGAGAGAAAGGCGACTGAAAGCTAGAAGGCTGCACTGATGCAAAGGACGACTGCTGATTTTCAAAAAGAGTTTTGAAGATCCTCCAGATCAGATCCAGATCTAATTTTTGGAGTCATGTTAGAGAAGAAGAGGATCTCCAGATCTAGCCTAAGTGGATACCGGTAGAGGTCAGGCACTTGCGTGGCTAGATCCAGAACCTTCCGCTACTTATAGGATCATCAACGAATAATAGGATTACGCACTTCAAGGTAAATTAAATTTGATTTAATTTATCTAATTTTATTTTAATTTTTAAAATAATAATAATCAGATCTGAAACATCTTAGATCTGATCTGGATCAAAGAGAAAAATTTTTGAAATATATCTCTTGATCTGATCAGATCTAAACGAACCTAGTTCGGAAAATCAGGTTTTCCCTTCAATCTCACCATTAGCCTTTTGGAGTTTACATTAAGGATTGTAACTTGACCACACTAACCTCGCCTATAATCATTATATGTGTCTTCGGCTGCTTATAACTGGCCCTATAATTCAAAGAACCTTTTCAACCAATCCCAACCATACTCAGTCCGATTGGTGGACCATGCTGAACTTCCTTCGAGTATTTGAATCCTCTCTTATGCGGCCTTCAGCTCGACTTTTAGAGAGCTTGTCTTGGCAGTTAGAGTCCAAGCCTTCTCACTATCGAGCTTCTTCATCCATTCTAGTTCTTCAGTCAAATGGCACTTGTTATTGATGTAGCCATGGCATCCTTTTTGTGGACCTGTCAAAGGTGGGTGACTTCAACTATGGCTTCTGAATAATGCTTCTTCAACCTCTGAAGCCCAACCTCTGCTTTCCTCAATTTTTCTTGATTTGATAAACTTTTCTCTTCAGATTCTTAATGATAGGTCTCAGAGGAAGGCCTTGGGGTAACGATGTGGCATCGGTAGGAGGAGGTGAATCATGATTATCTTCACTATAAAAATTCTAAAACACAAGCATACCACGGCATAAACATAAAGAAATTTTTTTTTTCATTAATTCGAAATGTCCAAGTATAAGAAGGAAAAATAAAAAAGAAAATACAACAAAAAAAGATCTTACACCTCTGAGGGAGCGGTTGAGGAGTTCATCACGGCATTAGTCGGCCCCGACTCTTAATCAGCGAGTTTGGCAAGGGGGAGGTCGACCATGGCAGTGGATGGTTCTGCTTCGCCTTCAGGAGCTCCTTCATATAAGAAGTCGAGGTCAAGCTCAGAAAACTTGCTGTTCACCCTATCCTCGTCGAACTCGAACCCCTTATTGAAGGCCACTTGGCTGAATTTGACGTTCAGGTCTCTCATTTTAGAGGAGACCTTGAACTCCTCTATTGCCTGAGCCATCGTCTCTAAGATCTGTCTAGAAATCTGCTCCTTCAGTTCAGCAGTCTTGGCTTCAGCTTTTTTTCTCCTCTCCTCTTCCAAGGCCAAAGCAGTCTTTAACCCCGCTAATGTTTCTTCCTCCTTACGGAGTGCTTCTCAAAGACCCTCAATCTCGATAAATTTTTTCTTTAAAAGGCGATCGACCTCATCTCTCTCCTTAATAAAGTTCTCGACCTCGGCTTGATGATCCTCTTGGGCCTTCACCAACTTCGACTTTAAGCAGTTCAGTGATCTGATGTAGCCAAGCAATTAGTGGCCCATTTGTAAAAAAAAAAAGCGAAGTGGGTTGTGCGGATAAGAAAACATTAAGAAATTTAAAGAGAAAGAGAAGGGCGAGATAACTACCTCAAGAAAGGATCCAAGTAAATCTCAAGTGCGTTGATCAACATCAGGATCAATGATTCTGTCTACAACTTTAGGTATGGTGAACTCGTCGACTAAACCCCTGACGATTTTATGATTATTGAAGGGGTTCTCCCCCAACTCCTCGTCGAAACTATTGGGCCCGTTGCGGTAGGTCTTCCACTAGAACTTTCTTAGGGCCCTTTTTATCTTCTTCTTCTCTACCTCCTTCTCCCTTTCGGTAGGAGACTTCAGGACTCAAGCCTCGACAGGAGGGCTCAATGGCATCAAAGGCCCAGCAACCTTGGTAGTGGTACCAAACTCGACAGCAAAGGGAGCTTCGATGGTAGGGACAACCTTGGGAGCATCGGTGGCACTGATGGGAGCCACAGAGCTCGAAACATCATCTCTTTCTTTTTTCGAATTCTTGTCGTGTGCCTTTTCTTTCCTCTTGCAGGTCGGGAGCCCCCTCAAAAGCATTTTGATCGCTTGGACATTCATTTCTATAGTAAAGAAAAGAAAAGTATGATTAGAGAGAAAAAGTAAAAAGAATAGTTCACAGACTTTGGCTGATTACCTGCTGGATTAAGAGGATTGAGATCGAAGTTGAACAGAAGTTGCTCACAGAGAAGTTCGGAAAGTGGTGGAACTTTGTAACCCTTCAGTTTATTGGAGGAGTCAAGATCTTGCCTATCTAATCCGGGAGCTTAGCGAATTGATTCTCTTAGAAGGCCCTAAAGGAAAAGTCCTAATTCTAAAATTGGATAGAATACAAAGAAGAACTTCTCCTTCTAGTTATAAATAGAAGAAGGAGCTCCTTTTAACAATCCTTTCTTACCGAACTGGGAGAAGAAGTACCACCAGTCCTTCGCGGAAGGATGATATTTGAAGGTATAGTAGTTCCAGAATAGGAAGATGGTTGGACTAACTTCAGTGGAGAGATAAAGAGAGATTAACCCGATAATAAACCTAAAGGAGTTTGGCACTACAGAAGCAAAGAAGATGTTCAAAAAATAAAAAAGAGCAACTATAAAAGAGGGGAGATCCTGATTTTTTGGATCAGGTTCGTTCAGATCTGATTGGATCAAGAGGTATATTTCAAAAAATTTTCTCTTAGATCTAGATCAGGTCTAACACTTTTTAGATCTAATTTTATGATCTGATAAATAAAAAAATTAAATTAAATTAATTCTAAATTAATTTTATCTTGATTCTGGGTAATCTGATTATCCGTTGATGATCCTATCGAAGCCCTAAGATTCTGGATCAAGCCATGCAAGCACTTGGCCTCTATCAATATCCACTCGGGCTGGATCTAGAGATTTTCTTCTTTTCTTTCTTTTCTCCAAAAATTAGATCTGGATCTGATTTGAAGAATCTTCAAAACTTCTTCTAAAGATCACTTGTCGTCTCTGTAGCAGTGCTGCCTTCTTTTTTTTTCATCAGCCTTTCCTTGCCTGACTCACACTAATCTGAAGGCCCAACTTTCTTGGGCATGGAGAGGAGGGAGAGGGCTAGATGGTGGCATGGAGAAGGGAGAGGGGTAGCCTTGGGGCATAGCTTAGAAGAGAAGTTCTCAAAAGTGGGTGCAGATAGGATCTTTCTATAGAGTCTGCTGCGCCATGCAGTGTTGCATCACCCCGACCAATCACTTTGCTTCGTGCAATCAGATCTAAATTTGATTGATGGGATGACATCACCTGATCCAATCAGATGAGAGACCCATAGGTTCATTCTTAGATGGTGCTTGATTGTGGTCAAAGTAGATACCCAAGGGCCACCTAAGTAGAAACCAAGAAGCAACCTGGAGTCCCATCCATATGGGACTCCAGCATCCCTATCCATGGGCGCACGCCATCCTAGGTGTGCACCCCCTTCTTTCCAATTTTTAGAGACAGAACAAGCCCTTATCTACTCTCCAATAAGTGCATGACACATTGACAGATGTCCAAGGGTCAAAGGTCAACATTTGACCAAGTCAAAGTACAAGAATTAGCATGTGACAAAAAATGGTAGATGTTGTCTCAAATTTATCTCATAAATTAAGACAACCCTTTTCTAACTTGGTCAAGCTCCAGTCAGACCAAGTAAAGATATCCGAGTGAGCACAAACTTATTTGGCTCAGTCGAGACAACTTTTAAGATAGAAAAAGAAGAATGTTAGGCTCAATCGTGTGCTAGCACTATTTCCTTGAATCTAATTAAATCTTATTCAAATCAATTGAACTGGATAAGTCCAATTGATGATATCCAAATCCAAACCCTTATTTGTGTGATCCAGTTAGTTTCAGTTCTATATGGTAATGGGACATGTCATGATCTCCATCATCGATATCATCGAAACTCCTTTCAATGGATCAGAACTCTTCTAATTCAGACAACTTAGAATGATCGATTATCTAAATCATTCTAATTACTCCCAAAATCCATCAGTGACATCTAGCAGCATATGGTAGTAACCCATCAAAACTAAAAATGAACCTCTCGGTGCAGCTACTTGTGTGATTAAGTTCTTCTATCTTGAGCCCCAATCAGATTAGGGTTAAGGTGAACTCGTCAAATCCTAATTTCTATCATATGATTTAATCATTCGATTCAAGTCTGATGTGAAAACCTTAATAGAAACTCTTTCTATTATTTCACTCTCTGCTATGGCCATGGGCTTATGAACTTGATTCTCATGATCATCATAGGGCTGCTCCTCATCTACCGAGGTAGATAGATTCCATCTTGGTGCAATCCAATTCCTACAATGAACATGCTATAGCCAACATACACCTTAGGATTTCGAATGGTTAGGAGATCGAGTCATTGTGTAGTCAAACTATAACACCCTTAAGGTGAACTGCCGATGCACCTCAGATCAAAGAACAGACACACCACTGCAGCATCGAGTCAGTCATCGACGAGAAGGTAGACTTCCTTATGACTACTCGAGGTGGTCATGCTCAGTGCCCTTGTTCTCTAACGAGTACCTATACTCTCACTTCTATGTCTCTACACTGTAAACTTAAGACTCATCTAATACAAAGAAGCGATTGTACACTAATCTTCCAAATCAATCACCATCCTTATGATGATCCTACGGTCAGAAGCATTTTATGATTTAATAAATGAAAATTCATGTCCTAAATTTTCAACTCTTGAAAATATGAATTATCATTACCATTAACTCAAGGGATGTATCACAGATACTAAATACACTTATGTGATAGAAAATAACTCATTTTATTATTTATAGTCAAAATTATAATTTTGCCCTTAGAAGTATATTACAAGTGTCAGCCAATTCTGACTTTTAGGGCACACATATCTAACAAACTCTCACTTGACCTAAAGCCAATTGGCTACAAATCTAAGTTCCATCTTCTCAAGATGGGCTTCGATCTTCTGCTGGCCCAACAGCTTTATAAGCGAGTCTGCCGCATTATCTGTGGAGTCGACTCTCTTGACCTCAACGTAATCCTTCTCGAGGTAATCGCGGATGAGGTGGTATCGCCGCTCGATGTGCTTAGATTTTTTGTGAGACCTCGGCTCCTTAGCAAGGGCTATGGCACCATTGTTGTCGCAGTACAAAGGAATGGCATCTAATGGCATCACTCCGATCTCCGTGGTAAACTTCTTGTACCAGAATACTTCCTTCGTAGCTTCTGATGCTATGATATATTCTACTTCCATGATAGAATCTGCTATCACTGTCTGTTTGAAACTTTTTCAACTGACAGCTCCACCATTGCACAAAATTAGACTCCCAGATGTCGACTTTCGATTATCTACATCGGACATAAGGTCTGAGTCTGTATACCCCTGGACTTGGAGTTCTCCATTACCAAAGATCAATAACATATCCTTAGTTCTTCTCAAGTACTTAAGGATACATTTCACAAAAGTCTAGTATTCTTCACCTAGATTCGACTGATATCTGCTCGTGACACTCACGGCATGGGCTATATCATGTCGTGTACATAACATGGCATACATGAGGCTCTCTATTGCTGAAGCATAAGGGATCTTGCTCATGCATTCTATTTTCTTAGGTGTGCTAGGGCACATCTTCTTGGAAAGATGAATGTCATGCCTGAAGGATACTAAATCCCTCTTAGAGTTTTCCATACTAAACCTCTTTAGTACTTCCTCTATGTACATCTTCTGTGAAAGTCCTAACATCCTATTCGGTCTATCTCTATAGACCTTAATTCCTAGAATAAAGGATGCTTCACCTAGGTCTTTCTTGGAGAATTCTTTAGATAACCACATTTTAACTGTGGTCAACATGGGAATATCATTTTCGATAAGGAGGATGTCATCCACGTACAATACGAGAAAGACAACAGCGCTCCCACTAATCTTTTTGAAGACACATGGTCCTCATTTTTTATGAAACCAAATATTTTGATTACATATGTAAAATGAGTATTCCAGCTCTGAGATGCTTATTTAAGTCTATATATGGATCTTTGCAGCTTGCATACCTTGTGATCATCATCACTTATGTGAAACCTAGCGGTTGTTCCATATAGATATCTTTCTTAAGATATCCATTTAAGAACGCCATTTTCACGTCCATTTGCCATATTTCATAATCGAAATAGGCTGCAACAGCAAGCAATGTGCGAATGAATTTTAGCATAGCTACTGACAAAAAGGTATCCTGATAGTCAATGCCTTCGTGTTGACTATAATCTTTTGCTACTAATCTAGCCTTGAATATCTCTATATTTTCATCTACACCAATCATTCTCTTGAAGATTCATTTACACCCAATAGGTACTACTGGTGGATTTACCAAGATCCAGACTTGGTTTGAGTGCATCGAGTCAATTTTTGACTTCATTGCCTCTAACCATTTCTCAAAGTCGATATCTGATATCACCTCGTTATAGATTTTGGGATCATCACCATGAACCCCATTACCTATGAGAAATATTTTCTTTACATCCTCTGAAATAGTACCTAAGTACCTTTCAGGGAGATGAAAAATCTTTTCCAATCTACGAGGTGGAGGAGGTAGCGTATGGATTGGCTTAAACTGATTTGGTTCTATTTGGTCCTTAGCTCGTTGCTTTTGTGAGACTTTCTCATTGAGCTTGATTTGCTTTCCTATGCTGCTATCTTGAATAAGCTATTTTTCAAGAAAGATGGCATGTCGACTCACAATCATATTGTGATCTTCTGAAATATAGAAATAATATCCTAATGACTCTTTAGGATATTCTATGAATCGAGCTCTAAAGGACCTAAAGTCTAACTTATCCGTTTGTTGTCTTTTGACATGAGCCGGACAACTCCAAATTCTGAGATGACTCAGACTTGATTTCTTACCATGCCATATTTCATACGGTATGGTAAGAATGGTTTTAGAAGGAACTCTATTCAGTAAGTATATTGTAGTTAACAAACAGTATCCCCAAAAAAAATCAAGAAGATCTGTGAAGCTCATCATGGATCGGACCATATCTAATAAGGTCCGGTTCCTCCGTTCTGAAACTCCATTGAGTTGAGGTATTTTAGGTGGAGTCCATTAAGAGACTGTGCTATTTTCTTTGAGATAGTCCAGGAATTTTCGACTAAGGTATTCACCGCCTCGATCTAGCTGAAGAACCTTAATGGATTTTTCAGTTTGCTTTTCTACTTCATGTCTAAATTCTTTGAACTTTTCAAATGCTTCAGACTTGTGTCTCATAAGATACACATATCCATACCTTGATAAATCATCAGTAAAGGTTATGAAGTAGACAAAGTTGCCTCTAGCCTGCACATCAAATAGGCCGCACATATCTGTATGTAGTAGGGCAAGAAGATCCGTGGCCCTTTTCCCATGTCCTACAAAAGGGAGCTTAGTTATTTTGCCATGAAGATAGGATTCACAAATTAGATATGACTCGAAAGTCAATGGACTCAATAGCCTAGTTTTCTTCAATTTGTTAACCCTATCTTCTGCTATATGACCTAATCTTAGGTGCCATAGATAACTATCATTAGGACTATCCCTAAGATGTTTTGATTTTATGGCATTCATATTTTGCTCAAAGTTAAAAACTGATACATCAACATGTAACTGATAAAGATCGTTAATAAAAAAATTATTTACAATTTTATTTCTTTCATAAAGAATGTTACAATGGTCCTTAAGAAAACTAATTACATAGCCTTCTAATGCAAGACAAGAAATAGAAATCAAATTCCTACTTGCTGCAGGCACATAATAATAGCCTTTTAATACTAAGTCTAAATCAGATGGTAGCCGAAGAGGGTATGTTCCCACGGCCACGGTAGTAATCCTTGCTCCATTTTCAACGCGTAGGATCATCTCACCATCCCTCAGCCTCTTGCTATCTTCAAGATCCTGCATAGAAGTGCATAAGTGAGCACTAGAGCCAGAGTCAAACACCCAATTGGATGCAGAAGAAATCGTAAGGTTAGACTCAATAACGAGCATACCTCCAGAAGGACCTACCTCCTTCTTCTTTAGGATGGCTAGGTAAGTAGGGCAGTTTCACTTTCAGTGGTCGTCATTGTTGCAATAGAAATACTTTTCTTTATCAGCAGCCTTCTTCTTCGGCTCTATCTTTTTCTTCTTTCCTCCTTCCACCTTCTGTATTTTTACAGACTTCTTCTTTCCAAAAGACTTTCTCTTGGAAGAAGTCCGTTCCATAGCAAGTACTGAGCCTTTAGAACCTTTCATGAAAAGCTCAGCGATAACCAGCATGTTCATAAGTTCGGCCAAGGAGTTTTGAAGTTTATGCATATGGTAGTTCATGATGAACTACCCAAATGCATCAATCAAGGATTGTAGAATTATGTCATTCTGCAGATCCAAGTCCAATCTCACTTCGAGCTTCTCAAGCTCTTCCAAGTTCTTGATCATCACCAGACAATGATCTTGGACTGACTGTCCATCGCGCATCTTAGCCTTGAACGTTATTTAGTGACTTGATACTTGGCTGCACGACTCTATTCACCAAACATCTCCTATAGGTGAGCCAACATTTGGCGAGCAGTTCTGATATCTTCATGTTGGCGCTGAAGCTCATCAGACATCGAGCCCAACATGTAGTATCTGGCCTTATTATCTTCGTCAGTCCACTTATCCAGAGATGCTCTCTATTCAGCGGATGGACGAGCTGGTAAGGTGGGAGGGTCCTGGTCCAATACATGAGTTAACTTTTTAGAACCCAAAATGATTTTGAAGTTTCAGAGCCTATCCTTATAATTTGGTCTGGTCAATCTATAGGTGTTCAGGATTCGTGCTAGTGGATTGGATGCAGACATTTTTCTATAGAGAGTCAAAGTTTCTAGTTAGATATTATAATTAAGACTTAACCAATTTATTTAAGAATTTTATTTTTAAATAAATTAGCTCTCACTATTTTTTGGATCCCTACACTTCCTCTGTAGAGATGCAAAAATCTCCATGATTACTGATTTCTAGTGGATGGTGCAGTTTCACTGACTTACTCATCACCTCACCTAACAGTTATTGGTGATGGGTTAGCCAATGAGTGAACAACTCTTGTTCAATGATTCTCTAATCATGGTGCACCCAAACTTGGTCTCTAATTCATGAATCTCACCGTGTCTGGAATATTGATCCACTCCTTAGTTAAGTCAGACCCACCATTTGCATAGATTAGATTTCTAATTGAGTCTCTCACCGTATCCAGAATATTGAGCCCAACTCATCCTCCAGCCCATAGCATCCAATGCCTAATAGACATGGTTGCATCTTTCGGTGCAACTGAGCCACTGTAACTAGCTGAGAATAATCAACCCTAGGAAGGGCCCGCACATCTACAATGATGGAAGATCTTAGACTTAATCTTTTCTTAGGAATATTTGATTTAGATCTCGTTAAACTAGACTTGACATAGTCATAACTATTATGACTAACCTAGTGGCATGGGTTAGCTCGGATTATTGACCATCCTCAGATCAGAACTGAGTCAACAAACATGGCCAGGTAAGTGAGACCGGTGGAAGGGATATGCCATTAACTCGACAAGAATGCATTCAGTCGAGTAGCTCCCAATTAAAAATCAGTCGATCGTATCTGCCAAACTTACCTTAGACACCAAATTGTTGAGACAGAACCAATTGGATTAGCCTACAATCCAGACTCTAACCATGAGCCTAATTAGGTCTTAGCTTGATCGATCACTCACGTGACTCGATCTTGACCCAGACTTAATCCTATTAGGCTGGTCAATTTAAGCATTGTTGATCCCATCTAACCAACTCTTGATTCGGTATTTGATCAACCGCTTAGACCTAATTGAGCTACCCAAGCCCGAACCCAGTATTTATGAATATGTCTTAGATCTAAAATTCTCAATTTTAGATCCTAATTGAATATTTCATAAACTTAATTCTTAATTAAGTTAGGGTTCATAAACAAAATATGCACAATAAATCCTAGGATTTCAGGATCTAGGGTTTTGCAGAAAGTAAGTTTTCAATTTTTGATTAAGGATGAATGCGCACACCCGTACACATCATAAGAACATCCCATCGAATGGGAGGAGAGGGCCTTTAAACCCTACTTTATTCTTATGACCGGACGGCCAAGGAAAACGCCTTAATCAGAAAAATAACTAATCTACAAAAAATAATTTAGATCTATATATATATCTCATATAAAAATAGATCTAATCATGGCATATTTTGCATATATCAAATGTATCAATGCATGCATGTTTTTCAAATCTAAATTATCTCATAATCATCTAAAAAATTAAATTTAAATTTGATCTTATCAAATAAAATTTAATCTAGACCTATTTACAGAACTATTTTACAACTTATCTAAACATGCAACTATCATATCTCATATGAACAAATTAAATTTAATTTATTTTTTATTTTTAGATCTAAATATAATATTTATAATATTAGAAAATAAAAAATAAATAGATCTAAAAATTATATTTAATCAAATAAAAAATATGATTATACTAGACTACACATAGAATAATTCTATAATCTAGTTATGTATCTCATACATATTAGATCTAGATTAATTAATTTTAATTTTTTATTTTTTTAATTTTAGATATAATCATATCTCATGTGATATCTAAAATCACTAATTAATTAGATTAAATCAGATCTAAAAAAATTTTTATAAGAACCTGGCTCTGATATTAGTTGAAGGAAAATTTTAATTTTCCAGATCAGGTTCGTTCAGATCTGATTGGATCGAGAGGTATATTTTAAAAAATTTCTTCTTAAATCTAGATTAGATCTAATACTTTTTAAATCTGATTTTATGATTTGATAAATTAAAAAATAAAATAAAATTAATTTTGTATTAATTTTATCTTGATTTTGGGTAATTTGATTGCCCGTTGATGATCCTGCCAAAGCCCTGAGGTTCTGGATCTAGCCACGCAAGCGCCTGGCCTCTACCGGTATCCACTCAAGCTGGATCTAAAGATCTTCTTCTTCTTTATTTTTTTCTCAAAAATCAGATCTGGATTTGATTTGGAGAATCTTCAAAACTTCTTCTGAAGATCATCCGTCGTCTCTGCAGCAGTGCTGCCTTCTTCCTTTTTCGTCAGCCTTTCCTTGCTTGACTCGCACTACTCTAAAGGCCCAACTTCCTTGGGTGTAGAGAGGAGGGAGAGGGCTAGATGGTGGTGTGGAGAAGGGAGAGGGGTAGTCTTGGGGCGTAGCTTGGAAGAGGAGTTCTCAAAAGTGGGTGCAGACAAGATCTTTTGTTAGACTCTACCGCGCCATGCAATACTGCATCACCCCGGCCAATCACGTTGCTTCGTGCAATCAAATCTAAATCTGATTGGTGGATGACATCACCTGATCTAATCAGATGAGAGACCTACAGGTTTATTCTTAGATGGCGCCTAAGACTGGTCAAAGTAGATACCCAAGGGCCACCTAAGTAGAACCAAGAAGCAACCTAGAGTCCCATCCATATGGGACTCCAGCATCCCTATCCATGGGTGCACGCTATCCTAGGCATGCACCCCCTTCTTTCCAATTTTCAGAGAGGGGACAAGCCTCTATCTGCTCTCCAATAAGTGCATGACACATGGGCAGATGTCCAAGGATCAAAGGCCAACATGTGACCAAGTCAAAGTACAAGAATTAGTAGGTGATGGAAAATGGTAGGTGTTGTCTCAAATTTATCTCATAAATTAAGATAACTCTTTTCTAACTTGGACAAGCTCCAATCAAACCAGATCAAGGTACCTGAGTGAGTACAAACTT
The DNA here is from genome assembly GCA_006176705.1 of Cocos nucifera. Classification (NCBI taxonomy): domain Eukaryota; kingdom Viridiplantae; phylum Streptophyta; class Magnoliopsida; order Arecales; family Arecaceae; genus Cocos; species Cocos nucifera. The sequence goes on along the minus strand of QRFJ01003176.1, from coordinate 132,836 downwards.
ATTTGGCTCAGTCGAGATAACTTTTAAGATAGAAAAAAAAGAATGTTAGGCTCAATCGTGTGCTAGCATGATTTTCTTAAACCTAATTGAATCTTATTCAAATCAATTGAACTAGATAAGTCCAATTGATGATATCCAGATTCAAATTCTTATTTGTGTGATCCAGTTAGGTTTAGTTCTATATGATAATGGGATATGTCATGATCTCCATCATCGACATCATCAAAACTCCTTTCGATGGATTAGAATTCTTCTAATTCAAACAACTTAGAATGATCGATCATCTAAATTATTCTAATTGCTTCCACAATCAACCAGTGACACCTAGCAGCATATGGTGGCAACCCATCAAAACTAAAAATGAACCTCTCGGTGTAGCTACTTGTGTGATTAAGTTCTTCTATCTTGAGCCCCGATCAGATTAGGGTTAAGGTAAACTCGTCAAACCCTAATTTCTATCATATGATTTAATCATTCGATTAAAGTCCGATGTGAAAATCTTAATAGAAACTCTTTCTATTATTTCACTCTCTGCCATGGCCATGGGCTTATGGACTTGATTCTCATGATCATCATAGGGCTGCTCCTCATCCATCGAGGTAAATAGATTCCATCTTGATGCAATCCAATTCCTACAATGAACATGCTATAGCCAACATACACCTCAGGATTCCAATGGCTAGGAGATCGAGTAATGGTGTAGTCAAACTATAACACCCTCAAGGTGAACTGCCGATGCACCTCAGGTCAAAGAACCAGACACACCCACTGCAGCATCGAGTCAGTCATTGACGAGAAGGTAGACTTTCTTATGACTACTTGAGGTGGTCACGCTCAATGCCCTCGTTCTCTAATGAGTACCTATACTCTCGCTCTGGTGTATCTACACCGTAGACTTAAGACTTATCTACTACAAAGAAGCGATTGTACACTAACCTTTCGAATCAATCACCATCCTCATGATGATCCTACGATTAGGAGCATTTTATGATTTAATAAATAAAAATTCATGTCTTAAATTTTTAACTCTTGAAAATATAAATTATCATTACCATTAACTCAAGGGATGTATCACAGACATTAAATATATTTATGTGATAGAAAATAATCCATTTTATTATTTATAGTCAAAATTATAATTTTGCCCTTAGAAGTGTATTACAAGTGTCAGTCAATTCTGGCTTCTAGGGCACACATATCTAATAGGTTGGACTAACTTCAGTGGAGAGATAAAGAGAGATTAATTCGATAATAAATCTAAAGGAGTTTGGTACTACAGAAGCAAAGAAGTGTTCAAAAAATGAAAAAGAGCAACTATAAAAGAGGGGAGAGAAAGTCTCAGTCCAGCATGAAAAGCTTCTAAGTATAAATAAAGATAGCCTGGAGGAGGGGAACAAGCCCAATCACTTGGTCCGAGGAGTTCTAATTCATACTCAAGAGGGATTCCATATTGGATTCTAATTGAAGAAAGATCATCAAAAGATAAGGAATAAGAAATGATTTCGGGTATGAAGTTCGATCAGGGTACATCCCTAAGTTCGGTCTCTTCTTTGGAGTTAGGATTTTGGAAGAATGGATCAGACGGGCTCCTGAAACCAGACATCCATGAAATTTTGGAAGACATTTAAATCAGAGAGAACTTGAAAAATTCTCGAAAAAGCAACAAAAGAAAGGAGTTGTAAAATCTTGTAGAAAGAGCGTCAAAACTTGTATGAAAAATTAAAAGACCGAAAAACAAAGGAGAAGAAAAGAGAATGATGGAGGACTAACCTAGATCAGTGGGAAGATATGAGAAGATGATCGAAATGATGGGATGTAGCCAAGAGAGACTCCGACAGTCAGAAGAGTCGCAGGCGAGAAGGAACAAAATGCCTGAAGAACTCGGGGAGATGCTCGAGAGAGCAAGAACCAGTAAGATAGAGCATCAATGGCTAGAGAATCAACAAAGAGGGTGGAATGCTCAGTGACAAAAAAGATGGAGGAGGGAGGAGAAAGAGAAAGCGCAGAAGAAGATGGAAAGTTGGAAGAAAGAAGAAAGACTTAAATAGAAGAGCGAAACTAAAAGTTATGATTATAGGATCTCTTCAGTCGACCCCAACTTGCCACATGTTCCACTCATTTCTGGCATTTGATGAAACAATAATTGCACCATACATGGAGCTCCGCACCAGATGAATCTTTAAGAAAATTTATTCTTTCAGGTCATTCGGCATCGAACCTCAGCATCAATTCAAAAAAGTTAAAAAGATTTCATTCTCTAAGAGTAGGAAGCTGATAAAGAACTTCGACTGCAGTGATTTTTCTGTACTCCCTTTATTCAAAATTTAAACTCGGGAGTAGGAAGATAAATATTAGGGGTAAAATAAACCTTGCCCAAGTCCTTAGCCGCCAACCCCTGCTCTGAAGAAATTCATCGATCCTCTAACAATTAGTCCATACCATGGAACTTATCAAAGGCATATTGAAACCCAACCAGACGATCTTGAATAGTAAAGAAAAACTATTATTTAATTAATCTTGCTTCTTAACTTAGAATGAATGATAAGATCAAAGTTCCATCCTCTTGACCTTGATTGGTGATGAGTTTTGAAGACAGTTGAAGTTTTATATCGTAGACAACACGCTCCTTCCAATTGAACTCCTTCCGGATGAACTACTTCAGCAGCACTTCTTTCAAATAGACCCCAACAATCGCACACCTTCCGGATGAACTCCTTCAATCACACCTTCCAAACGAACTCCTTCAGTCGAACTCCTTCTGGATGGACCCTTCAGCAATGCTTCTTCCAGATGGATCCCTCCAGTTGCACACCTTCCGGACAAACTCCTTTAATCGCATTCCTTCCAGACAAACTCCTTCAATCGAACTTCTTCCGAACGAACTTCTTCAGCAGCGCTCCTTCTAGACGGACCCCCCCAGTTGCACACCTTTCGGATGAACTCCTTCAATCACGTTCCTTCCAGACAAACTCCTTCAATCACGCTCCTTTCGGATGGACTTCTTCAACAACACTTCTTTCGGATGGACCCCTCTAGTCTCACTACCTCCAATCGAACTCAGCCGAAAAGGGCCCACTTACAGATGACCTAGAATATGGCCAAAATTTTTGGAGCCATAGGAGACCGCTTTGATAGACTTCAATCAGATGCTGGTTCACTATAAGCTAATTGACTCTCAAGCTCAGCTAGCCAAATCTGAACCCAACTCACCAACACCTGTAATTAATCGATAAGCATAAAGATCCCCAATTTCTATTTGAACTTCCTCAAATAGATCCAAACTACTTGCAAATCATGATAAACGATAACTCATCCTCCGTAATAAACTCCACATGGCTTGAGTAATCCACTACCAGATGATTACGGTTGTCGTCATTAGTTTGTTACATGCTCCATCTATAAAAGAAATCCTCCAAATATATTTTTTTTTCAAGCTCTCCTCCCCTCCCTATTACTCTATTTCTCTATTTTTTTAGCACTCCATTCCAGTTGGTCGAAAAATTGACTTGAGCATCAGAGGATCCTATCAAAGCTACCCATCTTTAGTTAGAATTTTATTTTGTAGGTCCAGTCGGCGTCTCATCTTTTCAATTCTAGCTGCCTCTAATATCCTTATAGATTTCTGTACCAACAATAAGCAGAAACCTTTAATAGTCAAATTATATAAGCAATGAAATTTAATTATGTTGAGCACATTAATACTACTAATTAATATATGTAGTGTATTACGTATTGAGCTTTAATAGTGATGAAGGACATTAATATCAACGTTATTAATATAGATATCCACATAATGCATAAAGAGCTCTTCTCAAGCCGAGCCTTCATTTTAAACGCATACTAACACGTTACCCCAATGGAATAATGTGATACTATTTTTCTCCCCTATCTAGTTATTCTTGAAGTGCAATCTTACTGTACAACAAACTATAACCATGCTTTACATAAGGTATGACTTGCACATTTTTCTAATTATTTTAGAAATATAATATAATAATATAATAAATTATAATAAATAGAAGGTTTCAATAGCTAAATTTTTGCCACACATTAAGTGATGAACTTTAACTATATCTTACTAGTATCATTAATAGTTGTTAAACATTAAATATTTAACAATGGCTAAAAAATTAATAGCTACATTATTAATATGGGTATCCACATGGTGAATGGAAAGCTCTGCACAAGTTAGAGAGAGATATATATACCATACATATAATATATACATATATGGTTTATATATAATTACATATATTGAGGGGTTGTATTGGGCATATATACTGTCTTGTTGTGTTTATTTGGTTAGAGTATTATTCGTGGTGTGATGTTTATCTATTGTAGTGTATATATATACATATGATATTAGTATTGTATTGTATAGTTATTTTGATTTATATTATATATATTAGATTATATCATTATAGGTGATGTAGTTTTTGATGTGTGATGTAGTGTGTTGTGGTATATGATTATTATTTATATTAGGTTATTGTTAGTATTAGTTGTAGTTAGTAGTTGGTTGATTGATGTGTTTTTGTTAATGTATATTGTATTGATATATTATAGGTTGAGGGTATTGAGGGTATGATTTAGGTTTATATATATATATATTATAATTGTGTGTATGTGTATTTGTAGGTAGGTAGTATGTAGTTAGTTTATAATAGTAATAAAGTAATGCTTCGGCTTCAAACAAAGTTTTTCTATTACCATAAGATATATCATTAATTATAACGAATGCTAATATTAATGTACTAGCCATTCTAGAAGTTTTATTGCTTAATGGTGCAAGTAGTCTGGAGGTGTAACATGTATCGAATTATTAATATGCGTTAATCTGCATTAATGTTTGCATTGCTAAATATGTAATGTAGAAAATAGTTATAAATTGTTTATTATATTATACTGTATTGAAGGTTAATTATAGTCTCATTCAATAATAATTAGTAAAGAATAATAAAATCGATTATTCGATTTATCGCATATTAGTCGATATCAATGGCGGGGCATTAATAAAGAGTTGTGCTACAATGGAAGTGTTAAGCTGACTGCTGAGTTTTTTTGTCTTAAGGCCAGAAGGTGCGATAGGATTATTTATGTAGCCCGGGTGGCAGCTAGTTGTTATTCGTATATTTATTTCTAGATAGTTGTAGGGGGTTACTTTGTGTCGGCTGGTGTTAGTTTAATAAGGTCCAAAGTGGTGCTCTGTTTAGTCAGATGATGTTGATATTAATGTGCTAATAACATCAAAAGTTCACTTGCTCGATATGCTATAGAAATTTTGTTATTGAAGATTTCTGTTTTATTATTTTTGTTATATTATTTTATTGGATTTTAAAGAATTGCTGGAAAATAAAAGAAAAATAGTCATATCTTATGCATGCTCGTGTTGATATTAATGGTATTAGTATTAATAATAGAAGTTCTACTGTAAGCGAGTTTCTCTATTTTCCAAAGTTGGTAATCAACGATATAGGTATTAATGATGGAAATTTCTACTTAGCCACTTAACTTGCCTATTGTAAATATCTAAAATGGAGGTTCAACTTGTGCAGAGCTTTCCATTCACCATGTGGATACCCATATTAATAATGTAGCTATTAATTTTTTAGCCATTGTTAAATATTTAATGTTTAACAACTATTAATGATACTAGTAAGATATAGTTAAAGTTCATCACTTAATGTGTGGCAAAAATTTAGCTATTGAAACCTTCTATTTATTATAATTTATTATATTATTATATTA